>WAAE01008248.1:0-67884 GCA_013400495.1 Nicator chloris
ATTAAATAAATGCTCATGTGGAGCTTTGACCCTGTGTATCGCTATACAGACACCAATGATTTTATTTTTACAGTTGATGGAGATCCACACTTCATTATATCAGTACCACAAAAAAAAGATGCCATTTGTTTCAATATCAATGAAAACCCTGGCATGATCTTAAATTTAATAAAGGACCCAGTTACAGGTGAGTTTTTAACATTTTTTTTAATACAGGATACTTCTAACAAAATGTGTTTAAAGGCTATTTCTCTGTTTATAATGCATAAGCTTTTATTCCCAGCAAAGTTAGCAGGAGGTCCTGTAGCTATGATAGCGTAACATTACCATCACTGTTTTCACTTCTTGTAGCAAAATGAACTTTTAAACTTACTTTAAAAACCACTGTGAGGGTTGAGAGTAGTAATTTGTCTCAGTGAGTTGTAGGAGAAGCAATAAAATAATCCTTAGGTCGCCAGTTTGTGGAATATCTGGTAAAGAGAGACTCAGATGTCACTCAGACTCTGTACCCATCACAAACTCTCTGTGCTTTGGGAAAAACTCAACTTTTCTCAACAAAATGATTGTTGGCTTTGTGGAAATTCACAGAACAACCCCCAGAACTTTATTTTGCTTTGGTACAAACATGCATAAGCAATTCTGATGTATTTTTTAACTCATATTTAATTTCTTAAGTTGTTGTTAAATTTTCAAGACACTGCTTGACATCAGTTGATCAGGTCTTGTCTATAAAACAATACTTATTTCATTTCTGTATTAGGCATCACAGTCAATGGAGAACTTATTGGTGATAAGAGAGCAAACAGTGATGCAAAGATCCAAAACTCATATTTTGGAAAACTTGGCATTGCAAATAAGCAGCTGGATGTAAAGCTGACAGTAACTCCTGAGACAATCACAATTCAGAATGGTGATGAAAAAACAGGTTTCACCTGGCTGGACTCAGTCACCTTGCAACAAGCAGGGTAAGACTTACAGAAAGGGTATCAGGCTCTTGTATTAATTCCTACTCTTCTTAAAATATTTTTAACTATTGATCAGTAATATACTTCTAAGATTCATGTGTAAATCTACAAAAGCAATTGATTCAAGCCCTGCTGGATTCTGCTCTTTACTTTGTTGTGTAACTGCTGAACTAGTCACAAACTTCTCTGCTTCAAAAAAGTAAATGAATACTTTTCCCTGATTTTCTATTGCTATGACTAAGATAAAACTAGATTTGGCATTGTGTTTTATGTAGCAGTGTCTTGCAATACTTAAGGAGTAACTTCAGACATAGCGTGCAACCTTTCAAAGACAAAATAGTGTTCCAAAAACAAATCTCCATTTTAAAAATGGAACTTGTGGCAGTTACAGAATTGGTATATTTTTCCTTGTCAGCAGGTATATTTCTCATGGGATCTATTACAGAATCATTTATACCTGTGCAAAAGGTTTATAGAAGGAACAGACAACATTTTCTCTTTCTCCTCCTTTACATTTCACTGTGTAGAATAAAATTTCTGCCTTCTCAAGGCCTGGCAGTGCAGCAGAAAGAGCAAACTGTCATTCATACCCATGCTTTTTTATTGTGATAAACACATGGATGATATCACTGACACAATCAGAAACAAATCTTCTCTATCCTAGCACTAAAATAGGCGGTTTGGGAGTTGACTTCTTTGAAAAACTAAAGGAAAAAGTGCCATGTAGCATCCAGGCAAAGAAGTGATGATTTTATCAATAGAATTGGTATCACTGAGGATGAGGTGCTGTATCTACATATCACCAACTGATCTGTGACTAATTACACTGTTAAAGGATAGGTTTTGCTAAAACCATCTTACTGAAGAGTTTAAAGGCCAGGTAGCATTTTCAAGTGTCATTTAAGATGATTCTGTGACTGTATGGGAACACTTGGACTCCACGGACCAAAACAGGCAGCACACCCTTTCTCTTAAAAAACACTGAGCAGTTTATAAAGCTACATTTGTTTCTTCTTCTCACATTTCTTTTTGTTGCTGTTAACTCTGGTAAACACAATGTTCTAAGCCATGTTTTTCTTCTTTCCTCAGTTTAACTTTGATAATAAACAGAAAAAAAAATCTGGTGCTCTCAATGGGCAGCGGTGCCTCATTTGTTATTGTTTTGCACCAAGTATGGAAGAAACATCCTCTCCACCAAGATTTTCTGGGACTGTATACATTGAAAAGTGATAAACTGTCTGAACAGACCCATGGATTATTAGGTATGACTTTGTTTAGTGTTTGGTGGTGTTTCCTTAGGAGGCTACATAATTTATAGACAGAATATTGTACTTGTGCTGAGAATATTCACATCCAGAAATTTCAGATATCAACACATGGATTATTTGATCTTTAAAAAGCTGAAGACTTGGAAAACATGTAATAAATTCAACTGACTAGACAACACACCAAGTGAGGATATCTTGAAGGATATCTAGAAAAGGCTGTAATTGTTCTGTGCTGTCAGAAGCTGGAACTTGGATCCAGATGATGTGGGTGCAGTTCTGGGTTATAAACAGAAAATAATACCAATAATACCAGAGGCATATGTTCAACCTTACCTGAAACTTGGTGTTTGCTTATCCAATCCAAACCTTGCAGGGACATGGAAACCAGTACAGGAATGTAGAAATTCTGGGATTTCTGTTTGGTTTGCTTCTGTTTTGATGCCTGAAATGGTGATTTTTGCTTCTCTTTTTAGGACAGTTTTTCCGGCCCATTGACTTCACCATACTTGAAATTCATCCTGGATCTGATCCCAAGAAACCAGATGCCACAATGATTGTTAAAAACAATGAACTGACAGTAACAAGGTACAAAATGATCAAGTCCTTAGCAAAGACTTGGGCAAGATTCGTTGTCCAGGTGCAGTTCCTACCTCAGTACTCCCATGGCTGTGTTTTCCCTTTCAGGGGCTGGCAGAAGGATTACAGAAGAGATCCTAAACATGGTGTTGATATTCCTTGCTGGTTTGTCCATGACAATGGAGCTGGGCTGATAGATGGTGTTCACACTGATTATATTGTTTCCAGTCTCTTTTAAGCAAATACAACTGCCTCCAAATGCACAGGCAGACAATATTTGTCTGAAAGAAGAGTATTTGCAACATATAAGGACTATTCAAAGCATATAAGCATACCATGTTTAGCAAGAACAAGGTATGATGGTTCTCATACAGAGTTTTACTGTGTATTTGATCCAATCTGAAGAGCAAGATCCCTCATCCTCTGAAGTGTCCTCCTTATTAGGTTTAAAATTCTGACTTAAAAGGTTGCTTTGTAAAGCATAACAGAAACCCTCTAACCAAGTTTTAGTCAATAATTGGGTGTCAGGAGTGATTAAATAAAGTATCAGTACTCAGTGCCTGAGTATTCTGTTCTGTTATTCTGACAGCTCAATGTTCTCATGCCAGTTTCACAACGCCTAGGTGCCAGATGCATTTTGGAATTGAGCACAAGAGGACACCTGACAGCCCAGACCAGATCTGGGGATAATCCCGTGGTACTTGGAACCACCTGACCTCTTGACTGTGCAGTGCTGAGGGCTGCTGCCAGCACAGGAGGTGACTGTTGGCATCCAGGACTTTTGCATTTTAGCATTTTAATTTGAACCTAACTTTTGAAGGTCTGAATCTTTATAAATTAATGAAACAGCAAGGTTGCAAGCAGCACTCACATTGAGTAATGATAGCTCTTTTGGACTGTATCTTTCTTGAGGAAGACCCTTCCTCCTGTTCCCATAAAAGAATTTATGAACACATTCAGGGCAAGTGCCCCATTTATTTATATATTCATTTTTTACTGCAAGAAATTGCAAGCTCTTACTTCTAAAGTGAAAAACCCAACCAACCAAAAACATGTTCTCTCTCCCCCATATTTCTTCTTTACTTCAAGATTTCTTTTAATCATTTCAGCCACAAAAAGGCAGTTGTGGTCTCACATGGCAAAGCAGAAAATTCCCCAACAGTAGTAGGACAAAGAAAGTAATTGTGTAGAAAACTAAAATGCAGAACACAGAGAAAAGAGGAGTGCAGTGGGAGAAACAGATGATAGAAGATGTGATATAATAAATTGAAAGAATAAGGGTAGAGGTGAACAAAAATGCAACAGAAAAATCAAAGAGGAAAAAATTGAGAGAAGATACTGTTAAATTTATGGGAGATACAGGCCTTTTTGAGGAGCAAAATCCTTTACTAAAAGCAGCTTTCGTGTAGAAGAAAAATAATAGGTGAGGGGAGAGGGTGTCACAGTGGCTGCAGATCTTTGCCTGCTAAATCTAGACAGAAATGGTGAAAGAAAACAGCAATTTCTACAGAAGGAAATAAGTGACTGAAAAACAAGGAAGGCAGGAAGAGCACCAGAAAGGAGGGAGAGAAGACCAGAACATTGAAACTAGTAGGCTTAAGTTTACGTGGTTCTAAATTTTTATTGTAAAAGAATCAATTAGATGGAATAGAATGAAATAAAGCAATGATCCATTTTGGATCCTGAGACAGGAGCTGTGGCACTGCCCATGGGGGCTGGTCCCCTCCTCACTTGCTCCATTAACACAATAAAGCAGAGCAGTGGACAGCAGACCTTGACCTACCTGGCTGGCACAGTTTGGTCACAAGGCAATCCTGGGCCAGCCAGCACTTTCCTGTTTGATTTATGGGGATGAGGCAAATCTCTGGAGGTGTCAGGAGTCTTGTCTGTGACTGAATTGGGAGCCACGAGTTGCTCTCAGGGGCTCTGGCCTGCTTTTGCATGGCTTCTGTTCAATAAGAACTTGAGATCCCTGCAAGGCAGGAGGGAACAGCAAATGTAGCTAAAGGTAACAGAGGGCAGAGAGAAGCAGCAGACAGATGCTCACAGTCAGATAAAACATTTACTCCTCCTACTGATGGCTACAGTGCTGGTTAAAAGAGAAGTGTGGGGCCATATCCTGTGAGATAGATCTGTTACACATACACTCATGCTATTCTGTATTGGAATTAGAAATTACAAAATGCCAAATATTCATTACTGTGTCTGCCTTCAGCTTCTGAGCAAGGGAAGGGAACATGGGAAACCAGAAACCCACCAGAACTCACTTTGGGGCTTGGAAAGCACAGGAGGAGAGTGACTAAACAACAAATTAAGACACAATTCAAGTGAAGAGTGGAATAGCACCTACTTACAGAATGGAAAGCACACGTGCAGAGGGGAAGCAGCACTGCATGGATTTGGGAGCTGCAGCAGACAGGCACACCAGCTTCGGGCTGCTGCAGAAAGCACAGAAATCTGTCAGCACAACTTGTCTATTCAAAGTCAGATAAAACCTTTGAATAATGTGAGGAGTTTCTATCACACCTTAATAAATTCCCTGGCCCAGAGCTTCTTTGCAGCAAGCAGAACTGCATTAGCAGGGCAGCAGCTGCCTGGGAAACTCAGGCACTGCAGTTTGAGTGCAGCTCTCAAGCATGGCCTGCACCTGCTTGAGCCTCACTTAAAGCAGAGGGTCCCCGGTGAAAGCTGCCCCAGCCATGAGCCACTGCTCCCTGATCAGTGCTGTTTCTATCCCTGCTGCTGGCAGCAGGGCAGGAGGGGACACACACTCTACAACTGAAAGCGGGGAATATTTAATTTGCAGCAAGTCTGCTGATATAACCCTGGATCAACAGCTTGTGATTCAAATCCCAAGTTCATCTATAACAGAAACAATCAGATTGGGAAGCCTGTTTTTGATGCAGTGAAGTGAGCAATCTGGTGCTTCTGGTTTCCAAATTCTACATTGTTTGTCATGTAATTTGTGCAGCAAAATCAGCACCTTGAAAGTACAAGCAATGCACACAAACATATCCTGGCATCGTGTCTACACAGTTCTTTTAAAACACAGGCTTCTAATTACACAGTTTGTTTTAGCTTATTGACTTTGGCAAGAAACTGTTTCTCTTTTAGTACATTCCTTTAAAATAAAAAGGTTTTTCCAGTTATATGTTATTGGCAGAATAGAAAGCAGCTTCTGTTAAACTGCCTACAGTGCTGGCATATTTATGGGTTCAAAGATACAATGGCACTGAAATTCTAAAACAAAATCATCTTGGAATTAAAACTTACAAAAAGCAGAAGACTGAAACTACAGCTTGGATTTCATGGGCAGAGGCTTCTGTGTGTGTGTTTACTCTGCAGTGTTACCTCCGTGCACAGCAGGTTTGGTTTGAGATGTTCATTATTTGTAAAACAACTTCCAATGTTTGCAAAATGTATGAAATGGTGCCAAAAAAAGCTGCTAACTTTTGGGGTTGAAATGCTGTGTTTTGCAATCAGCCAATGGCTATTCTGCAGAGTTTTTCAAAAGGGAGCCTCAGAGACTTTTGCAACAAAGAACCAGACCACAGCTGGTGTGGGTTTGCATCCCACACACAGCCCCATTCACTGCTGATTTCATGAGCTTTGAATGGTCTGACAGAATAACCTCCAAGAGAGCCCTAATACAGCAATAAAATAGAAAATGAGAGATATGGTAAACTAATACTGCCTCAAACTTCATGATATTTTCACAAAATGCGTGGTTCAAGAACACCACCATCATAAGGGGCTAAAGTTTTAGAAATCTATTACTGTTTGCATGACACATTTCTTAGCTTGGATGATGTCACTACTGATTTTTATTTGAAAACCTAAGTGCATGTGTCTATATCAAACTGTTAGCTGATAATGTCAATTTTATTTAGTTTACATAAAGCTTCAACAACAAAACCACATTGCAAATTAGAAACCATTTTCAAACAGCAAACAAACAAGCATCATCATATCTTGAAAGTATAATTATTTCAAGGTAAAATATTTGTGACACATATATAGAGCAACAGTAAGGCTTTAACTATGTGGTTTTCTTGATGAAAGTATCAAAAATACTTGGAAGACCTTCATTTGCATAATTTTCTTCACAGAATTTTTTTCTAGGGAGTTAGATCTATTGACCAGCAGGAAACAGGTTCACTGACTGACTCGAGCCTGTAATCTTTCTTGTACAACCTGAAACGAAACCAAAACAAGAGAAATTGTGATAACACAATCAAAGGGCAGGGCCAGAAATGCTGTGATGTGCAGATGGCACCAGGAGTCAGAGACCTGTGTGGGCAGAGCTGCCCTCCCACGACCTGCACACTCACAGCATCTCTTCCCCATCACAGATGTGTGCTAAAAGCAGTTGAAGGATAGAAAATTTTTCTCATGGTAAATCCAACTGAGGAAACACCCTCCCTGTCCAGGAAAACAATGCAAGCTGTACCCCCAGGGTGTAATTATTTCCCCCAATGAAATAGGAGCCTTGAGCCCTGTAGCATCACTTAAACAACAAATGCAGGCTGTTGGGGAAAAATTAAAACCCAAGTTATTTACACCAAAGAGGTGTGTTCTTACAAACACTCCCTCAGTTTCATTTCTTTTGATCTCTAGTATTTGCTGATAAAATACATCTCAAAGCACAAATGCTCCCCCCATATCTGGTACCTGGAAACTTTGTGGTCTGATCCCGACACTCTCAAGAGTCTTTCCACAGCTCTCTGATCATCACTGGAGTTACTCCCAAATTGTGCTTTTGAATAAAATTGACCTAAGCAACAGAGACAGAAATTATTTAAAAATACAAACCAGCTGAGTGTTGCTGTTTGTTTAAGCCAAATGGCATCTCTAACACCAGGAGAGCAGCTCTTCATCTCAGGAAAAAAAAAACAAAGACCATGTTTGGATGCTCCATTAGTAAGTTTAGCAAATTCCTCTGTTTTGGCTTTGATTTCCTGTTATCCCTAACACACTCCATGGGAAGGTTCAGCCTTTCTCTGATGGTTTTACACAATTATTTCTTCCTTGTGGTTTTTGGAATATGGAGCCTCTCCATTTGCAAAGTTTCCATAACAACTTCAGCTTAGGTCCCACCAGGATTTTTGGAGCCGAGACGTTCAGGAGCAGCTGGCTTTCATTTCCTAACCATGATTGTTTACCATTTTATGTCCATTATTTATAGTCTGTTATTTGACATCAAATGAATTTTCTGCATCAATCATGTTGTTCCACAGCACTGTTGAGGTTAAGCCCAACTATTATTTCTGTCTTATTTTAACATCTTCTAAACCCATAATGGGCTACTTAGGGTTGTGCCACTGGTGAGTGGAAAAGCATTGTGTTATGTGTGCTGTGTTTCCAGGGTGAGACCTGCCCCCTTTGGGATTGCTGGGCAGTCAAAATTAAATGTCCAAAAAGAATGAATTAAATGCAAAGTTTCTCAAGAACTCCCTGAAACAAGCCCCCGACCACACTCTCGTTTCAGGAGCTGAGTTACAAGAGCAGTCTTTGCTGCACACGTCTGTCCTGATACACACCCAGAACTCCGGTGACTTTGTCCGAGAAACGGTCGGTGTTCAAGAAATAGAGCCCAAGGAAATCATCTGGAAACCTGACCAAGGAAATCTTTACTGTGACCGTATCAGGAAGTGATGCTGTAACGCTCCTTTCCTTTTCAACTGACACTCTCAGCCTAGAAAGTAAATGATGAAATTATGTCCAAGAAGAATGTGAAGAAAGACTATTTATTTAACTAACTGACACTAATTATTCAAAATAATGTCATTTTTGCCTTTTATCTCTTTGAAATTGCATTTTTTTCCTGATCTGTTTGTAGTTATTTTTAAGCTAGAAAATATTGAGTAGAACATCTTTTCTTTCTGTGCTGCACAACAGGTCTTGCAAATATACCAGGGGACATTTTGTTGTTGATGAATACACCTTATTATCCATAATGAAAAGAAATGCTTGGATGGAAAAAAAAATCTCACCATTTTAATGAGAATAAAGGTAGACTAATAAAATAATTCAATCTTTTTAATGAACAAGTCAAATATTTTTTTCTTGGATATTTCACATGTGTTTCAGACCTTGCCTTTCTTCTGACCCATTAATGTTATTGTTATCCCAGGTGGGCTTGCAGAACACAAATGTCACTGTCATTTTGCTCCCTGCAGAGAGGATTAACAAAGCCACCCCCATAATGCTGATGCAAGGGCTTGGGTGCTGGATTGAAGCAAGAGGATCATTCTGCTTGGCAAATTATACTGGGACATAAATCCAGCAAGTTCTTGGCTCTGTTTGGATTACAAGAATAATTGAAAGCAGTTGTTGTAGGACTTGTTATTGTCTAGAACTGTGTGGGGGGGAGCAGTGATGTCTGTCCTGTCTGCCCTAGGCCAGCAGGGGATCCTTGTGGAGACTTATTCCAGCAATATAAAAAGGCTGGGGGAACCAGCTACACTCAGCTCTTCCCTGTGGTACTGAAGGATCCTGCTCTAATTACTCTAACAAATAAAATCTGCTTTTAAAGTATCCCTTCTCCTACAGTGGACATTTACTTACAGACAGCTATTCCAACACTTTATGCCTGCCCATAAAAAAATGTCAGCTTCCCAGATGGGAGTTATTGCTAAAACTGAGGAGAAAGAAAACCCCAGCCTGTGTGGAGCCAAGTGCTGTATAAAAGGGATAGTAAATGTCAAAGCCATCACTTGGCAGTGCTTGCTCTGCCCTGGAGGAACACAGAGTGGCTGCTGGTGGCACCAGGCTACTCTGCATGGCTCCTTTCCTTTCGAACATAAATGCATGAACAGCAGACTGATGGTGCAATTGTTCTGGTTCTCTTCACACAGGCATGGAGAATTAAAATCAAACTTATTTTCCTCCCCAAATTTGAAATGGGGGATTATGAAGATACCCTGCTGCTACTCACACTGATATACTTGCTGGAGAAGGACATTTGGAAGCACTTACTTCAGGTAAAGGGGAAAGTAGAGGCCTGAATGAACAAAGATCTGACATATTTCTAAGTTTAGGAAAGGACAGGGAGATGTTTCTTACCCCTGGATGGTGGAGGAGGCTGACTTTGTCCATGACAGCAAACTGTTCTTGTTATTGTGGCTGAGAAGGATTGCATGAGTGTAGACGTGGATTTGCACGGGGGGATCCACATAGTTAATATCAAACTGCACAAAGTGGTTTTTTCCATCTCCAAGTTTCCCCGTCACAGTGAGTCCTTTAATACAAATTTGTCAGGTGATTCTTCTCTTATGGTACAAGTCATCTTAATAAACCTGCTCCAGTTTTGTTACTGAAATGACTCCAGGGTCTCAAACCTAGTTTTGTGGGGTATTTCTGGATTTCAGCTCCATATGGCCCAAGACTGTGGTGGGGTCACTAGAGCTTGTTTAACGCCAGGCTTCCACCTCCTGTACAGAGGTGTCCCTGTTCCATAATCAGAGCAGGTGCCTGGTGCCCGGGCCATGGCTCCTCAAGGACAGGGCCACAGAAAATCTGCTGTGCATCCAGAGCATGCACCTTTCTGTTGGCACACAGGGACTAAGAGGTTTAAGGTCTCTGCATCCTCCAAAGCCCCAAGGGCTGAGTAGAAGAAAACCCTAAGGACCAAGGAGGATGTGACACTGGGAGGAGAAGGTGACCCTCAGCCAGACCTGTGAGAAGTGCTCCCAGCTGTTGCACCATTAATATTGGCTAACAGAAAGGCAGAACTTACCACAGCCTCTCTGGTCAGTGCAAGGCAGCAGGTGTGAAATGGCCCTTCATGAGAGGGGGTTATTCCCAAAAACACCAACTGCCCTCACAGACCCAGCGACTCTCCTTGTCTTGGTATTGGGGTAACGTGGCTCACTCACCTTGCTCTGGGTCTGACAGCAGGTGGACAGAGGTTTGTGGTCTTTCATCAATATTTAAGCAGATTCTTTCATTTTGTCTGGGTAACTGCAAGAGAAGTTGTGGATGTTCATTGGCTGAAAAGAGAGAAGAAAAGTATCAGCAACAAAAAAAAATCTAGCCTGTGCCCTGGATAGGCACAGCAAAAATAATTTATAGATTTACACCTAAAATAGCAGTTACAGCTTTTATAGGATTGAATGATTAAAAACAAAGTAATAACTGTTGAAAAGCACACCCAGACATAGCACCTTAATATGAATGAAACCAACAGATTTTAAATATAGTTTACTATATAGGACAATGAGCCCTTAAAAAGGCTTAGGCTGAAAATTTGTTATACTTCATTTCTTATATCCTCGAGCCAGAGGTCTTCTCATGGAACACAGGGATATTTTCTACTTAAATGGAAAGAACTAGTCAAGGTTTGCAAGAAGAGGTAAAAGATTTTCACAGAGTTGGTGCAGTCAGAAAAAGCATTGGTACAAGAAGAAGTGTACATTATAGTTACATTAATAATTGAAATGGGACTAGGATGTGTTTCACTAACCAACAGGTTGTGCTCCTACAGCGTCTCTGAACCTGGAAACTGAAATAGTTAAAATTAGTAAGAAGAGTTTAATGAAACATTTTTCTCTAAGTCAGCTGATGAACCAGGACAGAAACCTTTTTAGCAGAGCTCTTCACTGATGACTATGGAGAGCTTTGCCTAAGACAAGATGTCCCAATGGGGGAAAAAAGCACAACATCCAGTGCCTATTTCTCTCGGGATGGACCATGCCATGGGCCTATGCTCAGCTGGAGCTGTGGGAGGGTTCACAGCTGCATTTTAAAGGGTCACTGGGCAGTGTTGAATGCAGCACACCCAGCCCAGCCCCTCTGACCCCACTGTGAGCAGTTACCTGTTGAAAACATCTTCCTGTTGCTGACAGTTTGGAGCTCAGAGTGCCTTCGACCTGAAAGAAAAGGGTTTTCCCAACATTTTGTTGCTTTCAGTTTATGCCTTGCACCTCCCTTCCCACCCTTTGAAACAAGGAATCTGTCCTGCTTGTTGCCAACTGCATTTTCTGGATCCCTGGACTGGTGAATTATTTTGGTTTTACATTCATTCCTTTCAGTTTACTAATATATACTTTTCCAGATCGTTCACATTTATTTTCAGGAGGTATATATATTTTTTTTTCTGAAAAGGGACCAAGGTTGTTTTCAAAAGTTTATAGTTCATTATAAAATAGCTGTGGACTGAAATACATATAATAAAAACTAAATTGCATATCAAGTGGGCATCTCCAGTCCAAATAGATTTATTAGAATAAGGTTGATATGACCCTACCTATGAAATGAACTTCATAGAATTATTCTGAAGAGAAACAGAGGAAAAGTACTTACCACCACGTGGCCCACCCACCAGTCTTTGAGAATCTGGAGAAAGAAAAGAGAGTATCTGTGTTTTACTCATGATTGCATCACATACCTTACAGGAGTGGTTCTGCTATTGAACTCCCTAGCACCACTTTGAAAGTGGCACCCCCCAAAGATGGGGCAGCATTGTGATTCCCTCAATACATTTCTGTGAAAGAACTAGAAAAAAACCAAGGTTCTTCACCTCTAAAATTATTATTCAAATAAATGCAGTTTCCAGAGAGGAAAAAAATACCTGAATCATCCTCAGAAGCCATTCTTGAGTGGAATCTTTTGAAAGATGCTTCACACGTGGTAGGAAGAAGCAGAAAGCATCATTAACATCATTGACTTGAAGAACTACTTTTCCTCAAGACCATAGATAATTTTGGCCTTTGATTCTTTCTGAATGGAAGATTTTCTCCCTTTGAGCCTGTTATCTACCCAAAACCTGCACAGACTGTGGCAGGCATTGCTTACAATTTATTTCAGGCATTTTTTCAAATCTCAGATACTTCCCTGTATAGAACAGCCACCATGAACTATTTTGTTTGATTGGTTTTTGTTTTTGTTTTTAGAGATTATGAAAATATGCTACTGGAAAAGAAGAAAACATTCACCTCCTGCTGGAAGACTGCTGGGCTTCTCATTATCTGCCAAGAGGAAGAGGGACAGATGAATGTAATACAGTCAACACTGAATTACTTTACCCATGTGAACCCGTAAACTGGGATGAGATTTTTGTGTCAAAGGATGCATATATAGAGCACTTGCAAAACTCTGACTGAGGCCAGGCTTTTCCCCCACATTCATTTTTCCACTTAAATGCTACAGAGAAAAATGTGGAACCCCTTTGCACTGTCAGGAATATAATAGTAACAGCTATTAGACTACCTTTAGTTAATATTTAAACAAACTACTTTCCATTTTAATTGTAGTGCCTGTTTCATCACTTCACCTTTCAAAAAAATGCTGCATGTTATATTTTGAAAGGAAGCCAATCCCTGACCTCCCGCCTCCAATTTGCCTCATTATATCCCTATCAAATGAACCTAAGTGGAAGTCAACAACAATGAATGAAGACGAGCAGAGTGTTTCGGGGGGGCTGTTTTTACCAGCCTCGGTGGGTTTGTTTGCCAGCTCCTCCTGCTGCTGGGGTTTGGTGACCACCATGGAAGTGAGGGGTGTGACAAAGCTGTACCGCAGGGACAGATCCAAGGCTTGGGCCTCCAGGGCCTTCTGGTCCTCTTCTTGGGCTGAAATACTAAAGTCTGTGTTAATGATGAAGCAAAAATATGTAGAGACTCTGAACAAATCATCTTCAGATTCCTTTACATATTAGCTGTATCTCCACAGATATTTATTATTGAAGGGTCAGTAGTCTTATGGGGATAACTCAGCTGTTCATGTGCCCGAAATTATGGAAATGCTGAATTCTTTGCAACCCTGGAGCCTATGTTGGGTTTAAATACATAGAAGTAATAGATACATGATCTATGAAGTATCTTATGGACATCCATATTGTGCTATTCCCTAGCTATTGCCATTTCTTTATCTACAGACAATCTGGTTATGCAAGAAGAGCTCAACACAATCCATACAGCTGAAATCTATTTCACAGTAATTTCATGAAGAATGTGTTACATGACATGTTCATATATATACACAAAATTGAATGTTGTAGTGCTACCATAAACTGAAAGGCACTTCATGTTCATCATACACTAATGTAGTATTCTTCCAGTAACTTATGGTTTTGATACTCTCTGGAGAAATATTTCTGTTTCTTTGTATTTTCTGATCATATCATTTGTGAATAAGGAATTTGTGTTTTGAGAAGTTAGAATTTGTTATGTGAAGCATTAAAGTCACTTACACTTCTTCTAGAAGCTGCTGAATGTTCAAGTAAGCCCACAGTCTCTCCATGAAATTCCCAAAGATGTATTTTTGATTTTGGAATACTTGCTCCTTCTCTTTGACATTTGCTTCTTCCTTAAGAGTCAAGTTACTCGTGTGCTGAAGTGGGAGAAAACTGACCATCAAAAGAACAGCTCCAGCCTTCACTTATAGTCACATTATTAGACTTAAAAGAATATCTTTCACTACCAATCATCCTTCAATTTTGTTCTTTCCCTTTGGAAAATGCAACTCCAAAGTATCTAAAAAGCATGTATTTTAGATATGTATTTCTGGACTTGAAACAATGATGAAAAAATGAGGTAATTAAATTCTACTTCAGCATTTTTGAGATCAATAATTGAGAATCCTTACATCAGTGTAACAATAGAAACCTAAAAGTGCTTAAAAGGCCAAAATATTTGGATTTTGTTAAAGAACCGACAAAATTGAATTAAAATTGCTGTTTGCTTATTTGTGGATATTCTTCATGGTTTTTCTTTTGTAGCAAATTCAAGAGAGGGTAATTTTAGCAAATTATCTGAGAGTTCAAAAGTTCAAACAATGGGAAAAGAGCTGAATGCCCAAATGTAAAAAACATATACTAAACACAAAACTTCTTGAAGTGCCGCAAAAGACAGAAGGGAGAGATGTTTTTCACAATTAGCAAACTAAGCACTTACTGACTGAGCTTTAATTTCCACTGGCAAAAGATCCAGCTCATTGCTAATTTTTCCAGACACTATAATTTCAGATCCTTCAAAAAACAGCTTGAAATTGTTCTTGGTTAATCCTTCAATGGAATTTTCTGGATACTGCATTTCAATTTGCATTAATATTGGGGTAGCCACTTCTTGATAAAAGCCCTGAAGAAAAGCAGTGAGACAAAGAACACACAAATAACAGCAAAATTGTGCAAAGCAATGTGTTGAATGTCTAAAGCCCCCTTGCAAAGCTTTTTCTTTAGTAGTGCAAGACTACTGCAAACTCAGAAATCATCCACTTTTCCTGGACAATTTCTCTTTTTACATAACAGAAATGTGTAAGTTTCCCAGTTTGTCTGAATGTGGCTGATTTGAGGACTTTGAGTCATGGATATGTGGAGGGTACAAACCCACCCCAAAATTGCCTTCCTCCCTCCACTAAAGTAACAAGTAAATTCAACCCCAACATTTCATCTTGGAAAATCTGTGATTTTGCTGCTAGGACTAGACATAAGCTGTAGCTGATAGTTTTCCTGGCACATTCCTTACTCCTGACCTGCAGCTGCAGGGCTGCATCAGCATGTTCATAGATACGCCGTGCTATTCCCCCATTGCTCAGGGCCATTTTCTCCAGGAATTTATAACTGACATCAAACCCGAAGCCAAGGCAGAAAAGAGCATATTTCCCATTGATTGCTTTCTGAACGTTTTCTTGAATTACTTCCACATTTCTCTCACCTATAAATGAAACAAAAACACAGTTGTGGGTTTGGGTCTTTTCACATGCAAAAAGACTGCAGCAGGTTAATGGAAAATTCTGCCTGAAGTTTATAAAAATAATTCAGAATAAAATACTAAAAAGATAGAGGATAGAATGCTGGTAATTGAATTGTAAATGAAAGCATGACTCTGCATACGGAGTGCCAGAACATGATTGTCCCCCTGAATGACTTTTACTAGATTCTACTGATGTTGTCATGGCTAAGTGTAAAATATTTTATAGAATTACAGGGCCAGAGGAGGTTTTTAGTACAGAAGGGACACACACTACAAGTTAACAACACAAGGGATGGATACACTTCATCAAGCATTCAAAAGACAAGTACCATCCATAAAAATTATGTGTGTCAATTCAGAGAAGAATGGATTGGTTAATGGTGCAATTCCAACAAACTGCCAATGAACTCAGCGATGCTTCTCTCCCAGCTCCTTTGTGTGACAGAGGGAAAAGTTTTTCACACCATCATCTTACAGCATTTGAAGAGCTGCTGATGGCCATGTATGGAGAGCTTCTCCATCAGCATTTCCAGGCAGAAACTGTCACTGCCTGTAGCAATATCATGGCAGCAGCTCAGATTTTTCCCTTTCAGCTGCTTTGCTAAGGAATTGTGTGCAATAATGCCTGACCCTCTACCCCAGCCTGATTTCTAACTGCTGGATGTGGGGAGCACTGGAGACTCACTGTGGCTGTGCTGGGGAGGCAGCACTGTGAGCCGAAGTTTATTTAAAAACCCAAACAAAATCAACAAACCCCAAAGAAGAATGGCTCACACAATCTAAAAGGCAGACTGATCTTATTAAAGACTTACAGATGAATTAATATTACTGGCCTTGGAGTGATACTGGTGCCACACAAAACTAAGACAAACCCCTGTTCAAGACAAGGGAGTTTGTGCCATTGCATTGGGAGGTGTGGGTTATTTCACCTGATATTTCAATCTCAGTCCTTTGGTTTGTGCTGTCACAGTTGATCACTAATTAAGACATGGCAAAGAATACAGAACAAGAAGCACCTTGAAAATATCTCAAGTTTGAGGCACAGAGGGTGAAGAAGCAAGCAATATCTCTCAAATAGGACTGTACACCGTATCTGCAAAATGCCTATGTTTTGTCTCTAGGTATTTTACTTTTCTGTTTCAGCTGTGCCTGAAGTATCTCCAATTGCCGTGAGTTTATAAACTGGGAAGCCAATGGTATGCAGCAAAACAATTCCCAGCTAAAGCATGTGCAGTCACAGGCAGGCTCTGCTGTCACTCTCTACATCCCTCAGCAGAGCCCTCTCACAGTCCACCTCTCCAGATCCAGCAGTAACTCAGCCTGCATATTCCAAAGCTCTTCTAAAACACAGGCTAGGTCTAAAGTATTGGGATGCAAGTCTAAAAGATAAAAAAACCCCAAGGGAGGGAGGACTGAGCATATCATTCACTCACCAGAAGTGGGCTGGCCATCTGTCAGTAAAATAATCATGGAGACGCTGCGCTGGGGCAGCTCCTCGGCTCTGTCCAGCACGCCTACGGCAGTCAGCAGGGCACCACTGATGTCTGTGCCTGCAATGAGAGAGCAGGCATCGCTCACCTCAGCAGGAGAATCGGCTACAGAGACTGCTGCCCTTCAAGTGCAGAGGCCCTGCAGGCTTGTTTAAAGTTTTCTGCAGGAAGTAATCCTTCCAAGAGAGGAGGATTTAGGGACTTAGCCTACTGGACTCGGTTACCGGGTGTTATATTGCAATGGCAGTGCCGGAGTACTCTTTAGGGAGCATTTTCCACACATATGTCATGGGAAATACAAACATGTCTAGAGCCATTAAAAAGTGCTTAAGTAAACACACTGTCATCTGTTAGCCTATATTTAAGAAAAGTTTCCCTGCCTTATATAAGAAGTCAGAGAAAAGAGCTGAGCACGCTGTTAGTGCCTGGGGTAAGGAAATTTTGCAAATACCGACAGTGTAACATTAAAGGGAGACAGAGCCCTTGAGATGTGCTTAAAACTAAATAATAACACCAAGCACACTGACTGATGCAGCAACTGACATGCCACCTGTCTTATTTCTGTGGCATGCTTCCAAGGGTGTATAACTTTGGATGTGTTTTGTTTTGTTTTACAAGGGGACACTTGATATAAAAAGAAAAAAAATCACCAAATTGCTGTCAAATGTTGAGTGAATTGCCATTTTTCTGTAGAAAAAAAAGTGCTATCAAGGAATCTTCCAATTATCTCTATGACAAAAATTGGAAGCAAGACTGTGTGGCTCATAGATGTGCTGTAAGCATCCCATATATATTGTATAACTAGGTCTAGCTCATAATGTAGTACTCAGTCTGTCCAGTCACAGGCTTTCTTTCCCACTCATCACTTTTAAGTCCTAAAAACTGATTTGCTTTGTAAGCACTGGTGGTAGCTCTGGGGCACTATATAACTAACAAAAATAATTATTTTCTAAGCAGTTCACTCCACTGGCTGCATATTTGTGGCTACCAGCACGTGTACCTCCCCTGGCAGTGAGAGTCTGCACCAATGCTGCAGCACTGGCCACGTTCTCCTCGGTGGCTGGCAGCAAAGAGCTCTTCCACTCCACCACTCTGTTGTTAAAGGTGATAAAGCTGAAATGATCTTCTGGGCGGAGGTCCTGCAAAATCTTCAGCAGGGCATCCCTTGTCTGTTCCAAGGAGAAAACAATCATTTTGATTATTTCCACTCCTTTGCCAGATCTGGGATTGAAATTGCAGTGTAATAAAGGGGTTCTCTACAGCTCTGCTCCAGATGCAGCCCAATTCCTTTATTAAACCCTAATGGTATGTCTTAGGTTAAGACTATCAGAAATAGACAATTCACTTAACTTACAGACACAAAATCCAACCTGTGAGGGCTGTAGGGGGCTTGTCTGCTCTCAAGCAGAGCTACATACACAGTCATCAATAAACATAAACAGATAACAGATAAATTAACTCTCTAAGCTTCATCAAAGAAAAACATAAACACAAAAACTTCTGCAAATACGGAAAGCTCTCTCTGCCTCAATGTTTAGTACCCACAAAAATAGTTGTATCAGACAAGAGTTACCCTTTAATAACTGTTGTACTAGCATGACAAATAACTTTAATCTGTACATATATATTTTCAAGCATTTCTATAAGCCTGAACATTTTGCCGTGTACAAAACCAGCATGTGTTTCCAATGAGAAATTCCCAGTTGCTTCCTGGGATTCTGGAAGAAGTCTGGGATGTGTGTGCCTGCTGCTAACAGAGGTCATGCTTTGAGAGAAGTTACCTGTTCAATTTTTCTGCCTGTCATGGAGCCACTTCGGTCTATAACAAAGATGACATTTTTGGGAAACGCTGGCATTTCTTGGGGTGCAAAGTAATGGACAAAATACCCATTGACAATCTGAAACATAGAATGTGAAATCACCCATAAAAGTACATCTAAAGAAATAAAGACTAAATCTTAACATTCTGGCATAGCAAGAAGTGGGGAGCATGCTCAGCATTCTGCTCTTCTCGATAAGCCCAAATCAAAGAGCTTAAATTAAAGAAAGTAAAATGTATTTCCTAGTTGGAAGCAAGATTGTCTGTAGAGAGAAAATTACCACAGAGCAGCATGCATACATACATATCTATTATATAGATATGACACCTCAGTGCCATATGTATGATACATGCATATTATCACTGTGTATCACATTACCTCTTTATCATTACCTATGAGTACATCTCTCCTGAGTTACTGTGGCTGCCACCTTTTAGGACATCTGGTTATACTTCATTAGTGAAAGGATATGGAAAATACTCTATTTTATTCCCTAGAATATGTTCATAAATATTTGTTAAGTTCCTGCTGTATTTAGTTATGCCTCAGTTATCACAAAAACAGAGACCAAGCATCATTTTAAGTTATATAAATCACATTCCTCTAAACTTCATTTACAAGAAACCACAAATACACTTTAGACGAGTTAAAATAACAGTAAAAAAAAGATTGTAAAGAGACATCTATGAAATACCAACACAGATTTGGTATTTGAATAAAATTTCAAAGATTGATTTTTTTCCTGAGTGATCTGTTTTACAATGTACCTGAGTGTCTCTAGGGATTTACAGAGTATCACCCTCAGTTCCTGCTGACCCTGAATTAAGGGGAAGAGCTTTTCCTGTCATTCTTGGTGTTTCAAAGCAAGTGTTGCTGTTTTGCTGATTGCACTTAACATTCAGACTTATCTGTGGTCTGAAAGCATTTTCGTTTCTACTGTTTTTACCTGTATATCGCCTGCAGTGGCTTCTCTCTTAACATCATAACGCACAACAAAATCACCACTGAGGAGCGTTTCATCAAGTCCAGAATTTTTCTTCTGTTGATCTAGAGTTGGCTTAAACAAAATATGAGCCTGCAAAGCAATCAGAAGGAAATATTTAAAGCAACGTAACTTAGAGCTGCCACTGGCAGTAACCTCTGGCAGCTGCTGCTTTACCTTGGTTTCGTTCTGCACTTTGGTGAGCGCCTCAGTTAACTCATTTGTCATGAATGTGCTGTCTGTCTCCAAGAAGTGAATGCCCTGGGGCTCGAAGATGTGCACATCGATCTGGCAGCGGAGAAGAAATCAGCATCAGCTTCTCAGAGGGAACATGGCTGTGTCAAAACCCAGGGCACTGCTCCCTGCCCAGCTCACCTGGAAGTGCTTAACGAGCTGCTTGGGCTGGACCTTGATGAGCAGCTCGTACTTCCCCAGCTGCCGCTTCAGCAGCTCCTCATAGGTCAGCTCAAAAGTGACTTTGCTGGCGGCCGCGATGCTGACGGACACGTGGAACCGCTCCAGCTTTCTGTCTGTAATTCTGGGGGGGAAGAACAGGGATTTATCTCCTGCAGGGAAAGTTTCCTTGTGGTGGCCAAGAGTTCATGAAGTGTGCAAAATAAGGGCCAAGGGGCCATACAGGATAAAAGAGTAGCAGTAAATATTGTTCATCATAGAGAGGATTTTTTACATTGCAGGTGCTATTATGTAAACAACATATATTACATTAATGTGTCATAGCTGCAAGCTGAGAAATGGAGCAGAAACCCCTGCATGCCTCAGACTGGCTACCTGTGAAGCACAGATTTAATACACCCTGAAACTGTGATATCTGTTCAAGTGCCATGGTCCTCTGTGCTTGCAAGGAAGCAGACTCAGCACTGAGCATCATGCCAGTGTGTCAAGGTGCTCTTGAATGGCAGGGAGCCAGGCTGGATGGAGATCTGAGCAACCTGAAAGGTCTCTGTCCCTGCCCATGGCACGGGGCTTGGAGCTAGATGATCTTTAAGGACCCTTGACCCTGAGATTAACTCAATTGGTCATAGCATGGTGCTAGTAACACCATTGTTGTCAGTTCAATCCCGCTGTAGACCATTCACTTAAGAGGTGGACTTGATGATCTTTGTAGATCCCTTTCAAGAACATTCTGTGATCTGTGATTCAGTGATTCTATGACAGCAAGTCCCAAGGTACTGCTAGACAGGGATGCTTCCTACTGGAGCCCATTGCAGGACTACCCATAAATCATATATATGTGAATTTATATTTATGTTTAAAAAATTATATATATATATACACACACACACACACACAAAGACACATTATCCCTCCCACCAAGAACCCAAGACTGATTTTCACATTTGTTCCCACTGAGATGTGGCTGTGTCCAGGGTTTTGTCTGCCCCCCAGCCAAACAGGAAGCCAAGGAGGGGTGTTGGAGCAGCCTTACTCAGAATAGCAACATACTTGACGAGGCCAGCGCTCTGTCCTTGTGAGACTGCCGTGTCATACTCGCTCTGAGCAGCAGCTTTCTCCTTTATTATTCCTGGGTATACTTCCCCATCAATGGACCTGTTTGGTTTCCATAAAAATTAATTAATATTAGAAAGAATGCCCTGGGGAAAGGAGCTCAACAGAAGATTTTTGTGGCTCTCTGGGCATAAGCAAGGGACACTATTTCCTCCCAAATCCCTCCTCACCCAGGAGGATGCCAGGAGCCACCACCACAACATAACCCTTTTCCTGGCAGAGCCTTGAGGAGGTTGGAGCAGGAGAAACACCCTCACTGAACATGTTTGTCAGCCACCCAGTGCAGCAGGCAGCCTGGCCCTGGGCACCTCTTTTCTATTTGGCTGCCTACTACTTAGCCCCACAGAGCATTTTTGCAGAGGACCCTCTTTGTGTTCTTTGCCCAGCAGCTCCTGAGAAGAAAGATGAACCCCCCCCTCCCCGAGCTGCCTCCTTGACACCACAGGTAAGGACTGGTCCTACATGGAGAAGTTGGTGATGAAGGCTGTCTTAGGTAACTCCACTTCAAAAGTGGCCTCTTGAGACTCATTGGCTCGGTTGATGATTCTGCTGGTGATGACAGTGTGAGCAAATCGTGATGTGACCTTGCAGTCCACGTAGAGGCTGTAGATTTCAATAGCAGGCTGGAAAAAAAATAAACAGACTGAGACAGAAACACTCAGGTTTTGCTCCCAAGCCATCCTTACCTGGATGATGCTATTGGAAAAGTTTGATGAAGGAATGAGCTCTTAGAAAGCCTGGCTGGAACTGGGGAGGGGATTGTTCTGTACCAGTCTGCTTATTCCCATCTCTGCAGCCACAACCACTGCCCCATGCAAAACCTGCAGCTACATCTGCATTCTGCTGTTCCTCAGAAACTTCTGTTGAACCTTTTTCTCTCCTTGGGGTACAGTGAAGCTGCTGCTGCATCACCCCAGTGCATGGCCCAAGATTTTCCTCAGGAAGATCAGAAGCCTCTTTAAGCCTGACCCAGCGAAGGCCCCTGTTTTTTGTGGGACTGTTTATTTCTCTCCCAGCTGTTGACTTTGCTGCCTGTTTTCCAGCTGGGTACCTTGTGTCCCACAGGATGTTTAGCCAGCCTGAAACCTCGCATGGGCCTCCCAACCCCTCACTGGTTGCACAAGAAGAGATGCCCTTTGAGCACTCATGTTTCTTCTGGTCTGGTTCTTCACCAGGACCCCTGATGCCCAAAGGAGGAGGGCACCATTCTGGAGCTGCCTGGAACACCCCAGAGGGTGGCTGGACTGAGAACTGCCTGGACCACCTGCCTACATGGACATCTCCTTTTGCATTTGGGATGTCTCTCGAAAGGTCCTACCCCATGTTCCAGCAGTGGCACTAAGAAAGGCTGATCTGGGCATCACCAGTCTCACAACAGTCCAACAGCTGATTAAAACAGAAAAGCTCAGCATCAGAGCATATCATTGCACTTCTGTTTTTACTTTTCCAGCTTCCAAACCTTTTGAATGGCTAATTGATCTTTAGCTATTTTGATAATTAATCTCCTGTGCTTTGCTTGCCAATTAATATCATCCAGTGGCCTCTTCTCAGTTCGGACACTGGCTGAGATTCAAAAATTTGCTGCCCTGCCATATTCGAACCTGCCCATGGCACATTGAGAGCGAGGCTTTGCCATAAGGAACACCAAGCCCCAAGATGTGGCTCACTGGGGCAGTGTAGGCACTTGGTGGCAATTGCTGCCCACTGAGGATCCTTCCAACACAGAAGAAGCTTGTCCTGTGCAAAATTTACCCGGTGCAGAATCTACTCCACTGCCATGTGCCCAAAGGATGCTGCAGGGAGGAGGACCTGGACCTTCTGCAGTCACCCAGCCCTAGCAGCATTCTAGGCTGTGGCCAGCACAAACTAGGGGTCAGTGGGATGCAGCACGGGGAGGAACTTTGCTGTGCCCCTGGTGAAAGAAGCAGAGAGGACCAGCCCCAGGCATGTACCCAAAAGCAAAGCCACTGTGGGCACATACACCCCATTCATGGCTTCCTGCTCTCAGCTGCCCCTGCAGCAGCTACAAGGCTGACCCTGCCTCCCAACACCCACCTGCATTTCAGTTCCACTTCGCACTTTTCTGAATAGGCACGATGGACAGAGAAACCTTCTGACTTAAAGCTTCCTCTTCCTCTCTAATATTGATGTTTTTACAATGCCACCAGTCACCACTGTGATGGTACAAAACAGAGTTTGCTCCTCCACACAGTGCAAATAACTTTCTACTTCCTTCTTTTCCATTCCATATTTATTATTAAACACTCATCAGACACCTCCTGGCACTGCACAGTGCTTGCTTGGTCTTGTGTCAAGATCCAAACCTCATCCAGTGGCCGAAGCAGAGCTACTGATCTCTCAAATTTGGTATCTTACATCCCGAAGGAAGAGCATGATCAAACACATCTGCAAGTGCCTCCTGCTACATTTCTACTATAACAGCCCAAACAAACAACCAAAAAGACCTTAAAAGGACACAAAGCTCTAAAATCTCAACACAATCCACCCAAGTCTCCCTGGGAGGTGGTTACCAGAGGAGTTACCTGCACTACCTGGCCAGTTACCACAACACCACCACATCAGCAAATGAGATATTGATAATAAAAATAAAGCAAATACCTTCTGATCAATAGTTTCTGCTAATACTATGAGTGAGGAAAAGACCATCAATGCAAGCAATGTTCTCTGCTCCATTTTGGAAGAAACCAAATTTTCAAATGAAATCTCTATTTATCTTAATCAGTTAATGAGTAACTTGTACTTGGGGATATCATGTAGACTTTGAAGAGACACAGAAATTTAATATTTACCCATTAAACATAAGTAAAACTTGGACTTGGTTAACGCTTATTTTTCCAACAGATCTTTGCTCTTAAACATTAGAATTTTAATGTTTCATAAAACATAAAATTAAGAAATCTCTATTTTTTTTTTTTTAAATTAGGTTTCATTGTGGCGTGAAATCCCTCAGGCAGATGACTTGGTCTGTGCAACAAGCTGCAGGAATCTCTACCATATTCCACAGTAATAATTTGAAAGGGCACATCCTTAACATTATCACAAGCACTGCAGAGATTTGGAGATTGCCAGGACAGGCAACATTCACATGAGATATTACAGCTGGTGACTTTCTCAGCCTTTGTGCCTCCCTGCCCAACTGGCCATGATCCTTGGTAGGTAATGCCATTCATTGCCATTCAATGTCATAAATTAATACAAAGATCCTGTGGAAATAAAAGCATCTGTGTTTTCTTCATGCCTGTTTTACAAAGAGCCCATGTGGACAGCAAACTTCTAGTGGCCTCGGAGTTGCAAGGAGACACTAAAGCAGAGCTCAATAATTTATTACTTACCATACATCTACAAGTTCACTGCAAAGACTGTGCTAAGCACAGCCTGGTTTACACAAGGCTTGTTAAACACAAGGCTCAATAATTTACCAGACATCTACAAGTTCACTGCAAAGACTGTGCTAAGCACAGCCTGGTTTGCACAAGGCTGGTTAAACACAAAGCTTGTGCTTTAAGTAACTATTTTAGAAAATGAACTTTATTCCTCAGGCAGACTGTTTATACTACTTGCAAATACCATATCCTTAATAGCATGACATGAAAAAAATATATATTTTAAAAGACAAAAAATTAAACTGCTATACATTTGATTAACTTATACAACTCATGTAATGCTTTAATCCCTTAAAATACACAGGATTAGACACTTAGTGGCCTAAGAGCTGCAAGAACCAAAGCTTTAATTAAGTGGATCTGTCATCAGTTTTCTAATGCCCACATGTAAAATCACATGGATGTTAAAGAGCTGCTTTTGCTGCACAGATTTAGGCTGCAGTGTCAGCTCTGCCCCTCATATTTTTTAGATCCACATTAAAAGACAGGAAGACCAAAAAAGACTCCCAGTCCTTATTGTCACACTTGGAAGCAGCACAAGTAATTGAACTTGACAACATCCTGGAAATAGAGCTGTTTGCCATATCCCACTTTTCTGGCAGATACCTTACTCGGCTTCCCTGTAGAATCTGTGTGGGACACAGGTTTCTGTGCTTTGTTAAATCAGCGCCATCATATCCAAAGCAGGATCTGAAATACAGCACCCTCTGTCCCGCTACCCCGCCTGCAAACCTGCAGCTCAGGCCCTTGCATGCAATAAAGAAAGCAACAACATTTTGCCCCACTTGTCCCTCACCACCATTTCTGTAACTACTGAACAACCTCCTTTCCAACTTCTCAACGCAGGTTAGTTAAGGAGGGTTTGTTAAATCCGATGCAAAGGCAGCTCCAATATTTTCAGGGCAGGAATTTTTTCCACCATGATTTTTTTCATGCTCTGGAAGGATCTTCCTTGGGAAACAGCTCTGCCAATGTACCTGTGAGAAGCCTGTGCTCCATGGAGAAATTGTGCCCACTAAAGGGAGGAGGTGGGGTCTGGGCTGCAAATAATGATCTTTAAAAGTGGAAAAAAAACCTAGGGCAAGGCAATGCACCAGCAATATCTTTAAGGAAGCTTTCCCCTTAAAGCCAAAGGATTTGCTGCTGCCTTACGTGAGCTCCTCTCCGCAGCCTCTCTGGGATCTGTGTGGGCATTATCACATTTTATCTGTCAAGTGTATAGTATTTGGCTTTTGTGTCACTTGACACAAAAGCCAAATACTATACACTTCATGGTGCACAGAGAACTTTGGCATCACTTTTGCCTCTTAATCACGTCTGGCCTTGGAGTGGAGTCTGTGGAGTCGGAGACAGGGACGTGACATTAACACACCAAGATCATGCAGCAACAGCCCCGTTTACTGTTTGACAGCTCCTTTTATAGGGTTTTTTAATTTCCTGGCCTTACAGACATGACTGGTCAAGGGTCTCAGCTCTGCCCAGCTCCCTGGGCAATGATATGGTGTGTCTGTGCTTCACAGGGGCTGGCTGAGGTCCTCTGACTGGGTTTGAATCCCACCCATCCTTGTTGTGTCCAGAGGCTTGTTTACTAAGCTAGGCTGGTCAAGCTGGTGGCTGGCTGTTAAGCCAAATCATCTGCGCAGCTATAAACCAGCTATATCTGTCTACTAGCCTGTGGAAAATAAAAGCAATTTCTTTAACAGAGGTGGCATCTGCCTTACCATGCCCAGGCGTGCTGCAGAGACTCAGGGTGTGTGGGAAGCATAGCAGGTGCCCACAGAGGTTCCTCTATGCTTCAGCACAAATATCCACCTGAGGGGAAACATTCTGAGGTTTGGGAGAAAACAGGTTTGATGTTTAATGCAGCAAATCAAGAAGCAAACAGCACTGAAAAAACCCAGCTCCCCCTCAGAGTGTGCTGATGTTATAGAGAGACACTCGTTGTGTTCTCATCTGCATGGTAAGGCAGGACATGGCGGCAGGGTCTGGCACCCCACTTCTCACTTGATCCTGTGGGACGGGAGGAAAAAGCCACTCAGGTACGAGCTGAAATCCTTCCCTCGGTGCTGGGGCACTCTTGAGAGCCGGGGCTCTGCCCTCGCAGCTGATCTACATGAAGGGATTTTACGGTATTGCTGCCCAGAAGGGTGTGAGGGGAGAGATATGAGGGGGAACGGTGAAGGGGGAAACCGTGTAAGGGGGAGCCATGAGGGGGAAACCGTGACGGGGAACTGTGAGGGGAGAGCTGGGAGCAGGAAGCCGTGAGGGGAGAGCCGTGAGGGGGAACTGGGAGGGGAAAGCCGTGAGAGGAGACCCGGGAGCCGTGAGGGGGAACTGTGAGGGGAGAGCTGGGAGCAGGAAGCCGTGAGGGGGAACTGGGAGGGGAAAGCCGTGAGAGGAGACCCGGGAGCCGTGAGGGGGAACTGTGAGGGGAGAGACGGGAGCCGTGAGGGGAGAACCACCACCCTGTGCCACGCCGCCACCCTGAGGGCCCTCGCCAAGGTGCCACTGTAGGCAACACAAATCTCTTTGAAATCTCCAGGTTTCTGTGCTGCCTCTTGGATCAGCTCCTCCTCAGCTCCTTCCTGGTGAGGGCATGATGTGAAGAAATTGCACTGACGCTGAGACTGTGCCATCAGGGTGTTTTTTCTTTGCATTTGACCGACAAAATCATCATCTGTAGTGCCAAAGTGCCCACGGAATTAATCTGAGCCCAAACTGAAATGAGTCACCACAGTGTGCCAAGCTGAGTCCAACAACCTTTTTTATTAAACAGTTATAGCAAATATTGTCCAATACATAGAAAGAAAGCATTCCGTAAAAATGAACATGGAGATTTTACTCTTTGACATGAATATACTCCCTACTTAAGGACTTACAGTGGAAATTAGCTACTGGAGTCTACAGTGACTTTAGTGTAAGGAACAGAAATTTTGAAAAATGTTACAACCATCATTGGGTGAGACGTGTCCAGCTCCACTGTCAGCCAAAAACGCTCTTGGCTGGCTCATCCTTAGGTTTCTCAAAGACTGTTTCAGCCCCTGTCCGAGCCCGGCTGAATACAGAAGGTGCTGCGGAGCCCATTTGTTCTTGGAAAAGAAAACCAGGAGAGACAATCAGTGAAATACCACTTACATTCAGGGAGTAACACTAGTGCTGCTGAAATACATACATACACTTTATATTTGTATAAAGTATTTGATAAAGATTTCACTTGTCCATCAGATAAACAGCAGGCTGCTGTTCCAGAGGTGACCCTTTCACTTCAAAAGGGCAATTAAGTCAATGTTTTACTCTGCTTAATTGCTTCCAGTAAAGGAGACTTACCACACTGCCTCATCACTTGGTAGGTTTTGGATTTAATTTCCTGGTTTTTGGTAAGGTTTCCTCTGGCTCCTTTGAGGTCTTCTTCCTTCACTGGAGGACGCTTCTTTTTCACAGGGGCTGGCTAAGAAACAGACCCACACATCAGTATTTTGTGTTAAAAGCACAGGGAACAAGGCTGCCTCCATCCAAAGGCTAGAACATACAGAGTTGCTTACACAATATTTCACATATTTTAGTTATGAGATTACATACTCAGCTACTTCAGATCTTCCCATAATCACAATTTCACTGCCGTTCCAAAATCTGCTACCATTCTTGCTGTTCTGAAATTGCCTTTTTATTGTACAGCCTTTGAAAGAGTAATAGACTGCTTAATTAAAAAAAATAATAAAATTTATTCTTAGATTTTCTCTGTCCAGCCCTGCCTGCTCATTCTGCAAGTACTGATTGGTAATTCAAGAACCTGTCCAATATTTGGAAAGGAAAAATCACTATTACTTAACTGGGCTTCTGCCTTAGTCTACTTACCCCTTCTTTGGGAAACTGGTCAGAGAGATTCAAATCTGGACTTGCTTAAATTGGAATAAACACTTGACCCATAGTTAATAATCTTAAATTTAAGGAACAAAAGCATCTGAGCACTCAACAGGGCTCTCTACAGAACACATCTGAAGCCATGGACTTGGAACCCAAAGAAGGAGAAGGAAATCTAATACAGGAACAGATGCATCATCAGGTGCTGCACTGCAGCAGCCAAGCACTAATCTGTTTACAGTTTATCCCACCTAAAGGAAATAGGGATAACATTGCTTCGTATCAGCCTACCCCTGTCTTTAAATTAGCACTCCACAGTCAGACACAACCTCACTCTGCAGCGGCCAACACCATAAGCATTCCCCCATCGGTTTGTTATTTCATGGACAGATTTTCAGCGTTCTACGAGGCAGCCTTGGTAGCAAGATTCAGGGGCACAGGGATATGATTAAGAGGAACAGAAGACCCTCACATTCCAACTCTAATAGATTTACACTCTGAAAGATCAACAAGAAACTTCTCTGAGAATTGCTACATAAGCAGGGCTTCTGATATTTGGGTTCTGGCAGTGGTGGAACCCACTCAGGCACTTCCAGGCACTGCTTGTGAGGCTAAAAATGGTTGTGGAGGGAAACAAATCCCACAAGGCCTACATACAAATGGCTGGAGCAGCGAGACCCTGGGAGCTTGCAGAGACAGCGCATGCATGGCTGGCTCTTGGATGGGTGGACTGGCTCCATTGGAGCCTTCAGCACATTTTCTGCCTGCTGCAAATTCCTGGGAACGCTCAGAATAGCTCACTGTCAATCCCACTTGTATGTGTTGTGGGAAACAAAACATTTACGAGATCTCCGGGGAAAACACTCAGGAGTAGCCAAAGCAAGTGAGGGGAAAGGGTGGCACCAGACCCTTCAAAATCACAACAGCTGGTGAACCAAACATCCCCACAGCCAGGGAGTCACCTGTCCTTCTGTAATGACAACTGGCACGGGATGGGAACAGTCCCTCATGCCCATTGCCACAGGCAAGCAACCCAAGAAGGGAAAAAGCCCCTTGCTTTTTAAGAGAAATGTGAAATCTGCACAGGTCCTTCACCCATTATGGCCAACAGACAGTAACTGTGAGGCTTCTTCCCACTGGGACAAGGGAATTCTTGGGGACAGGGTGAGGAAAGGTGGTGCTTGAGATGCACAAAATACAGCCAGGCTGAGCAGAGCTCTTGAATGTCACCCAGTTATTTTAAAATAAACCAACTCATGCTTTGATCACAGAGGGTTTTCCAGCAGGACAGTTGCTGTGGATTAGTTGGTCCCAGCTGAAGAGCAAAGCTGGTGCATGAAGAGGTTATGGTGAGCCTTGGCCAGCACCTGCCACTGTCGCAGCCCCACCACTGCTAATTGCTGCCAGAATTTGTGAGCAGGGTTTGCCAGGAGCCATTCCTAGCTGGCACAGGCATGCAGCCTGTGCTTTATCTCCTGTCACAAGTCAAAAAGTGCTACTTTACAAGACATCCAATTGGGTTTTAAGTCCCATTTTCTTCAGAGTAAAGAAAACCAGCTGAACTGAGTTACTCTCTGTAGCTGAAGAACTGTGCTCTCCTATTCTCTCTGGGCTCCTACTCTCCATCCCACCGATCCTGTAAAACTCTCATACTGAGGAGAGCTCTGCCAGGCACATGCAGGCTTGTGTTGCAAATATAACATTTACCTGAAACGTCACCATTTCGGAGCTCGTTTCAAGAGCACTTTGAAACACTGATTATTGGGGAATGCATTAAAGACAAACGGTTAGTTATAAAATGAATATAAGTGTTCATTTTATAGAAAATTTCAGTCTCAAATATCTTATCCTAACAGTTATATTTTCAGTCACACTCTTTTCTCCTGCATGTTAATACACTAAGCTTTATACAGTGACATTTCAGCACAGCCACCTCTTTTCAAAACAGAATTTCAGAATCACTGTCTGAGAAAGTGTGTTGGAAAGGCAGAGATTCCTCCTTCTGTGAAACATCCCAAAGCGGATCAGGGGAAAGGATTTTTCCCTTTCTACACAAATAAAAATATTTAAGGTAAACCAGAACATTTTAAAGCTAAATTAATTAACCACGTAGAGAGCAGCTGCTTCCCTTTTGCACCAAATAACCCATCCTAAGAATGTACTTGTTGAGATATTTTAATCACACAAGTCACAGAGCAGAAAAGCTGAATTCACTAGTTAACGAGAGGAACTCGCTAATAAGCTTTTCCGAGCCAAGCATCCAAACCAGCACCAGGTTTGCCAGGCGCTGCTCCGAGGGCAGGCAGCGCACAGATGTCCCCGTACCTGTGACATAACTGCGGTGCTCCCTCGCGGAAATCCCTCCCAGGTCGTTCCCAACTTTGATTAAATCCAGCCTGTGGGCTCTGAGAGCGCCTGTTGTTTTCCTGGACTTATATAGAGCACCCGAGTGAAGTCACGGGCTGGGTCATGTTCCCAAAGCAGCGGCGGGATGATTCAGGTCCAGGGAGGCTGTTGTTGTCGGAGATTTATTCCTGGCGATGACTCGGGCGGGCTGGGCTGACGGGGACAGGCAGCTGCGGCAGCGGGGCGCGGGGAAGCCTGGTCCCTACAAAAACGCTTCCCGGGGAGTCCGCTGGGGCTCTATTTATAGCTTTAAAAGGCAAAATGTTGTTATGGACACAAATTTGACTCTGAACCCTCTTGGGGGAGAAAAAAAAAAAAAAAGAGCGGGCATTGCTTTCCCAGCATAACAAAATTTTTGTTCTCTAAGGATGATAGAAATCTAATGTCCAAAAAAAGTATGGTTTTACCCTTACAGCTCTATCACTGCTCATGCTCCGGTGCCAGCTCTTACACAACTGGGAGTAAAATCACTTTCTTCTTTCCAGCACTATTAGCAAGTTTAACCATTTCACCCACATCTGTACAGCAACAGCTGACTCAGACACAGATAAACGCGGTGTTCCCCACCGCACTTGCCGGCAGCAGTAAAACCTTTCCCAGAACTTTCAATATTTGTTCTCTAAACAATTTTTTAATTAAGTAAAGCCCTGTCACCTCTGAGCATGAATTCTAATTTCTATTTCTGGGAGAGGTTTGAGTGGGAGATTGTTCCCCTTTTGGTTTTTTTAAATTAAATCTTTACATCATGCAAAATAAAAATCAGCTTCTGTAACTGCACTCAACACCTGAAAAGAATCAAGACTCCAGCCAGGTGGGTTGATGTGAGAAGGACAGGCATGGCAGACCTCCAAACACCTTCCACTAGAGAGATCAACTGTTGTAGTGGTAGAAGTCTGCCCTGGCCTTTCCTCAGGCTCTGCCAGTGCTTTTAAGGTATAGAGAAGCACAAGAGGTCACAAAAATTATGTTTTTCACTATGAAAACATGACATCAAACCACAGCTCCAGCACTGTACGAGCAGGACTGTGGGATCTGTCGGCTGTGAACTACCCCCCAGGCCTCCCAGTGCCCAAACTGCCTTTAAGCTGAACTCTTTCCAGGCCTGAGATCTTCTCCTTTATTGGGGGAATTATTTGTAGGCTAAGAAGCAATTTGCATGTTACGTCCTTAGCTATTCCTTAGGTTGATTTTCTATTTTAAACCCATGTCTTAGTAACCACAGGAAGCGTTTCTGCAGAGCAGCAGTGCCCTTAGTAGGCCAACAAAACAGAAGAATAAAACATTGACTTTAGAAAAAACAGATTTTTTTTCTATTGTACAAACGAACACTTCTCTACTAAGATGTTTCTCTACAGTCCCACAAGCGTCACTATCCTATCTATTATGACAGGAAAGTCACATTCTGCGCGTTTAAAGCAAATATTTAGAATTCAAGACACTGAACTATTATTTTCCCTTCAGCTTTCAAAATTGCTTCAGTTAATTGGTACTGCATATTCCTCACTCAACACAACAGAGTTCATAGCAATTTAATCTATACAAACAAAGTCAAACCACTCGAACCTTTCTTGCCATTTGGGGCAGGTGAAGTGCTTAGAGAGGCAGGCAGCACATCCTGAGGTTTCTAGAACATGCCCAAAGCCTGGAGAGTTCTGTTCTCTTCAACTACATTTCCTAAACCAGCACTCAACAAGGGGCACAGTCATTTTCTCGCACAGATTATAGGCTATTTTTCCTCACAAAGAATCCAGCCTAAATCGAGAGTTACTCATATTTTAGAGTAGAAATCCTGTTCACCTGGTTGAGGTCCTTGAGATCTGTTAAATGGGACATGAATTACAATGGAACAAGATGGCTCCCAACAGTGGCTATTAAAAATACAAGTTTTAATCTTCCACTGCAATAGGAATTGTGGAAAACTCCTTTCCTGGAGGAATAGTTCCAACTAAAATATGGCAATGACCATAGAGAATTTAGTGAGTGTACATATGGCTGCCACTGTGGTCTCCAAGTCCCAGGGAAGATTTGACTTTCCCTCCAGGAAAGTGCTAACAACCTCTCAGGGGACTGACACTTGGTAGAGGGAAGATTATACTCTGAATTCCCTGTAAGGGTGCAGTGGGTATGGGGCTGCTTGGATGTGGTAGGCAGAAAGTATGAAAATAACAGGGAAATGTTACAGAGGAGTTAGAGGCAGGATTGGGTCTATCCTGTGCAGCTCCAGCCCTGAAGAAAACCTTCCTCAGGGAATTGATCTGAGAGGAGCCTACAAGGATTCTTAAACTTGTAAACAAAATTTGAAGCTTAAGAACAGTGGCTCTTCCTGATCAAATGGGACTTGCCATTAAGGTAAATGCATATACTGAATTTAAAATCAACATAACAGTGTGCACAATTAGAGCTGAAGTTAAACTCAAGTAGCAGAACCTGCTTCCCACAAGAGCACACCATAAACACTGAAACACAGGCACTTTAAAACAGAACAAGTATAAAACAAGTGAACAAATCTGTAATAAGTCAAACTTTATTGTAAACCATTATACAATGTAATTACATCAGATACCCTTAAAAGTTTAAGGTAACACCACTGATTAAACAATATGGTTGAAACAGAGGGCAACAGAATACAGCTGTTGGTTTTGCTCACATTGGCTATACTCTGAATTTCCTTACAAACAAACCCCACATTCAGTTTGAGACGGATACTCACACAAGACGAAAACATCTACAAAAGAGTCCCTTTTTTAAAGATACTGCAGTTTTACTTTGTAAAACCACAGTAGTCATTTTCAGTAATTGAACTGGAAACTTCACCTAAAAAAGTTTGCACGCCTATGCTGTAGATGTACTCTGACTTGGTTGAATTTATTCCCTTTCACTACTGGTTTCTCCTGTAAAAAGCACAGAAAGTTGCAAACACAGGTTAGTCAAGCACAGTGGCAGAGATTCCTTGTGATGCTCAGCTCTGAGCAGAGCGGGAGAGCCCAGGCCCCCTCCCCAGGCTCGGCAGGGATCAGAGCAGACACCTGCCCGAGGGGATCACTTTGCATTGCTCTAATTTGCAACTCAGTTTCTGAGTTTTCCCTGAAGAAAAGCTATAGTACATTTTAGTTAGCAACATTAACAGACAGCATTCACCTACTTAAAGTAAGACAAGGGGACCTGAACATATTGAATCCAGACCTTGGAAACCACATATTAGAAAACATCAGTGTTTTAAGTTTATGCAGATGTGTCACAGGTCAGATACTAGGAACAGTTAATGCATTTAGGTTGACCATTCGTGGTAAATTCCATCTCCACAATAATTCTTTGTCTCTTCTCTAAGTTATAATCCCTTTATCTTACTTTGGCATTCACTACATAGCTTATTTTCATTAAACAGAATCCTATTTTCTAAGCACAGCCTGAATTAAACCTTTGCTATGAGTTGTCCTGAAGTACATTTGCCAGGCAGAAATCTGAGTGACAACTGGAGGATAATGCAAATGTGATGTTGCAGTATCAGTACTGGATCAACTCTTAATGAAAAGTCCATTTCAGACTGTACTGCCAATATATTTTAACAAGTGGTAAGACATAGTGAAGCACTAAGCACACACTCCCTTCTCACACATGCAAGCCTGTCAGACAAAAGAACTTGTCCTGCTTGTAATTACTGCAAGAATTCCAATTTTTACCTCACAGAGAGGAAAACTACCAATTTTACCTTTTCCATCTCTTTCACAATTATAACAAAGAATGTATAGAAAAAACAGACAGATTATTTTCCCCTCAGAAGGTTGCTCCTCCTGTTACTACTGTGGTATTTAAAATACTTCTGTCTCTTTGGATCATAGTGCTTTACTACATCATCTTGCTAGGCATATCTAGATCTCACATCAAGTGACATTTAAGCACTTAAGATGAAAAATTAGGCATTCAGAACCTTTGCTATAACCATCTTCAAGAAACTGCTCCGTAGCACTTTATACTGTTTTGTACTTGGTCAATAAGCTTGAGGTCTGCTCAAAACAAATATTTTTACATGATTAAGGCCATAATTTTATACTGACACTTCACAGACTAAACAGGAGACTGGAATAATTTTGATAACTGAAGTAACTGGAGGAGGGAAAAGGAAGATAAGATGCAAGCTCGTACAGTTAAATTTGTGTGCGCTGCTCAGTTATCTCAGCTGGTGAGGACAGCCACGGCTCTGCACTGGGACACAGCACACGGTCAGTAGCTTTAGTTCACTATCTAAAACAGAACAAATCCTATGCTAAAAAAAATAAATGCTGACCATTGTGACAAGAGCCAGTCCTAGCTCTTAAATCCCTTTGGAAAAGTGAGCTGTAGGAGACTACTCTGATGATGAATTCCTTGAAGTACTGTGCTTTTGGAGATCTGCTTCTGCCCAGTGGTCAATAGTCAAGAGAAGATGCGAGTCACACAATCAATTAAAAGAAAACCCCAAACCCCCCAAACCAGAGGCAACACTCATTAGGGACATTTCCCCATCCCCACCCCCAATGTCAAAAGAACTCAGGTAAGCTTCCACTGTCATTAGTTTCTAGATGTAGTCTAAAGGAAACACTAGTACTGTAACTTATTGCAGCTCTTACATTTCAGTGCACAGTAACAAAGGTCAGTGGCTCAACTAAAACCTTGGGTTTGGTAAATGTCCCTTTGAGCTGGCTGGACACCCTGAGGTGCCAGAGCATTGTGTCCCCTCAGCAGCCACCGGGAAAAGGGATGCTGGAATACTGAAAGAAAGCACAGGAATGCACAGTTTAGTATTTACTAAGGCCCAGTTAAGTGGTCTGGATAGTAAATCACATTAAGACCTAGTAAATCTATAAAAAAATGTAAAAAGTCTTAAAAAGTTCTGAGCAGTTTTCCAATGAAACTGGTTTAAGGCTTGGAATTTTTCTGGTGTCCAGATACTACAACAGATTCGCATTTAAGGTCTGTTGTCACCTCTTTGAGACATCACCTTGTCCTGCACAAAGTTTAGCTAAGCAAGGAAAGCTGTCAGAAACAATCATTTAGAAATTATGCAAAGCAAAAGGGTGTCACTGAAAACATGTCTGCTAGGTTTCAGATCACCACATGTTCTCAGTTATCAGAAGAGACACTGAAAATCCCAGAAATGCTGTGGCAACAACTGCACTGTACCCCTTGGGGTTGTTCTTTTACTACTGAAGGATAATGAAACTTTATGGAAATCAAATAGGAGAAATTTTGTTGTTGTTACCGTTAAGCACATTAAATAGAAGATTGCTTTTCCAACAAAAACCAAGGGACAGAATTGTATTTGCAATATTGTAGCACAACTGCTTCAATTAGATCATAGTCCTGTACCCCAGGCCCTGTAATAGGAAAAGTATCAGAAATGTTCCATCTCTTTCGGGTCATTTGAGAGGTATGCACAAGAGACTTGCAGAAACAGAAATAATTAGACTCATCCATAGATGCTCTTTGCACAAATAACTTATCACAATGGATTTTTGTTATACACTAAAGCGCACTTTGTCAAATATGCAAACACCATCTCCTGCTGAAAAAGGTATTTTCAAATTATGTGGTCAAGAGCACACATAGGACGGCATTTTTTATTGATATTTGGTGACTTCAGCAGTGACAGAGAGCTTTTCCCTTTGCAATCCCTTTGTCTTAAATCAGGAGACAAGGATAAATAAGATGTTCACTACAAATCTTTTGACCTGTTCTGCACAAAAAAGGGAACTGTACCCTTTTCTCTGATAAAGAGAATCTTTAAATACGACTGTATGAAAATATAACTTAAATATAAAATAGTCAGATAGATTTGAGAAGACTTGGAAAAAAATCTTTGTTCCACCTATTAGTTCCATAGGTACCCGGTAGCAAGTAAACATTTGTACTTAAAAAAATAATGTTAAGTTACAGCTTGTAACCATAAACTATTCTGCTCTAGGAATTATGCTGCAAAAGCCAGTTTTAGTAATAAAACAGTCCTTTAACACAGTCAACTCTGATGCCTTTTTGAGAACTCCAACACTGTCCCATCAGTAACTGAAAGATTCCGTATCTGTTCTCTCTGATCTTCTCTGACACCTCCCAGAGGAATCCTTAGTGACTTGTCCATTTTCCACACATGATGAGGAGACATTCTTGCATAATTGGTCAGTGTGTTTGTAGTGCAACTGAACTGGAAGTCTTCCAACTGCTTTGTCTTCTGTTGGTAGACCTTGCTTCTAAGTCAGTTGAAAAGGGAGATGCAATTGCAACATGAAACCCCACTGAGAGAAGTTTTTGCCATGAAACCTGCAAGTCCACAGGCCAAGGAATGTGTCATACGGGCAGACCAAAGCGATGCTTCTTCTTCTTGATGGGCTTTAAGTTGGTCAGTCTGCACAGGTCCTCCTCAGTGTCCGACTCCTCCATCTCATCATCTGCTGAAATAAGGATCTAAAAACAAATTACAGCTTCTGAGCACATGGAGCAGTCACACTCCTTTCCACTTTTAAACTTTTACTTTTTTTTATGCTTGCAAAGCACCTTATTATTTGCTCAGGAAAGAGGTTCCAGAACACAATTAGGATTTACTGCCACACTATCAAACATCATTGCAGATCCTATTGGAAATCTCCAGTAAATTTTGAAGAAGGATGGATGCATATTATTCTCACTACAGCCACTGACTCTGAACCCAAAGAGTGAGGCCAGAACAGCGGAGGCAGCTTGAGAGAATACTTGAGGTCTTGATCCACACTGGTAACAAGGCAGATACACTACCTGGCAAACCCCCCATAAATAGCACTGTTTATCACATGGAAATTTACATTAACTTTCTAAAGCTAAACCAACTCACCTTCAAAGAAACCACCCATCTTTCAGCTGAACTAAAAACTGCTCACTTAATGTAATTCAGAATAACATTATGCTAAGGCAACTATGAAGATGATTCTCAAAAATCAGGTCAGTTGCCTCCAACAGCTCCCTCTCCCTTTAAGCTATTAACCTCTCTTTGAATTTGAACTGTCTATTAGTTTTGTATTCCCTGTGAGGTTTTTTTTAGAAGCACTTGCAGCACAGCTCACCTGTGGTATTTACATATATTATTGTGTCTTCCTGCCCATCTGGAAGGAAATTAACTGCCAGAGTGGTACAAAATGACTGTTTCCTTAACTGGTTCTCAACTGCCAATGCTAGGAGCTACTGCTAAAGGTACATGCTCAGAAAATCAAACCAAAGTTGACAGAGCTACAATGAAATCAATATCAGGAGGAATGAACTGGATTGATACTGCATTAATTGCAATAATTAACTCTACATACTTCTGACTCTGACTCCTCATGTGATGCTGCTCTCCTGTATCGGACTTTACTTCCATTTCTTGAATCTTGTCCTGCTTCCTTTTCTTCAATTTTAGCTTTTGTCTTCCCTTTCTTCATCAGGAAATTATCTACTACCCAGAACATTAACGCCTGTTAAAAAGAAGGGGAAAGCGACAGTTCAGTTTTCTCCAGAGTAGAAGAAAGGTCCAAATACTGACCAAATGAACTTGACAATAATTCTGAACTGGCCAAAAGCTAAATCTTGTCTAGGCACAGTGTCACATAGCTTATTACACCTTTCAGGAATGCTCTGGAACCCAGCTACTTTAACCCTTTGTGGAAGAGAAGAAAACAAGAAAAGTAGTGACTATTCACAGTGACCATATAGTAACTCTTCATGTAGCAAGGCTTTACCAGCAGCTACTACATGCAAGGACACCCACTGCCTCTGGCTCTAATCCCTAAATCCCAGACTGCTGCAGGAGTGTACTTTGGGAAGGATGACTGGACTCTTGCCCTTTTCCTCTGCTCCACCACAGGCCAGCTGCTATTAGCTACGGTCAGACACTGGATACTTCACGGGACGTCTGTCCTTACACCAACTGCTTCCTGAAGCAAATTTCACTGTAATTTTATAATATCTATGTCAGTCAGTCTACTGAAGTCATCAGCCCAAAGGCATCTATGAGGCATTTCTGCCCGTCTCCTGAACCTGGTTCTTTAGCTCCATATGGATTTCAGCTTTGTAAAATCTACATATCCAGAAAATTTACCCTTTAAATTTACCCAGTCTTTAGCAGCCCTAAAATTAACTTAAGCACCAAGGTACACTGTGTTTTAAGGACTAATATTAATTAATGAACACATGGCAGAAGGATATCCAAGTAAACATCTCATGAAGTGAGTTGTACTAACGTTAACAAAGAAGGGAACTATCAGCATGACAATTGCCAGCTCCAGCTGGGGGTTCTCTATGGGATTCAATAAAGCCACCTGTGAAAAGAAAAGGACTGAGTTCAGCTCATGGCAGTACATGCACACAACTGGCTCAGGCAGGGCAATGTTCATGTACAAGCTAATGTGACAGAAATGACGCAGGTGAACCAAAAAAGGGCAGCTTTGAGAAAAGCAAAGTATTTAGGACAGCTCATAAATTACCACAGATAAGTAAGTGGAGCTGACAAGAAACTTATCTCTGTCATTTTTGTTTACAGAAGTCTGAGGAGCTGCCTTAGAATCATCTTGAACATTTTAGAGCTGCTCCCAAGGAACATGTTGTAGATTCCATCTTTAGGAAATTTAAACAGAGTTTTACAAAATACACAATAAGGACAAGAGAGTTCCTGAAGTAGTGCAGAGCATACAACAGAGCTAACTGATTTTAATGGGCAGTAACAGCATCACTTTGAATATCTGGTTGCACAGAGTCCATCAAAATCAAGATTAATCCAGTCAGCATCAATGGATTCACTGATCCACCACAAATTTCTAAAAGTCTACAGTTAAAACCAATCAACAAGGTCAGGCAAAGAAAATTCTTTAAAATATTACAAGAACACAAAATAGCTGTAGGCAAGAATTAGAGTTAAGAAAGGAAAGAACCACTTAGTAGCTTCAAGGTTACTTTAGACAAGGAGATAGAATTAAATTTTGGATCTTTCAGTTTAGAAAAACCCCTGAAAATATGGTATGATATTCCTGGCAATGGATAAAGGTCTCATTAGCAGTATCCCAATTAAACTAAAAGAACATACCACTACCACAGAGTTAATTGGCAATGAGTGTAGACAATCATGATGCTTGAGCCAAACCAATAAACACTGCTGGGAAGTGTTTACAGCTTCCACCTAAAATTCACTTGTCTGTAAAATGCTGTAAAAACACAAACCTCTTTCCACTGAGGTATAAGCAGCACTATGATGATGATGGTTTTCTCAAATGTCATAATCATTATGTACAGAGCACATTGGCCCATCCAAGCACTGCACTGCAGGGGGTCACCTGCAAGAAAAATGAAAGGTTCAATATATGTATAGGTTTGATTTACTTCTTAGTAAACATCTTAAAAAAGCAGTATTAGAAGAGGCAGCAGGGCAGCTAAATCCTCCGGAAGTGCCTTCTCCAATTCCTTTAGTGCTGCTCCTTCCCCTTCCTCTGCCTCACCCCAGCTTTCAAAAAGTATCAGAAACTGAATCTAACAGGACTTTGTCCCATTTGGCAGTACCTGTGATATGCTCACACTGTTTCATATAATCTGATGAAAGCAAGACAGATAAACTTTCACTGTGTTTCTCCTCATATTGTTAATTTTGGTCCTCTACCATGACATATTAAGTGTCTTAAAGGGGAAAATTTGAGGGAAACATGGCTGGGGAAAGACATTTCCCTTCAGTCTAAGTAGAACTCAGATTTCCACCATTGTCCCTAGGCTACCTTAAACATTTTTCCTCTCTACAAGGTTAGTTACCATAAGCAACCAACTTAAGCAACACATGCAAGAGCTGCTGTGAAAAATTTAACTGAATAAAAAAATTAGGATCATATTTCAGTTCCTATGTGAAAGGGTTTGAAATTCTGCTGCACCTTGAGGGCAGAGTGAGAACCTGAGTGCATGAACTCATCTGCCAGGACAGAAAGAAGACCACAAATATTTGAACAGGAAAACTTATGCACACTATTAGACTCTTTGAAAGAAGGTAGAGGAAGAAAAAGAAGACAAAAAAGGGGAAAAAAGAGGATTGGTAAGCCTAACAAGCTTTGCAGGTGAGCTTGAAGTTGCACTTCACTGGAAAACAAAAGCAAGCTCTGGAGGGGGTGACAGATTTTCAGTCTTTGCAGCAGCCTCTGCAATCTCTTCAAAGGCAGCTCCAAACTCTTAGCCTGAGGATGAATAATGGGCAACGGAAAATCAGATGCCTTTACGTGTTTGTAATGCATAATGGACAGTTGCTGCTTCCTTTTCTGGAACACTCCTGAAAGGCTTTCAGTATTAATACTTGGTAATAGTCTGAGACTTAGTGTTTCCTGCTGAAATGCTACACAGAGAAACTGATAAATCAGACTGGAATCCAAAGCAACAAATACTTCCTAACCAAGTTTTGCAGGATAAGTTAGTGATCAACACTCAACAGTCTGAGAGGAAAGCAATTAAAATGCTTGAGTTTTACAATTACATACTGCAGTTACAGCTTCTCTTGTAAAAACCCAAAAAGTTGGAAATTTGAAAGGGAAAACATCAGTAAGTCAGTCGAGCAACGGTGATTCTTCTGAAGATACAAGGCCTGAATTAGGCTTGAGAATTAAATTTTAGCAATTAATTTCTACACTGCACTTTTTTTATTAGCATTCTCTAGTTTTTCTCATTAATTAGCAAATATTAAAAAATAATCTAGCTTTAGCTACAGCCTTACTATTGAAACAAACAGTTTATTTTAATCTCTTTTCCAATCTTTATTTAAGTCCTAAAAGCAAAGACAGTGAAAGCAATTTTGCATCTTTTGCAACTCTCAGGAGATTTGGTACATCCAAAACCTGCAAAACTCTGTATTAAAAGTGTTGTGCACTCTCACCAACGAATGCTTTGTTCCACGATGTTTTTGTGTGCAGTGGTGCTGTTTTCTTTGGGGTTTTTTTGGTACATGACTGAAATTAGAAGTTGTGCATATTAAATTCTACTTGAGGATTTTTGTGTGCCCTACTGCACCTACAAAATTATCTCTCAGCTATAACTACAAGTGGGGACAATTGGAATGCTGCCTACTTTGAATTTAGCAAGTCTTTTGACAGTGTCCCAGTAGTATCCTTGAAGAAAGGTGGGAAGATAAAGACTGGGTGGTGAAGATACAACTCTGATATGAAGGAAAAAAAAGCTTTCACAGTCAGAATGGTTAAATGTGCTGGAGCAGGTTGTTCAGATAAAGGGGGTTCTTAAAACCTAACCCATGGATAAATTAAAAACTGACTGGACCATGCCCCGAACAACCCACTTCAGCTGTGAAGTTAATCCTGCTTTGAGCAAGTGGTTGGATTATATGACCTCTGGAGATCCTTTCTAACCAATTTTTTTCTATGGTTTTATGAGCCATGAAATTCAAGTTAATAACAACACCACGCCCAGAAGGTGCTCCAAAGAATATTTCAGACATTTGTAAATTCAGAGATTCTGTACACAAACCCAAATTAGAACTTTAAAGTTAATGTTGAAGCCATAAAGCTCAAATTTAATTTCTAAAGTCTCTTAACAGTTATCTCTTGAATTCTGATTTTATTCCTGTCATGTACAGAATAATCCAGCAAATTAGTGGAAATCCTGCTACTGCAAGAAAAGCAAATAAAGAATGAAACCGAAAAATTTTGAGTCCTCTGCAGTGACAACTGTAGCAGCATTTTTGGAAAATACTGGGCAATGCCAAATTATTCTATACTTGTATCTGCCATCAGCTGCTTTGTAGAAGTATGTTTAGAGACAGTTCTTGAACCAAATGCCTGTTATTCCTCTAGCCTGTAACTGCCTTCTGGTCTTCAGATCCTGAAATTTTTTCAATTTTTCAAATTTTGCTATAACTTCCTCAAGAAATTTCTTCCTTGCTAAACCACCACATTTAAGAAAATGCCAACTCATGGAACCACTCAAAATTTTTTAAATAGTTTTGAAGTCAATGCTAGTACCTCACATGGCTATAACTGAGTTGCTCTGCATGTGGCAAATGAAGAACTGGAGGCAAAAGATGCATCAAATAAAATTTCTGAGCTCTGCCATGGAGAGGCAAAGCCAAGCAAAGAGGCCAGAGCACGATTCAGTTGCCAGTAGAGTTTAAAATCACCAGGAGGGATTTATCACCTGTTTTCTACTTGCAGCAGCTAAAGCAGCTCAAGACGAAGGGAAGGAGAATGCAGGGAACATTCTTTTCAGACTGCTTTTCTCCTCTTTACACACTCAAATATATTAACTGATTCTGCACTTCCATTAAAATCCAACTGCTGATGTAATGAATCTGAAAATACAAAACCATAGATATGAAGACAAATCCAATAAAATTAAAAATTCTGATGTAAAAAAGCCCTTGAGGGAGCGTCATGGTCCTTTGTTCATAAATCAGGCTGCAGTGCTGTTTTGCTGTACAAACAGCCACCATTTATAAATGATGATATTTTGGTATCCATTCCTTCCTTGAGGCATTTATGCTTAAAAACTATCCTCCATATAAAGAAGAGGCTTTTAAAAGCAGCAGGACACTGCTATTTTTGCGACAGCTTCAAGTAATGAATCACCAGGGATCAAGTAATAGAGCTAAGAAGGGAAATGAGCTCACAGTGAGAACTAACTTGAGACAAATGATTATTTAGGCTCTAGAAACACAAACATCACTCAGTCACAAGAAGAGACTTGTCTGGGGGTGGAAGGAGGACTCCTGTTTGTTTTCCCATACTTACAAACAAACCAAAATCACCCTGATCTCCAAGCTGAAGACTGGACTTCACTACTCCAGATAAAATGCCCCGAGACTCTGGTACTTTTCAGTAAGCCAGGATGGAGAAGAGAGATGTGTGGAGAAAAGAAGGCTCCAGGGTGACCTTACTGCAGCATTTCAGTACCTGAAGGGGCTCCAAGAGGGATTCTGGAAAAGGCTATGGGATAAGAGGACAAGGGGGAGTGGCTGCCCAATGCCAGAGGGCAGGGTCAGATGGGATATTAGAAGGAATTCTTGGCTGTGAGGGTGCTGAGGCCCTGGCACAGGGTGCCCAGAGAAGCTGTGGCTGCCCCATCCCAGGGAGTGTCCAAGGCCCTTTGAATGGGGCTTGGAGCAGCCTGGGAGAGTGGAAGGTGCCCCTGCCCATGGCAGGGGGTGGAATGAGATGAGCTTTGAGTTCTCTTCCAAACCAAACTGCTCTGTGATTCTATACTAAACATCCATATTTAACTTCAAACTCCCAAGTTCTAAACACACTTGCAACCCCAGAGAACTGTATCTTAGTCCCCTCTTCTACCCTATTTATTTTTTAAAATCTCAGGAAAAATAAGAGTGTTCTTTGGGTCAAACTGAAAAATTTGAAATAAACTGGTTGGATAACAGGGTTTTCACTTCAGGAACAACAGGGACGCAACAGAAGATGACAGCAAATGGTCCAATGCAACTTGTCCTTTTAGATGGGATTTCTTACAGAGGGCTTAACCTTACTGCACAGCCAAAACTAAGAACTTTCCATCTGCTTTCTAATTCTCTTTATACCAGAAGCCTCTCCCACATGATTAAAGGAAATGCAGATTTGCAATATGCTTTCAAATAGTCCCTACAAGAGCTTGATTAAAAACCTAACACACAAAGGGCAGGACAGCACATTAATAAAGATGCAGGAAAGAAAGTTAGTGACTAATAAAATGATCTGATACTAGAGAGAACAACTAACAAAAGAGGGTTTATGTAATTTCATACATCACTTACACACACACACAAACACAGGAGAATACTCAATGAACAGGTTCAGGTGTTTCAGATCTCCCAAGTCAAAGTGACAATACTGGAGCAGCCACAGACCACCTCCACAGCAGAACACAAATTCATTTATTGATTTTAAGAGATTAATTACTGCAGTCAGAAATGCCTCATCACTAAAATAAACCCGGGTTCAGTTTGAAAGTCAGTAAGAAATTGAGAAATTTCAGGGGAGTGAATATACTCCCTACATCTCCCCTTCCACACAGACTGCTTACTGTCAGAAGAACATTAAAATGGGAAAGGACAACAGATTACACACAGAAAATTCAAAATGTTATTAGGAAGAAATAAAACCTAATAACTGACATGATTACAAATACCTACCTATATCTGTAATAGATACAATGTTTTTTTTTTTCTCTAAATGGAAACTCAAGTTTTATATGGGCTGAAAGCTGCTCAAACATCTTTAAATGGCTTCAAGACAAACCAACAATCAGAAAATGGGGCTCTGGGCAAGAGGTCTCACCTCTTTCCTTGCCCCTTCACCTTCCCTGGGCAGTGGTGCTTATCTAATCCCTTAGAGACACGAGTCTGGGAACTAATCTGGAGGAACTATTTACTTTTTTTTACATCTAGTGAATTTTTGATGGTTTAGCTCTCTTGGTCAGTTCCCTGAAGAGTCAGATATGCACCAGTCCAAGGAAAAGAGTGGAGACACTGAACTGTGGCATGTGGGATAAAAGCAGATAAACAGTGTTGTGGCAGTGCTGATTTAAACAGCTTAAGTGGCCATAAACTGTATCCTAAAAGATACACATTAAATCTCTATAAATCTAACATGCCCTAATGGTATAGGCAGTTATTTCTCCTAAGTTGCTTGTCATCATCTCTAAATCTCTGACATTACAGCAAATATCAATTAATGTTATTTGATTACAAACTTCTCAAGCTTTTAAAGTGCTCCAATTTCACAAGGCCTTTATTTATTCTTAGTTCTGTCAGCTACTTAGGATCATTAAAGCCAAAGAAATCTACAAAATCAAAATCCTACCAGTAATAATTATAAAACTGCTGTGAAAGCTCCTGATTTGTTAGGCAAACATTTTTAACTTTCTTAAGGTTTTCCCCCCAAGACCACCAGGGTTGTTGTTTTTCTCTCTGATGAAGAGCCACACCTCATTTATAAGGCAACATCTCCTCCCATTCCTGTCTCAAGGAGCTGCAAATGTGATTTCTAGCATATACACAAAACTTTCCTTTTCAGCAATCTGAGAATAAAAGACGGAACAAAATTAAATGTTGATGTTGAGTATGTGTGATACTCAATTGCAAATCCACAACTTCTGCACAGCAGTGGACTTTTGTATAATGGAAGATAAACTCTGCAACTTCACCCGAAAGTGATTTCACAGTCTGTCCCTCTCACATTTTTCACCAGTGATACAGGCCCTACATGCACAAGCTCCAGTGGTGATTGCTTGAGGAGCAGCACAGACCATCTTGCCATTCCTTTTTCTGAAGGGATGTGGCTGTTTAAAGAGGGCTGGCAGAACTCTTGGTCTGTATCTTCAGACAGTGGCATGTGGTTCAGTGAAAACTTTAGTAGGAAATGACCTTCCAGCAATCATTTTTTTAAAAGTGTTTCAGAGTAAATTTATCATGCTGGTATTATTTCCATGAGATTAGTCAATATCAAAATTTGTTGAATCACTCCTTAAAAAATAAACATTCAAGCAGTTGTTCCAATCTCAGTAAATGCTCAGAGATTTGCTGAGCTTTCTAAGACAGAAGGTGCATGCTTAGATAAAGAACTTAAAAGAACCCTCATGACAAGTGAAATATTAAAAAAATTGTAAAATTATTTTAGGATGAGTTAACCACTTGCTGAAATACTCTGGGATTCTACCCTGAGAATCACTTCAGGGCCAGAACAGAAACATTTACCATATTCCCCAAAGCGAAGGGACTCCCACTGCTGCCATTCCACGATGCTGCTGACAGCACGGATCCCGATGTAGATTAGCAGCATCCCTAAAGTGGCATCCAGCAAGAAGTTGATAAGGTACCTGGAAGAGAAAAGCAGAGGAGAAAACAAGGAGTCAGAGTCCATTTTCTACAGGTTCAGGGTATTTTTACACTATGATTGATAGAAGATCTGTAAGTATATTGAGAAGCCAGAGTATTGAGAACAATTAATAATTCACTTCTGTAATTACACTGAGAGCCTAAAATTTAAATAGTTTTATCAGTCTCAATACTTTTTTCTGACCTTAAAGATCCCCAAAACTTTCTAAAAATAGTTATTTTCTAATAATTGTTGACCAAATCTGAGTTTTAATGAACGTTGCATTAGTTCAACATTAAAATCAAGCCTGAGTGCTTGCAGAGGAACAGTTGTCGGCAATCCCGAGCCTGCACGAGTCCCGCCGAGGCCACAAGAGGCTGCTGTAAGCCCGCAGCAGGAAGGCAGCAGCAGGAGCAGGGAAAACAGAGGTGCCAGCACCTTTGCCAGAGCCAGGGAGGGCTCCTGGCACACCAGGGATGCCCGATATTCCCAAGAACACCGAGATTCCCGGGCTCACCCCACGTGCTCTCCCCGGAATGTGTCCTTAACCTACCCACAGGACCTGCTGTGCTGCTGCTGGGCAAGTCTGGACCCACTTTCAAACTTTGGAGATATTTTTCCTAAGATAGATTTTGGTTAATGCTATGTGATATTTTTTCTGCTATCAAGAACCTGCACCCTTGTCTGAGAAATTATCCAGCTGCACACTGTAATTTCTGTTATCCTGAGAACACTGAATAACCTCACTAACTTGTTTTAAGTCATGTTATACTTACATTAAAAATGGGAATTGAAAATAAAAATATGTAGATGCAGGAGAGAATGCTCATGTCAGTAAACTCTTTATTTTGAAAACACAGCACAAAGTTATTTTAAATTTTAAAATACTGTAATACATTATTGTGCTTAACTTTAAACACTGACAATTTTTAACATGCTTTTGTTACCTCACTTGAATGTATACTTTGAGTTATGAAAATGGAATGAAAGTAATTTGTGCCTGCCAGTTTTTATACCTATCAGGAAATTCTTAAATCTATAAGCAAGGAAAATCCTACAATGATGCCTGGTATTGTTGAAACTGAAATAACTCCAACTGTACAGTCAATGTGCTAAAATAAACGCATTTTGCCTAACAAACTGCTTTGTGGTGGGAAGAGAAAAGCAGCGTTCTTGCACATTTACAGCATGTAGGAGCACAGAAGGAACCACGGAGGGAGGAATAAGGGATATAAAACTGGCTTGTGCAGCAACACAAGCACGTTCCTTGAGCTGTGTGTTTCCTTTGTTTACCCAAGAACAACAAGAGAGCAGATGCCATCGAAAGGAACTGGATGGGTTCTAAAAGGCAAATTAGTGGGCTTTTAAAAGTAATTTCACAGCTTTCATTACCAGCAATGTGTAAGCTACTTTGAGCATGAGCCTTATCAAGAACAAACCCTAACAATTACCATTTGCTTCAGGAGCTCCTGTAAAGAGCCTGTCGGGGTCTTAGTCATAAAATCTTCAGGTTTAATACACTACAGAGAAATGCTTATCTATTTAGTCACACTGCTCCAAGCATGACATTGCAGAATTAATTTCTGTACTAACTGCCTGACTACCGAGCAAGATTTCCCATTTTTAACAAAATGAAAATAATACTGCAGCAGCCAATGTAGGTTTTAGAAGCAAATACAAACACAGATGATTTTTGTTAAATAACCCTGAAAGCAACCTCACTTTCTATTACAGCCTTGCTTTTCTACAGTGAACACAACTGGATATTCATTTCCTTTGGTCCCAGCACCTTCAGTAAACAAACCTGAACTGCAATGTGCATCCCAAGTCCTCATTCATTCACTGGAGAGGGACAAGTAGCAACGCTTTGCCCTTTAGGTTTAAAATAGCTACACACAGTCCAGACTCCTACCAGCCATGAACTTAAAGAGAAGAACCCTGATCCTTGATTAAGTTTAAACCACAGGTATTTCAAAGTGACTGATTTTTACCATGAAAACTGTCCTATCAGCTTTATCTTGCCTCACCATCCACATACACCAGACTCAGGTACAGAACTTCAATAAAGACCAGTTATTGCAAAATTAAGAACTCACAGTGAACAAGGGTCTTCTTCTGTAAGGTCTGATAAATAGACATTTGCGAAGTGGATGAACAACATCCCTATGGCTTGCTTGGAAGTATCTAAAAACCTATGTAAAGTAAAAACAGTTTTTAAGACACATACAACTGTTTACAACACAGCCAGACATTGCAAATTTATGTTAATTAAAACTCCATCTCTATTATTAATTTTTTTTCTCCAAATGAGCACAACAGAATGATAAAAGTATCATGGAATTTAGCTTTCATTCAACAATGTTCCATTTTAAATTCTGGCCTTATTTTTCCTAACAATAACCCAAATCATATTAACTTGAAACCTACCACTGTAAACGTAAAGTCTGCGGATATCCTCTTGGTATCATATGCATTATCCAAGAGCTAATCCTGACTAACTCTAGCTAAGTCTTTAATAGCCTCCTGGAAACAATGAGTATCCCAGTCCTGATAGGTATTTTGGACCTTTCATGTTTATGCATTTTTAGCAAGCTTGTGGCACAGACAAAAATAAAATCATCATGTGCTTGTGGGCGAACAACTTAATAGTGACTAATGAGTCCTTTATCTACAGTATTTCATTTAAAAGCCAGCATATTTTTCACCTGAAAGCATGAAGTGGTTTCACTGAATTTTATCTACAGCACAGAGCTTAGAAGTCATTCCAAAAGAATTCCAACCTCGACAGTATTATCTCCAAAGCAGATGATAAAGTCAGAGAAAAAACAGTTTGTTACTCAAGGGGAAAATATAAACCCCCACTTAGACAGCGATTCAGTAATGACTCCAGCCCTCACCATTCTTTCTTCATCATCCTTTGCACAAAAACAAAACTTTGTGGATGTTTCATTAAATGCAAAACATAAGAGTATTCGGCAGGCAAGAGCGTGTTCTTTGTATTATACAGAAAAACAACCATTTTGGCTGTTTTGTTTCCATATCTAAAAAGATCTAAACACCCCAACAGATCCAAATGACATTTTATGCCTGAATTCATCTACCCTCCCTGATAACTGTCTTGAACTTCAATCTCTTCATTCACTGCATGACACAGAGAGCAGAGTGTTGGAGATGAGGCAGGAAGCCAGTGAGTTACTTATCTAATCAGTACACCATGCTATAAATAACAATACTTGAGTCCCAGAACAAGATTCTTCGCTTAAAAATTAAGGCTTATCAGAATTTCAGGCTGAGGTAGACTGTAGTACACAAAGATTTTGTACTTATTTTTTCAGTAATACAAAGGTCAGTGTTAGTTTGGAGAAGCAGCTTGTATGAGAGCAATTTAAACCACTGAAGTCTTGAACAAGTGGAACAACAGCCTAACACTTACACCAGTCTCAAAATTGGTACAGCTTATGTTGGCATTGCTTCAATCCAAAAACTTTTAAAATGTAATAAACACAAATACACTTTTTATACCTTGTATTTTTTATGGTTGATGTACTTGTAGCTTTTATCATCCTGTTTTCTATTTTATACATAGTAGGATACCAACAAAACATGGAATTTTATTTGAGCCCAGCTGAGAACTACTTCTAAGCTTATGCAAGTTTGTAGATGTTCAGATGTATCTTAGGGCTGGTCTAAGTTTCCATCTTTAGGAATAAGCACAAATTGAAGCTTTATGCCTAAATGCACATCTCTACAGATTCCTGGAAGTGTTCAGTAAGAAATGACTACCCAGGAAACACACAGAAGGTAACCTGACTCATGTATTTTGGTAACTTTTTTGGTTCCTCACTGACAGTTACCAGTTTATTGTCATTACTTTATTTTAACCATCATACATGAACATCATCCCTTTGATTTCTACAACATGCAAGAAGAAAAGAAGTTAAGAATGAAGGAGGCAGACACTTACCATATCCTCCAGGGACGTCTTTCATGCTTTGGTTCTCTGAAGCGTTTTACTAGGGAGAGAAAAAAAAAATTGAAGACAATCAGCAACTTCCAAAGCAACAAAAACATAGAAAAGTGAAAGCAAATCATCTTGCAGAAACGTGATAACCTTCAATGAAATGGATCTTTCACTACTGCACTTCACTATATCAAACTCCAAGGATCCATCCTTAAAGAAACTCCCTTCTGTCACCTCTAAGTTCCTAGAGCTCCATTCTCTGACTGCCAATATCCCTCACATGAACCAATATTCCACGTCTGACCACCATTCCATTGGCAGGAGCTTTTATGACTGCCCATCCAGAAAATTCACCTTCAACAGGAAAGCAGGTATTAGAAAGAACTGTTTCTTTTCCTCACTGGAGACCCAAACCCAAATGGGAAAGTATTCTTATAACATGGGGCAGTCCATAATATCAGAATGAAATCAAGTGACTCAGTAGCAGGACAAATACATTCTCTGATAGTGTGTCTTTATTTTGTTGGCAAACTGCATTACAAAAGGAAAGGAGGACAGATTTTTTTTTTTTTTAGTCTGATAATCCCTTCACAAAGAGGTTGACAATTGTTAATGTATTGAAAACTTTAAAAAATCAGTATTAAAATTATTGACAACTATACACAAAGGCAAAAAAGTAGGTAAGTTTGTCTATTGCAGTTTCAATGCAGTTTATTATACAAACTGTTCGGGTGTCTGATAGAAAGCTCCTCTCATACCCTTCCCAGCTACTTCCATGTACTTCCAACCCATCCCAGGTCCATCTGGAAGGCTCTGGATGACTGGGAAAATAGAGGGACAAGGGCATAAAAGCAGTTGCTTGTCCATACATTTGTTCTGTCTGGTCTGCAGTTTGTCCTGTCTTCTTAGGAAATTCCATTTCTAACTCCTGGGCAAGAAAACCTTCTTTCCTGCTGGGAACACACACTCAGCCCTCCCACAGGTCAGACCTGGGACAGGGGCTGTGGCAGCCTCACCTCAGGATATGAGGCCAGATCTGACAAACACAGATTTATTCTTTGTTACAGCTGCAAGATACTAAATCCTTACACATCCCAAAGACAGAGAAACAGAAGGTAATGTGAAACCTTTCCACTAAGAATGGGATTTACATATGGGTTTTACTTCCTTCTACCCAAATCTCAGTACCACTCAGCAGTTCCTTCAACATAAGTTCTTGAAAAACAATTATTTAGGTTCTTATTTCAGAAACGATCTCTTATTAAAAAAAAAAAAAAGCCTTGATTGGCCTCCACCCTCTCAAATTGCAGAGATTCTGATTCAAGAGACACAAACCATAGCAGGTATAATCAGGCAAAATAACAAGTATTTTAACCTGCTTCTCCAGGTATTAGTGACGAGTTTCAGTTTCGCATAGGATGCTCTGTGTACATCATGCTTGCCCAGCTTACAAGCCTTTAAACCACATTCTGGTTTCTGAACCAATCATAACTTTTTCACAAGTAAGGCAATTTTCCCCAAAGTCAACTGTCCTCATAAAACAATTAAATAAATCACCTCCAAGGTGGAAGGGCAGCACTTTCAGGGAACACCAAGCTGCCAACCTGCCATTTCACTGTCACACTGCTTCTGACAGCAAGAGAAACTGTTTCACCCCCATGAGAAACTAAAAAGTGACAAGATGAAAAGACTAGACATTTACACCAAAGATAAAGTTGTAATAGCAACATTTGCCAGCAGTTTTCCCTGTGAACAGCATGACATAAATATAAAACTTCTGTTAAAAATGAGCAACACTCAGCCAAGTTAACCAGTTTGTTATTTATGACAAGTCCTCCCCAGTCACACTATGGATTACTTTAATTAGTGGCACTTTTGTGTAAAAACAGGAAGCCACAAACCATCACAAAACAAATGCAAGAAACAGAAGTTTCAACTTACTGTGGAGTTAGTGCAAGATGCTTTTCTGCAGACAAAATGGCATAAATCTGCTACGGTGTGCCTGCTTTGGGCAGGGGTGAATTCCAAGCTCAGGCTTTTGCCTGTTATTGCTATGAAGTTGTATAATGCCTCTGGACATTATTTTCTTTAAAAAATTCTCAAAAATTCATTTTGGAAGAGGATATTCAAAAGCAATTCCACTATTAGTATTTCAAATTTTATCTGTGCTGAGAAACAGCCTTGATAAGGTCTGTGTTTCTCTGGCAAGTTCAACATTTCACTTGAGTTAACATTAAACAGGAGAGCAAGCTTGGAAAGCCTCTGCAGTTGACTTTTGGGAATGTACTGACTGGATGATCACACCACAAAAATGTATACCCCCAAATTAAATGAGTAAAATCTTTAGAAGGTATAACCTGATGAATATATACCTGTACACTTGAAAGCCCAGTAGGTCCATATGAAAGTGCTGTTTGCCCAGCCCAGCTCCCTGCAACAGTGTCTGTGAGCATCAGGTGTTTCTGACAGATGCAGACATTGCCAAGTACTTCCCAACTGATGCAGAATTTGAGCCTTCCCAGTAACTAAACTGAGCAAAAACCCAACAGGCTGTAGACAACCACACTGGTAAGCTGAGGGTCCTCAGCATGCCTGCTAGTAATACATTAATTTTGGAACCAAAAGCAAAGCACGTTTTTTACGGAATCCTTATTGGCACTTTCTAAGCACCTATCAAGTTGGGGAGGGGAAAGTAATTTTTCCCCCTGCCCTCCCCCAAAAGAAGTCAGGATTGGTGTTCCCAGCCCCAGTTTCTCTTGGCAGTCTCAGCACAAACTCGGCCTCGTGTCAGCTGACAGATGGATCTCAATCTGCTGGCTCCTGGCTGCGAGGACGCGGCGCTGCTCCATATGCTCCAGCTCCGAGCGTCGCACTCGCACCAGCAACCATCCACCAGAGTTAATATTAATTAACTAATAACGCTCAGAATTTCGTGCTGAATTATAAATGAAGAAAGAAGTGCTGCTTGTTTATACATTCAGTGCCAGAATTTTTCAGGAAAGGAATTAAAGCACTTCTGCCAACAAGCATGTGAGCTGCTAGATGGACAGATAATAGATAAGCATATAACACACAGCACTGCTAATGCAAAATTCAAGTTCATTGAATTGTCTTCCCACTTCATTGAAATTCTAGGAATCGTTAATGCCAGAGTACTGTGGAAGGGTTTCTAACACTTACTTTAATGTGGGAGTTTTGCAATCAGTATTTCAGAAGACTCATAGGGAAGAATAAGGGCCAGAACAGAAACAGAAAGAAATGAAATAAAACCTCTCCAAGTTGTCAATATTGAAAACAACACTTGAAATCCAGCCTTTGTCTCCTTCATCTCCTCAAGAAGTCCCACAGGAACTATTTTGCTGATGTGAAGAAACTTCAGTATGGATTCAAGAACTCCAAGTTTCTGGATGGTTGCTCTTGTAGCAGCGTAAACCTGGCTCATCTCACACCTTTGAAATGTTTCCTCGCATCATGCACTACTGCATTTCTTAGATGCAGGTTCTGGCAGTTCTCAGCAAGAGTTTTTCTGACCCCAGTAAAGATCAAAGATTTCTCTAGCTCATTAATTTGAAATTAAAAAAAAGTAAAATCAACATGTGCAATGTCATGTGCAGCCGCACTACAACAATACTGCTCCTCTGAGGAGAAAGCTGGGAATTTCACTTGTGTTTCCAGTGCTTCTCAAAACTTTTCCAAAGATGGGTCACAGACAAAGCATGTGACTGAATGTTTCATTTCATAAACCGCCTGTACATTTCTGCCATCAGACCTCAGCAAAGTGACAGCTGAGCTGGCCAAAGAGAAAAGGAGGGAAGGTTGCTGAGGATCACATCTGCACACCACATTCACATTTCCTCACGTGCGTGGGCAGTTTCAGCTGGGGCAGAATTGGACCCTTCTCACAAGTGCACGGGCCACAGGAAATAGCCACAAGTTGGAGCCAGGGAAGTTCCAGGGTGAAAGAAGTAAAAAACTTCCAGTGAGAGCAATTAAATTCTGCAACAAGTTGCCCAAGAAACATGCAGTGACTGCAGTCTGACAGATCTTGAAAATTACCCTGGACAATGCTCCAAGCAAGGGGACATAGGCTGGCCCTGCTCTGAGCAGGAGGTGGAGCAGGTGACATTTGGAGGCCCTTCCAAGAAAAATTGGTATGTATATCTAGAACTCATTTTTCTGAGATCTGACACTTAAAAAGTTCCAAGATTTGAACCAATTATCAAAGGACTGAAGTGTGGCTAACTGAAAATTGCACACACACACACACACATACATATGTGGAGGGACAGAATCTCGCACTGAGAAACCTCCTGCAGTGTGAGCTTCCCAAACAGCATGTTTGCAACCAGACAGATCCTCCAAGACAGCCCTCACAGAGCAAGACTGCTGGGATCTGCAGGCTGCTTTGGTATTGATTCACATGATTTCCAGCATTCCTGACCAGCATTACAAGTTTCCTGTACAAGGAAGTTTGCCCACTGTGTGTAGAGTAACAGCTGAAGTTACACCAAGCAGTAGCACCCGAGCTTGGAATCAGCTGCAGATTTTCAGGTGGCCACTCTCAGAGAATGGCACTATTTTCAGAACATTTGGTTGTCAGACCATACGCCTCACAAATTTGAACGTACAATTTCTAACCCTGTAAAACACTTGTAAAGTCAATGACATATGCAGGCCAGATTTTTATTTTTTTAAATTCTATTTAGGAAGACTTTGAAAAACACTGTTCTGCTTGTTAGTATCAACACTTCTCCCACAACAGTGGGAACCATGTCTGTTCTGAACAAGCATATGCACACTAATAAGTCCTGAAAATTCACATGACTGTGGATCTTTATCATTAATTTGAATTTACCTTCCTTTACTGTTAAAGCAAAGCCTTTAAGTCGCTTGTCTTGCCATTTCACCTTGTCCCCTTCCCGTTATTTTCTTGGTAGCAGCCCAGTGAGAATAAGTAATTAATTACATGAGATTACATTAAAGATTTCCCCAAAACAGGAATTTTCTTTTTAGAATTAACTGTGCAAGAAACAACATGCCCAATGAGAACAGGCTACAATGATGCCTTACAAAAGATATCTAGGTGTGTAAACCATGTATCTATCACTCAATTGCCAGAAGGAATTGTGACACTTACTAGCTCAGCATCTCCCCATATCCAGAGCTTAAAAAAAAAAAAAGAATTCTGTGTGCATCTGTTTTAAAAGAGATAATAAATGTAATTACAAAAAAACACCACAAGAACCAGTGTTTTTTGTGTGCTGCTCATTTCTCCACCCCTAAAACGCACTATGCTCTTGGCAATTGAATTTTTGCCCTACTACAAATTCTTCCTTCTATTCCTATGTCCCACTAGCTACATGCTCAAATGTAGGACACCCTGAAAGCCTGCTGCTTATTTTCCTGCATAAGGGCCCCAGAATTTTACATCATATTTTTGCTTGAGGACCCCAACTTCTCCATACTTGAGATACCCACAATACTAAAGCAGAAATTATATGGGACTAGAACTGATTTCCAGTGATACTGCTGCATTGGAGAAACATACCAGGAACTATGGTTTCTTCATGATGCAAAAGTTATGGAATAACTCAAAAATTTTTTAATTTTATTGTAGTCAGACTGACATACTATGAAGTGCATGAACCCCCAGCTTTGCTGCACGGCAAAAATAATTTTTTAAAATTTTTTCTTTAGTTTAAAAACAAAACTTCTGTAAGAGAGAAAACAGTATTAGCCATGCAAGTACCCAACCCCTTTCTTAATTCCACTGTGCCCTTGGCCTTAAGGAATCCGTAATGTAACTAAGAACTGGTCCATTCAAGAAGGTCACCCAGGGAGAAACTTTACAGAAAGCTGGACACAATAAAGTTTAATGACCCAGCCAGTTGGTTATTCAGGGACACATCACACTAAAGATGCAGTGTCTGGACAGCGACTGTACCTGCAAACCACAGATCTTATCCCAGTCTGTTCCACTGGCAGCAGTGATGATAATGTTGTGGTTAAGGCAGCAAAACCTTTGTGGGCCTGACTGGCACTTTTGTCAGAGCAGAGAACAAGGGGCTCTCTTTTACTGCAAAGTTAAACACATCAGTGCCAAGCATCCATCAAGCACAGCTGCCTCATGACCTGGGCTCCTTTGTCTCAACACAGATGACACGAGATGACTGAAAGCAAGGTGTCAGCACTGGATTTCACGTTATTTATCAAATGGGAAGAAGTGCTTCCTGGATAAACACTGGTGAAATACAGTAACTGAAAGTCACCTGTGTAAAAGCATTTACTTCCTACCTGCTTCCACAGCCAGCCACAAACCTACCTGTAAATTTTGTACCTTCAAAGGTTTAGTGAGAGCTAAAACATTATAGTCATTCTGCAAGGAATGGCTATCACGAAGTGAAATTCCCCTTCACATTGCAGGGGAGGAGAGGACAAATCATTATCAGGAGAAGAACCTGAAATACTGCTGTCTGAGCTTTGGAATAAATCAGATGATTCTGCTGCTTCAGGAAAGGCAGCTAAATGCATTACATGAGGCTGGCGAGTTTTTTATTCCTAACATGTATATACTTTAAGCTCCAAAAAATTTTCCTAAATCCTTAGCTTGTATAGATTGGCTGTGGGAGAGACAAATAAATCATATTACCTGCATACAACTCAGCCTAAGACAATTTCAGCAAAACTGATCTCGTGCATCCTGGTAGCACGTGACAGTGTGGCTCTGACAGGTGCATTAACTTGGCTGTCAATAAAGGAAACAAATACAGCTTAGCAGAGCCAGCAGCCCAGACACATCACATCAATAGCCATTGTCATGGAGCTTTTTTCCTTTTTTTATAACGTAAAGCTTACTTTTAAAACAGCTAAACTAACTTAGCAGAGGGAGAATTGCACACAACTTCTCACTTTTGATTACTAACCTATTTGCTGTCTCTCCAGAGAGAAGAGCTCTTTAGAAGTCATAAAATGCATCTACAACACATCCTGTAAACAGAAGCATCCAGCCCTCAGCTCCCAAAAGCCACAGCAATACTAAAAACAAAGGGCTGCAAGTAACTGCTTTAAGAACTCCAAGGTAAACAGCACAAGTAGCTTAGGAAATGTTTATCCAAATAATAAAGTTAAAAGCCACGATTCAGTCTTAAGAGACAGGCATTTGTTATCTTTGCATTTAGCATACACAGCACTGTTGGGTCAAGGTGTGCTCTGTTTGAAAGTCATAATAAATCTGTTTCCCAGCACCTTCAGAGACAGATGCATTTGCTATTCTGTTTCTTCAACAGGTATGAGACAGTTAAAGTAAATCTAAACTTCAAGTGAAAATACCTGTGAGAGTGACTTTAGAAAGTGGATACAGATCCCTCCTGCAAACACTTTTATACTCTGAACCAGGTATCATTAAACAACTACCAAATGCAAGAGCAAGGTTGCTAGAAAAACAGCTGTGCCATTCCTGTCATGCTATACAAGTACCCAGTGAAGACTGAAAAATACAGTCTGCTGTGTTCAAATGGATTTTTGTCTCTGTTAGAAATCTGTTAGAAATCAGAACCATTTGGGAAACATGAATTATTTAGTACAAAACAAATAGAATCAATCCATATTAATGTGCACTAAGCAGCAATTTACGATTCACAACACCATTTTCACATACAGCATTCACCAGATCACTCAATAATACATGAAGCTTTCTGAATGTTATTAGTATGACAACAGATATCAATGAACTTTGAGTCATTCAAGCTGCTTGTTTTAAATCAGCTCTTGGGAACTGGCAGAACTGCCTAAGCACAGCTCCAAACTTCATTCACCATTCATTAAAATATTAAGCAAGGAAGAAACTGTAGCAATTTTAAAAGCAGGAAGTAAACCTGAAATGTAAGTTCAGATACAAAAAGGATGTAAAAGGAAAGCTGTAAAAACTTTGTGAAAAATGATAAAATAGCAAATATATTAAAACAAGGAGGCCAAAGGTAGATGTAAACTGTATGTTCAGAGGCCATTTAAGTTCTAAAGAGCTTTGCTTACCACATTCAGTCTTCCTAGGCTGGAACTATCAGAGCATTCAATTGCAAGACAGACATTTCATACAACACCAACTGCTTCAAAAAGAACAAAAGATACACAACCCACTTTCATAGATTCTCTTTACACATGATCAAATACCATGAAAGGAGAGTCAGTGGCCAATTATGCAGACTTCTTTGATATAATGTATCTAACAACTAGGTATACACTTCATAAATTAGATTTATGAAATGAGGATGAAATCATGTAACAATTTCCACCTGCAAAAGACTTCTTGCCCCTTAACAATACCAAAACCAAATGCCAGCACTGAAAACATACTGCCATAAGCAACTCAAGGTTTTAAGATTAGATGGAGGAGGGTGGGGATTTCCCCCAGCCCCCCTCCCCATAATTTTAAAGCTCCTTAGACTATTTAATCTTCTCACATTACAGTTACCATCCAATTTAAGTCCTATGTATATAAAATAACATAGGCTGTTAGTCACACCACCTGCCTCAAAGCAAGGAAGGTGTGCTGGAAGGTATAGAACAGCAGCTTCTCCAGTACCAGGAAGGAAGTAAAGGCAATTATTCTAAAAAGGAACTGAAAATTTAGAACATAGTATCTTCAAAAATTATTAGAGACAGAGGATATATGCTGGTAGTTGTGAATAGCTGCTTGTAATTTAAACGTAATTTTTGTTCCATGGAAAAATCCTGTATTTTTGAGAAACAGAAAAAAAGAAATAATCACAAAAAAACCCCAAAACAAAACAAAAACAAAAAACCAAACCAAAACAAACAAACAAAAAAAAAAAACCCAAAAAAAAAGCAAGCAAAGGTTTCTGTAAGTAAAGAACTTACTCAAGACTGGTTAGTCTGTCCAAGACTGCTGTAGTGAACCTTTTTTGTAGTTATTTCCATTGGTTCATCCCTTTCACAGTGTCAGTGGAGCAACGGAGAAACCTCTCAAACAGAAACAGCACCCAGATAAACTCCTTGTCACAAATCTTCAGATCCTGAGCACTCTGCAGCTCCCAAGCTTGTTGCTGCCCCACCACCAGATAAAACAAGGAACTGTGGCACAGTTTTCCTCTTCCCTCAGGCAAGCCAAGATATATTAATCACCATGAGAGGAGGAATGCTTGGTCTTAGAACCTGGGGTAGCCAAAAATGTGACAGAAGACAAAAATGACCAAAACTATATCAAAATATATTGAATTACCAAACAATGTTTGATTATTATTATTTAAAAATGTGCAACACTTAGAGGAAAAAAATATCATAAAACCCAGAAACAAAACAAGTTTAGTAACTTCCTTGACACGACTTTCCCCTGCTGTAGCTCCGCATGTCTGTAAACTAACCCACACCTGGAACTACAAATCTGAACCTTAAACAGTGAGCTATGAGGAACTGGAACTGTAAATCCATTTTAGCTTATTTTCATTCTCAACCTTCTTTACATATGACAACATATGTATGAGGTTATGACAACAAATATATGTAAAATGTGTGATTCAGGGTAAGCGGCAGAAAAACAGGTCTTCAGTATCATGACCATCACTGTGAATAGGTTTAGTTATTCCTGACTAAACCCTAAAACCTCACGCCCATACCACACCACCTGCAAAGGCAGACTCATGTAAGGTCTGAGCTTGTATTCAGTCTGTCAGAGATTTAATAAACTGAGTTTCACAGGGAATAAATTTTGCTGAGATCAAGAAATCTGTGAGAATGCAAAGCATTTCCTACCAGCAGGCATGAGAGAGCAGACCTCATTTTTTACTTCATCAACAAAATCCACATAGGTAAGATCTTGTTAAATACCACTTTAAGAATGCCAACTTCATTAACCATGAAATTAATATCACCATAGAATGCAAAACTGCACCGTGTGTCTGTACAAATCAGCTGTTACAGATTTAATTATAAAACACCAGTCAAGAAGACATTCACGATGCACTTCAGAGTTAAACACCAGTCTAGCTAACAGTCCAGAAGTTCATCCTAATTAAACACAGATTTAGAGTTCCTGGATAATTTATCATTTTAATAGTTTACTAATGTCAACATGACTTATCCTTTTTCCTAAACACTTCATAATGTGAATGACATGTGTAATTATACTTAGAACAATCTTATTACGGGGCCTACAACTACACCCAGCAATCAGCTGAGTAATAGGAAAATGTAACACTTTCTAAGCCAGAAAGACAAAGTAGGGCATCAGAGTTAATTACAAGAGACTTAGAGATTGCAGATTATTTGTCTAAATTGGTGCCTTATTTTCCTTGTCTCCACTTTTACTGGCATGGCATTTCAAGGATAGTTAGTGACACTAAAATATTAATGACCTGACATGATCAGGACGTAAGGACCAATAAAGTGCTATTACAATCTATTGCAACTAAGAATTGGACATCTTGCAAGCAGTTTTAATAAAAAACAGGTTATTTCCTTCACTTAAAAAGGATCAGCTGAGTAGTTCCCAACCCCATTATTACATGCTTTTGTACAGCATGAAATTTGTCAGCAAGATTTGCCTTTTTCTGGAGAGTTCGCAATGGACAGAATTTATTCCACATAGATGTTTCATATGTTAAAGGGTAATACAATATTAGCATGGCAAAAGAAAGTAATTTACTTTGCTGATTTAGCCAGGGTTGGATTTCTTTTTTCTGTTACAGCTCATACTGCATCTCTCCTATTTGTCTCAAACACGGCTCAGGATGTCACAGAGGCACTGGAAGGGCTGATGATTTATTTAAAACAAACAAGCAGCAGCAATGCTCCATGGCTGCAAGCGATACCTCACCATCTGGGGATAAGGAAACACTGGATCATTGTAAGGCACAATTTACTTAGCCGTGACCAAAGTGACCTCACAGGCCTTTTCCAAGTCCTGCAGCTACAAGCAGACACTTAACCTACACAACAACCGCTACTGCTAATGCGATACCGATCGTCACTAATTGCCATGGAATGGGCCCGAAGGAGGAAGAGAAGAACATATTTCTACTACCATCACGCCATCCTGTTTCCTCCCTGGCCCGCAGCCAGCCGGGAGGGAGCTGTCTCAGCCCTTGCCTGCCTGTGGCTCCGGGTAACGCGTCCCTCCCCGGGCAGCTGCAGCGCTGCCCAAGGCCCGGCTCTGTCCCTGCAGGGCTCGGTGACCCCGCCAGGGCTGCCCGCGGCCCCGGGAGCTGTCCAGGGTCCTGCCGCGACCCCGCCACCCGCGGGTTCCGCTGCTCCGCGAGGAGCTTTTGTCACTTCCTACTTTTTAAAAATGCTCTCCGAAACCTCGCCTTTTATCACAGTTCAACAGCACACCTTGCTAGTCTTCCTCTGCCTGCAGAGGGATTCATCCCCGCTGCTGCGATACCCCAGAGTGCTCCTTAAACTCATTCCCAAGCACACATCGGAATGCCAGCCCTGCATTTACTTGGCAAGTCACTAGGAGCTTGCACTTGTGAGAGTTCCAGGAAAAAAAATACAGCGCGTTTTGCATCGTGTCTGCGGGGTGCCAGTACAATGCTGGTCATGTTTTCATAACTAGGAAAGGTCCCATTTGTGATCTGACACTTTTGTACAAGACAAGTTTTAATACCAGACGCACAAAGGACCCTGCTGAGGGGTCCTCAGGAATTAACGTGAACATAAACTGCATCACTCAGAGCAAGTACATTCAAGGATGCAGTGTTAGCAGGTCAGAATGAAGAAATGCTTTTATTAATAAAGCTAGCAGGCCACTGCTCAGCATCTCAGGAAATGCCACGCAGAATAAACTACTTGCTGTTAGTCAGAGGTCTGTATTCCCCTGCTGATGTTACACGCTATCAAATTTTCATATTTTCTAAGCCTGCTCAAGCAGAAAGAAAATTGCTATAGAAAACAACTAAATCATATGGTTTAGACCTTTTGTATCCAATGGCTTATTTTATGCTCTTTTGTTAAAGGCAACTGGAATTACCTTTAATTCCTTCTCCCCAGAACATTATTCCCATAAAATTACTCCCTTACCTTCATGTAAATATGAAATAATTCTTCTGAAAAGCACATTTTTGCTAAGGCAGTTCAAATTCTACTAAATTACCTACTAAGATACCTTATTATGTGAAAAAGCATTCCTTCTCCTTGGATAGCTTTTTAAGTGGGAAAACCTTGCTGTAAAGTTAACTGGCATTAAGTATGTAGTTTTTAAGGTATTTCCTTTCGGGTACTGTAAGCAAAGAGAGTACCTTACAACACACAGTATCTTTTATTAGAATGGTTTCTTTTTGTTTCATCTGTGACTCTCAACAGCAAACCCACCTATTCAATTATTCACTGCACCTGTACCCAATCATTCCACTTTTGTAAACCTTTCTCAGCCTGAGTACAGACCTAGACTGTAACAAGGCCATGAAAAGGGAACAGACTCCCACACTCTGGTCTCCTTTACAGCACATTTACATCTTCCTCACAGACAAGACACAAATCTTCCACCTGCAGAGAACCAACCGACTCCTCTATTTCAATAATTCATCAATACAACTCACATCTGATTTCTCAGCCATTCCTAAGCAGCCCCAAACAAACACTGCCACACTGATAAGGTACCAATCTTCTGACAAACAAGCTTGGTAAATAAGCCACTTCAAACAGTTTGCCAGACAAGGTAAGGGGATGGGCAGTGGGTTTTTCCCCATGCCTTTCCCAGGTTTGGGTAATGAAAATGGAGTTATTTAAACCTACACCTAACATCATACATGTGTAAGAATACTACACCAACACCCCTCTCTTATTCACTACCAATGAAAGCCCAAGCACAGAATGCTCAGAAGGTGCTTGCAATTACAGACACAAGACATGGAATTATACTAAAGCATTTAAACATTGCTTTGTGGCATCAGGATATAAACACAAATATTGCACCAAGGAACCTCAAGCACTTAAGGAGCAAAGCCATCATTTTAAATCAAAATCCTATGCAATAAGACACAAATATGAGAGCAGCAAACTTTGAAAAAAAATATTATCTTTGGCTTAGTGACCTGTAGCATAAACATGCATTTCTTCCATCAACGGAAACTCATTAAGACTTCATGTTATGAGGTGGCTTGGATTAAATAAACCAGGGTGAAAAACAAATCCATATGTAAGGCAGAAGGGACAAGAACAAACCAAGCAATACACTTAAAACCATCAGGCTAACAGGTCTGAGAGTCAGTGACCAGAGTCCAAGAGAGCTGCCAGTCCAAGCAGACTTGCCAAAATGAGGTGTTTTTTCATCAGTTAGCTCCCTTGAATAGAGAGTGAGAGCCTGTGGTCAGGAGAGACCCAACAGAAGTTCTCTGCCAACTTCAATTCACCTTTTCCTGTCCTGGAACTTCTGCAGCATCTGAGTGAAACTGTTTCACACATCTTTAGCCTCACAGCTGAGCAGCAAAATTAATTCACTGTAATTAAACACAACACAGGTGGGCTCTGATAGTATTAAGTAAATTCACCTCTGATTCAGACATCAGAAAAGGACCTCCCAGCACATATTTCACATCAAGAACAGCAGGGTACAATCTGGAATCAGAGAGACCAAGGAGGGGATTTGTGAGGCCTTAACTTACAGCAATAAAAACCACATGTAAACTTCTATTCTTTTTAAGGGAGATAGGGAAGCTCCCATATAAACTCAGGATGGATGATCACTAGCTAAAGCACGTTCCACAAGGAAAAGGTTAGGGGTTGTGACAGGTTATATCTGAATCTGGAAAAACCTAGAAGGTAAGGTAGGGTGAATGAGTGAAACTGATCCTTATTCCCTGTGTGTCAGAACAGGGAGTTAAAAGCTATATCTGAATCTGGAAAAACCTAGAAGGTAAGGTAGGGTGAATGAGTGAAACTGATCCTTATTCCCTGTGTGTCAGAACAGGGAGTTAAAAGCTACAAAGCAAAGGAAACCTAGGAATTAATTTCAAATGAACATTTTGTCAGCTAAAAGCGAGAAATTCACCGTTCCTGTCACTTCTTGGTTGTGCCCATTGAGTAGTGAGGCAACACACAAGGTAATAATAATGTGATAATGTGCCTGGGGTAAAAGCCTTTCCTACCAGTATCAGAAGACAGACACAGCAGGGCAGTTCCCACACTCCCCCTGGCAGAGACCCACCACATCTTCCACAAATTAAAAACCTGATGCATTTTAGCCCTTCAAATATGAAGTTTGAATTATGTCATTAGCTGGCAGCACAGCTTTATAGCAACTGAACAGGGGCATGAACAAAAGGGTGGCACACTGGAGTGTCAGAGCTTAAATTAATTTTGCTTCCAGAACAGTCCTTCAGTTCTTTGTAGATGAACATCCAGCAGTGAGGCACAGAAAAGGTCCTTCTTCTCTTACAGCTTACGTTTAAAAATATTTTCTTTTCTTCCACTGAATGCGAGCATGGTAAAATTTATCTAGAAAAGGGCATATCTGGTTCAGCCTTTGATTTGTCCACTTACCAAAGTTCCCTATTCTTTATATGTCAAATCAAGTATTTTTCAAAGAATGACAGTTTCTGTGCATAAAGAGCAATTGTGCAATGTATCTCTGGTGCCATTACTTTAATTTCTTTTACTACAGAGGGTTCAGTACTATTAATCATAACTAAAGTATTAGAACATCTCCTAGCATTTCCTTTAAAAAAAAAAAAAAAAAAAAGGTAAGTTACTTCCTCCTTATTAAATTTAAATACCAGACAGTCATGGGTAAGACAAGAGCTGGACAAATGATACAGCTGCACACAGAGAATTACTGCTGTTCCACAGGGGCCTGACTGCAGTCACAAATCTCAAGCAGCCTCTGCCTACAGCCACTTGTTTCTCCCTCCGTGCCAGCATCTCTCTTGTGCCAGACAGTTACAGGACCAGAGCTACTCCAGCTTAAATGCAACCACTTCAGTGATGCAGCTCCAGCAGCTGTGTCATCCCTCCTTCCCCAGCAGCCTGGGGACAGGAACGGCTGTGTAGGTGTCCAGGTATTTGCTGAGGTCACGCTCTCCCTCTGTCCTCAGCCACAAGTTCCTGCTTTACTGTCACATCTTATCTGTCACAAAAAGGCCTATTTGTTGAGGAAACTCTTAAAGGGTTTGGAACAACACACCAGGTGTTTTGCATGTGACATAAAAAGTTGTCCTGGGGTGACTTTATGATGCCAGTGGATAGAAACATTCAGACAAAGCTATCAGACAAATAGAATTTTTGCACAAAACAGCCCCTAACAGAGAGAGAGCGAGCTGCTCTTGTACCAGTGTAACAAGCTTAACAAGCTCATGTGGTGTCACCAGCCTCTCCTTCTTCTCAGGGAGAGGCACAATACACTGTGGAAGAGAATGTGGCTGGCAAAGCTGGGACAAACAAACCTATCCTCTGTTTTTGAATATGTGGTCTTTTAAGAGTGATAAGTTGCTATGTTTTGCTCTAGTCTGCTTTGGACACAGACTCCTTTTCTCACCAGTACATTGCAAGGACTAGCTGCCTTCCTTCCACTCTCTTCTGCCACAAGTGCATCAACAGTCTCCTCACAGTTCACAGTTTAACAGTACCTAACCCAAGTCAGAAAGCACAGCCAACAACAACAAGGTTTTCATTTTTCTAGCCCCAACTTTTTATATTCACTTTTTCTTGTCTTGACTTAGTCCAGGGTTACTGTAATATGCATAAAGATACTGTTTCCAGAAAAAAAAAGATAACACCCTGACAACTAACATCTGTAGTTCTTCATCTTTTCCATAAGAATTACCTATTTGTATCCCTTAAATCTAAAACCAACACTGTGTACCCATCACCTTCTTACACAGAGGTACTTCTGTTTGGAAACTGCTAAAACTTCTAATTATGAAGCTGCTGTCACTGACCAAATTCTACACCAGTGACTACTGTTGCCCTTCAGCCACAGGATGACAGCTACACACGTGGCTTTTACAAGAGCAATGTAATTGTTAATAGTGACCAAGACACTAAGGCATGCAAATAAAACGTGTTAGCAAATGTCTGAGTTAATCATAACAGTGTGACAGCAGCATGAAGAGGCACCAGTGCAATTCTAATGTAAACAGGATCTTGGTCTTTAGATCAAACTGTAAAACATGTCCCTGATATTTTTTTTTCCCTCTCCCACTTTTTGCTACCAGCAAGGTCACAGTCAGCTGAGTAATGGCACTGGGTTTCTTCTCCACTTCTCAACCCAAAGGATACTAACTAGACCACGGGACAGAGACAAATCCACCAGAACTGTCTCACGTTGTTGTGACTCCCTCACTACAGGGCTGGAGCCACCACAGACCTTCCCTGCCTTTCCACCACACCGAAAAAGCAGTGTAAGGAGAGGCTGCCCATCAGCTGAGCTCTGTCAGCGGCCACGCAACTCCCGGGCTGCTCCAGCTCCCAGGAACGGCCCTCCAGGGAAGCGAGGCACGACTGAAACAAGTGTGACTTTGCTGCTGGTGACATGACAAGGTGCACCTGCAGTAAGACCGATCAGCCAAACCCGTGACTTCTGTACACCCCAAACCCGAGCGGTTCCGCACACACCACCTCCTCCTGCTGGCAGTATTCCAAGGAGCACACACACCCACCTAATAAATTCTATCAGCACGGGTACGAGCATTAGGAAGGCAAGTTTAAGAAAGCGAAAGGACTTGAGCCACCGCCTCTGAGGCCTCCCCGCACGCCCCGCTCCGGCTCACCAAGCACCCACAAAGCGGCGCCGGCGGCTGCGCCCCCCGAGGCCTCCGCGGCCCTTCCGAGCCCTCCCCGGCCGGGAGCCCGGGACAGCCCGGTCCTTCCCGGGACGGCCTGAGGCCAGCGGGGCCGCGACCCCGCTACCGAGCCCGACCCGTCCTCGGGCCGCCCCACCCGCTGCCCGCCAGGCCGGAGGCCGAGGCCCCGCCACTCACGCATGAGGGTGCTGAAGGCCACGACGCCCAGGAGCCCCTGCAGGAAGATGCCGAATCTGTCCATGAGGGCGCCGTTCTCGCAGCCGCGGTCCCCGGGCCCCGGAGCTCCGCCGGGCCGCGGGGTGCCGGCGGTGAGGCCGAGGCTGCCGTTGGGCGGCGGCGCCCCCATGGCGAGGCCCGGCCGGCGCCCTC
>WAAE01008248.1:67890-141339 GCA_013400495.1 Nicator chloris
TGCCTGCGCTCCCCGCCCCGCTCCCCGCCCCGCCGCGTCACCGCCCGCCCGCGCCGCCCTCAGCGCTCCGCCCGCGACTCGAACAGCGAGCGGCCCCGGAGAGGGGCCCAAGCCCGGCTCCTCGGAAGCAGGCGGTTCGGCCCCAGGGCTGCCCGCTGCGCTCGGGCAGAGCCGGCTGAGCAGCACGGCAGAGGAGTGTCCGGTGGTGCGGGCCGTTGCCAAACCCTGTCTGGCTCCAGCATCCAAACACAGGCTCCAGCATCCACACACCGTCTGGCTGCAGCGTCCAGCCCCATTCCTAAACCGCAGCACAGCCCCGAGGAACCCCCGGGTCAGAACCACAGCACCCGAGGCTTTGCTCAGCCCAGACCGCACAGGGTCAGGCAAGGCTGCTATCACCCTAGAAAGAGGAAAGTATGACCTGGGCTCTTTAGCAAAAATGTTTCATCCTTTATAAAGGGCAACCCCTGGCTCAATGGATTAAACAAAACATGTCAGCACTGTCATTTGGAAAACTGGGAAACTGGACCTGTTGGCCAGTGAGCCAGTGGCCCCGTTGTGCTACACCCCTCTTCATCCTCACCAGCCAGAACTGCATCGAGTTTAGGTTCTTATTTTCAGTGCAGGATCAACCCAGGCCATGTTGAATTGTACTGCTTTCTTACACAAGCTCTTTAATTTCTTTAAATAATTTAAAATCCCTGTCTAAATACGAATTCACTTATAAATATGACCCAGAAAGCACGTTTAAATCTATCACAAAGCAGAGCCAAGCACATGAATCAATAGTTCTTTAAATAACATTTGTTGTGTCTACATTGCAAACCTACCTACGTGACTGTCCTTCCTGGAAGGTGATGCCAAACAGCACTGGCACACGACAGCGATGTTTCTGATTTTTAGGCTGTGTCATAAATGTCTGGAAGTTCCAGCTAGAGAAAGAAATGCTCCCAGCTCTCTGACCTAGAGAACACACAGCCAAAATGCTCTGTCCAGTGCCTCTGGCCTCAGGTCAACACCCTTCTGCTCTGAGCTGCCAAAAGCAAGAGCTCAGGAAAGCAAATAGTTACCTAACAGAAAAGACACGGACCAAAGCAGGTCGCCTTTTCTCCCCCTTGCACACAGTGCTAACAGCCACCAAGCACTGCATTTGCAACCTGGGCTTGACCTATTTGCTTGTGGCCCAGGGTGGTTTTTCAGCTTTCACAGCTGCTGCTGAACATCAGATATCCCAAACACATACCTGACCTGGACCCCAATACTGGTTAAAGATTTACCTAATGCTATTTACACACAAAACCTGTGTTTCAGACATGAATCTGGAAACATAACTCAAAGGGCTTATGCCTCATGTTGCTCCATATTCCACGCTTTAAACCAGATCATTCCCCCAAAATACCTCTTCAAGGGTTTCATCTCATCATGACTCCTATAAGCCCTTCTGAAACCTGTGGCAGACAAATCACTGCCTCTGGCTATGTACTATTCACAAGCCTTCAGATTTCTCTCAAGCAGACAGTGCTCTGTGAAGGCAAGTAGAAGATTTATGTTAAATCCTACATATTTATAGAGGTCTAAAGACAGTGTTAAGCAAGTCAGTTTCATCCCACTCCTATGCATTTTCTGCACCCAGTGTAAAATCAGCTCAAGGTAACTGAAGCGCAGCCAAGAAACAAGTGCTGAGTACAATCTGTTGGAATGCCAAGTAAGGAAACAAGAACTTTTCAAGGCAAAGTTGTTTCTGAAACATCCTGTGGACTCTCATGTTATTCAGAGGAAGGAAAACCAGCCTGTTTTAAAATTTCAGCTTGCTGGGGTAGCACTAACCTTTACAAAACCATCCAGAAGGAGCTGCAGCACCTGCAAGGTTTGCAGTGGATTGTATCAAGCAGCTTCCAAGGTTCAAATAAGGCAATAAAAGAAATTTGTAGGTCCTGTCCTCAGCTCCTGTATATTAACTGGATTCAGCACCCTGTGAAACAAGACCTGTTACCTTAGAAGGTTTGATAAAGAGGACTCCTGCGTCTGAGGGAACTGAGTAAACCCAATCAAGCTCTTTAACATGGAGCCTCTCCAAGTGGTATTTATGTGGCTTGCATTTACCTTTTATGCAAGTAATGGACCATGCCAGACAGCTTTCCACAGTTTTCCAAGAAGGAAAATTGCTCATGGTCAGCAGCAGTATTTACGATTATATTAATACCAAAGCCATCAGCAACAGTTTAAGTATGTTTTTTAATTTTCTTACAACCACTTAAAACTGTCATATAACACAAACTTTTGTACACTATTTACAGACAAAACAAGTAAAATATCCATCCAAAATATTTTTTTAAAAAATCCTCTGATTAAATTGTTACACCTGCTCAAACAATGGTGGGACTTAATAGGCATATTTTCTTGTGCATGTTTCTCTTCCATGTAGTACTTCAGTCTCACTGCATATATATATTTTCTTTTAAAAGTTAAAGAAAGATAAAACAAGCAGAAGGGACACAACACAATATGCATTTAAATCTTTGTTTAAGAACAAGCAGCTAATTAAAAAAGGCAAAATACAGGAAAAGTGCATCAGTTCCAATGAGTTAGTATAAGAAAGAGGCCCACAGGTGTGGAGCTGGCACCCTTTTGGGCAGAGACTCCTAGAAGACCTCTGATTGTCTATAGAGATTATTTTAAACAGAAATAATGAAAAAAAAAATTGGAGAGGAGAAACATGACACCTCCAGATTTTTTTTGTTGTTGTTTTGCCATGAGGTTTTCTTGGAAACTGGTGCTCAACAACTTTGAGAATGGGTGAGAATTCCTTTGTGGCCAGAGCTCAGTGTTGACCTGTGCCATGAGCTGTTCCCAAGCCCCAGGGCTGCTCCCCCCGGTCTGTGCCAGGCCAGGGGTCCCACTGTTTGTGCTAAGTCACTCAGACCCCCTGCCTTGGAACTTTGTCAGCGCAAGACCTGCTCGCTTCCATGGCTTAAAGCTGAGCCAAACACTGCTGGCTGGGCACCTGAACAGAGCAGTTTGGTCTTCTCATCAGAAGTCCACTTGCATGTCTGGTGCACTTCAGAACAGATGCCACGCTGAGGAAGCTACAAATGGCCGTGGAGACAAAGTGTCACTAACCTTAACTCGTTTTCGTTGTGTTTCATACAGATTGGTATTTTGGTTTTACAATAATAAAAGAGGCTTGTTGTCTCTGGTGTTCCCAAGTCCCATTGCAATCCTTCACCCAAAAGGCTGCCTTTGAAAACAAGGCTACATGCATGTTTGGGGAAGGGCAGCAGCACTCTGAAACAAGGGGTGGGCACACAGTCCCTTGGAAGGGAAGCCTTCATCCTACATCGAAGTCTCCTGACCTAGCCCATGTCTTTGTGCTTAGTCACTTTTAGGTCATCTGAGCTCACAGTAGGCAGTAACCAGGCTGACACTTTGTGACAGGACTGGTTAAGGAGTAGCTTTGTACAGGATCATATTTTTGGCTTTCTGGTAAGGCTACTTCATCTAGTAACAACAGATTTGGTCCAAAGGTATCCAGTCTCCAATTCGAGCTCGATAGTTTTGAAGCCTATTCCATTACATTCAAAAATCTCACAAGCCACTGGCCCTTCTGCTAACCAAGTACCAAGGCTTTGTACTTCATACAGAAGAATGGAGTGCTCAGTCCAATTGACTGTAAATATATTTACACTTCTGTGGACCTAGCAGCTAAATACTCCTTCCCTCCTTTAAAGCATCACTGGAATAAAGAACAAACACTAGCAAATCCTAAAACAACAACAAAATACTGCTAAAAGTTGTGACAGAATGTAATCTTTAAAACCACTCCCGAACTCTGTATGTACTGTTTTCATTAATCCCAGGAGAGACTGCAAACACTCCTGGAGTTCTATACAATACAGAAATTAATCTGTCTTTGATTTCATTCCTCAAAGAGGAACTTTCAGAAATGTTTAGAGTTAGGAAAAAAGTAGTCTTCATTCACCAAGATCAGTGCTGTACCTCTCCTCTCCTGGAAGGACTCCTTTCAGTTTAGGGTGGACTGCAAGCTGCTTTTGCTTTGGGGATAATTCTACTGCATTCAAACTTCATCGCATTTTTAGAGGTCAAATACTTCTCTATTGCAGAATCCTTGAGTTGATGCAGAAAGCACACAACAGTGACCCAACAAAATCTTCCTGCCTAACAAGGCTAAGCTTAGCACAGTCAAAGTGGCACCACCAGGTTTCTAAAGCTATGATGTGCAAACCCAAGATTGCACAATGCATATGAAAATGTGACAAGCAAGAACACAAACCCTCAGTGGGTCAAGCCAAGGGTAAACTCCTGTTACCAGCCACATCAACAGCACAGGAGGCTCAGTGGAGAGTTCATTTTCTTGTACTGCAGACATTTGCAGGACATCAGTGCCTTTCTCCAGGACAGCTTTGTTATACTGTGTGGTGAATTATGTGCTAGAGAACAGCATAAACCCCTGAATCCCAAATTACTGCAGTCCCAGTGATTTCTGATGGTGAAACATTGCTGTCATCCAAATCCACGATTCAGCCAACAGCTACACAAAATCCAGTTTTGAAGAAACAGAGTGACTAAAGCAGCACGTGAGCTCATTTCAAGTCATACTGGAATAAGATGAACAAGTAAGTGCAGTTGTGTCATCTGCCACACACAGAGAAAGAGGAACTTGAAACAGAGTCAAGTAGAAACACCATCCATCAAGATAAAGCCCCAATTATTCCTTTTAAATCCAGCAATAAAACAGTGCATTTCTTTCCAGGAATCAGAGTGTACAGTACCCGTGTGCAGCATAAAAACGTTTCACAAATAATGAAAACATCCCTTTTGAAAATCTCAACAAAAACAGATCCCACTGGGACCAGACTGTCAGTGCCTCCCAAAACAAGGCAGAAAAATCCAGCCTATAAAACATGCCAAAGGTGACCAGTAAGTATCCCACTAACGGCTGAAACTGCTGACTGCTTTATTTACTGAGAAAAGGAAGCATGACATTTGTATTTAAAACACCAGGCATCACGTTAACAGGTCCACTAAGTTACATGTTCAGTTCTGTTCTCTCCTGACAACTACTTAAAAAGACATCTCTCTGTCTGTGGGGAAAGGTGGAAGCAACATCTCTTGGCTATGCAGGTCGATCCTGCCAGGCATCAGGACAACAGAACTCTGGGAATTTTACTGCACTGATCCAAAAGCATCATCTTCCAGCCCACAAGTTCTCTACAGGCCAAATTTCTCAAGATACTACCAGCAAAACAGCAGTGTTTCTTTAGAAATTTTTTCAAGCCTAATGGCTTACGAATGAGCTTGTCCTAAGGGACTGGAGTACAGGCAAATGATCTAAGCACAATATGAAGAGCCCAAACATCCAGTCACTGGCCACATATCTGGTGTAAGGAGGAAAAAGGGACACTTTGATTTCAATTTAATTGTGTCTTCACACTCTGCTTACAACGTGGGAGAAAAATTTTCCTAGCTACACACTGCCCTCCCTCAGGAATATTCAGCTAATAAATAGTCTGACATTTACATTTTGATTTTGGAATGAAAAAAAAAAATTCTGATTTTCATACTTGTGTGAATAGTTCTGCCTTGACTAAGCAGTTATTCTAAGGGGCAAAAGCAACAACCCCCAGCTACTGAGCTCTGCTTAGTCCCAGCAGTTTTCACTGGAGGAAGCTCCCCCTCAACACCAATGTGGCAGGTACAGTCACAGGCTGTGCCAACTCAGCTCTCAGCCTACAGACCACATCCTTGCTGAATTGTGCAGCTCACAGCTTTGGAATGGCCAATCACACTGGGCTTAAGGGACACTTGAATCATTCCATTTCATCAGGGTAGCCCCTGTTCATCAGAACCCAAAACCTGCATCTTTCCTAAACCAATTCCTGCAGCAAGCACCTTCCTAACTCAAATGCATTTGTAGGCCAGAGGCTTCCTGCAGAGATGGTTTTGAACAGGACATAAAAGAGCAGAGCTGCACACATCCAGCTCCTGCCTGTGCTCCTGCAAACACTCTGAGAACAGGCAGAGTGAATGAATGCAAGCCAGCTGAAACTCACCACTTATTTGATGCAGATCTTGAGCCTGATGCGAGTTTCCCCACACCTTTCATGCAAAGTCATGTAAGCCCTGTTACTCAAAGTGTAAAGCACTGGCCTACAGCAAGTGGCTGATTGGGTTTTATTACCCTGGAAAATTAAAATCAGCAGTTCATCCTACTGTGAGTCTACTGATGGAACTAAGATGTCCCACTGGTCCTTTTCCTTTTCTGTAATAAAAGCACACAAATCCCTTGCCAACCCACCAAATTTTCATCAAGTCTGATCAAGCATCTGTAGATAGTTAAAAATACAAAGTCAAGCTCATAAGAGTTTCCAGAATGCAAACACTGGCAGAACTATGTTGCAGTCCTCTACTGATTGCAGTTTCCTTAGTGTATTCTCTAAATAGATGTTCAGGTAGCAAAGCAAAAGTCTGCTGACAGGCTCTATGTACATGGGCCAATTGTTTGCTAGAAGAAAAAGGAAATAACTTCATACAATAAAGAAAAAAATTAAAATCTGACAACCCAAATATAGAAAATGCAGAGGCACTTTCTCTTTCCTTCCTTATGTCCTACAGCCTGCCTGTAAGAGAAGTGCAAAATAATTCAGTTTTCTGACATCTGAGAAAAGGAAACATCCAGGTTATGCCTACAGAAGTTTCAGCTAAAGCTTTGGAACAGAAGCTCTGTGTGCTGACATAGGTTTGCACTCTGGACATGCCCACAGAAGCGAGCGGACCATGTGTCCAGAAAGAGCACCTCCCTCCCTTTTCAGTTCATCACTTCTACTCTTCAGGCTACAGAGGTAGTAAAAACAAAAGCAAAACCAACAACAGTCAAACAAATAACAAAAAAAAAAACAACAAACCAACTTCAAAAGGAACCACATCCTTGCTATACTGTACATTCAGAACCCTGTGGCCACATTGTTGTCCTAACAATGAACAAATTCATTAAAAATCTGAACATTAACACACGAATGTGCAAAGAACACATTCCAAAGTCAGTGCTGTGGTAAAGCAAGTGTTCATCCACAGGGAGGGACGGGGATTCCGTGAAACATCAGGAACGGAAAGGTTATTTCTGGCAGCCCACATGCGAACGTAAACAAGATCCATTTCTCCTTTTAAAGTTCTGTGCCAACAGAACTATTGAAATGTCATTTCCCACAAGAGGAGACTTTTCTGTAATCATTAAAAAATACATTAAAAAAAAGGGAACCATAGAGCAAGAGACTATTGTGTTCCCGAGCTGGCAGGTGGTAGAGTAGCCCCTGTGGTTGCATTGGCATTTTGCTCCAGATGTTGTCTTCCTTCTGTTGAAATAGAAAAAATCGAGGCTGACACACACTTTTAGGTCACCAGGGCCTCAGTTTAAGTTCATTTGGCTTCACTTGCTAGAGAGGAAGGAGCATGTGTTTGTAGTTGTGCTTCAAAGATCCACTTCAACTTGGCTGCTCCTCAGTTTGCAAACTGCTGGTAGAAGGCAAGTTTGACCCTCTCAATGTGATGGCAGAGTTTAATAGCTGGTCCAAGCTTCAAGTCCATGCACTCCTGAACAGTGGGCAGGGTCAGCAGCAACAGGGCCTGGCCATCGATTTCCTGTCAGAAGACAAAAATTCCATAGTGACTTTGTTGTTATTCTCCCTGCTCCTTCAGCTTTGACTTGCTGTAATTTCAGATTTGTGACCATTTGTGAATTAGATGTTTCTTTCATGTTCCCCCAGGCAGCTTAGAAATCTCTCTCACACACAACAAATTAACTCCTTTCTTAAAATGCCAGCTCAAATCCACCAAGGCACAGACTCTCAGGAGAGTCTATTGTAAAAAACACAACCAAACAAAAGAAAGCAAGGGAATTTCACACAGAAAGTCGTTTTAACCAACCACTGCATCTTTCTATAGAAATAGAGGTTCCACAAGGTGAAGTATATCTGGAACATTCACCATCACAAACCACCCTAACCATTAGTTCTAACACTACAGTTTTAATAGACACTGAGATGCAAATAAAATGTTGACTCTTGTCATGGTGCTTTGTTGTAGACATTATTTGTAGTTCTAGGATTCAGATGTTCTGCAGACCAAAATATCCTTCCCCCAGTAGCAAGAAACCTGAAAAATTCTGGTCATTCCCTGAACTCTCCTCTCTCAAACTGCTGCAGGTTGCACAAGTGTTTGTTTCCTCAGAACCCTATAAAAAAAAATTCTTTTCCTGACTCCTTAGAGGATGAGAAGCCAAGTGGCAGATTCCACATTTAACAGACAGAGAATGATACCTGATCAAGGAAAATCCTTGCCAGCGGAGCACAGTCGGTGGATTTGAGGAATCGTACCACATCAGCCACGCTCCACTCCAGAGGGTTACTGTCCAGCTGCAGCTTTTCAGCAACTTCCATCTTTATGTCCTAGACAAGTCAAAAGAGTTCCCAAAACATCACATATACTTAGTTTTTATTCCAATTCTATGACACAACCATAACAAACATCCTGGATTTTAATTATTCTGTGGAGTTTTCACAATGCCCTTCACGGGGTAACAGAGAACACACATATTGTGGTTAATACTCCCAAGATTTTGGTGCTCGCTCAGCAGGGAGCAAGCCAGGGCAGAAATCTACATTCCAAGTTACCTTTGGCGAAGGAGGTTTATTTTCATCATCAGAAAAGGAAAAGGTCCTGAGCTTCCTCTTCCGCTTGTCTCGGTCCTGAGCCAGGGAATGAGACAGTTCACTCTGGGTGGGAGACGATGATAGGGATTTCTTCTCTGACACCTCTGATTCTTCAAGCAGTTCATCTTGGTGCTCTGAGGTGCTGTCCTCAGTCAGAGACTCTTCATCCACCTCGTCCTGGTCATCCTCCTCTTCTGCCCCACTGCCCTGAAGAGTTAGGAAAAAAGGAAAAAAGGCAGCTGTAAGTCTGAAGTTACAAGGAACATAACGTTTGCTGTTTCAAATGAAGCAGTCAAAGATCACATCCCAGATCTATGAGCATTGCTGGCTGTGTCCTACCTGGGGAGATCCAGCTGGAGTGTTATCCACGGACGTAGAAGAACGTTTTTTCTTATGAACAAAGAAATGTTTTCGTCTCTTCCGTCTTTTATTTGGTTTCTTCATGGCTGCTTCCATGTTGCTGTGGCCTCCCGGGGGCCGACCTATCCGCTTGTTTTTCCGCTTTCCGTAATAGTGTGCTACCACAGGAGAAAGGAGCAGAGTGTTGGAATGCACCTTCGGGGTCACTAGTTAGGTTTGCCCCTCATCAGGACTGGGAATCCAGTAGAAGGACACTTCCCAATAGGAATCCCAGTTCTGCAAAACTTCAAAATCAGTATGTCTGTATTTTCCACTTCAATTTGGTTTAAGGAACGAGAGCTCCTGATTGGTTTTGTTTGCCCTGTTAAGATTTACTTCCTCCATCTCCGGGAAGCCTCCAAATGATTCTATTTTATACAAAAGTTATCAAAGATTTGGTCCAATTTAATGGCGCCTTTTATGATGATTTTTAGTTTTTAAACGTGGCCTCAATGCACTTGTTCTCACAGTGTCAAATGGTTAAACCCAGTCTACAAAACCCCTAAAAACTAAGAAAAGAGCTTGAAAATGTTGCATTGTTTCCCCACAACAAATTGGTAAAAGCAATTATAATGCCACTTAAATTACAACATTAGTCAGTTCTTGTACCAAAAGTTGTTTTAAAAAGATGAAGTTTTAAGCACACAACAGAAGTTAAGCCATAGTTCTACCACTTAATACAGAATTTTTTCTCCCCTACACACTGGAACATGAATACTTTGTAGGCCTCTATGTAGTGCTTGAGCTGCTCCTTCTGGAGTCAAAGCCAAAAGAAACTAAAATAGAACACTCCAAACTCCACCTTGGTATGGATCAGGGAACTACTCACTGTACTTTGTCTTTGTCAGGACAGAGCAGTTCTCTGAACACTTGTCCAGCACCATCTGAGGGCCAAAGAGGTTTGGACAACATTCCAGCTTGATGCACGTTTTCCTGCAGAAATCTGCCACCCGATCTGCCGTCCTCACAACCTCCACGGTCGCACGGTAGCTCTTGCCTTTGTATCTAGCATTGAAAACACGGGCATAATTAGGAATCTTCTAATTACCAGGATAAAAGGACTTCCTTGCAAGCTGTACAGGAATACTGAGATCAAACTGAGAAAAAATATGAGCAATGATGAACTTTATGGACTGCCAAGTCCGGGGAACAGGAGCTCCTGTCTCTTATGTCAGATCCCCAAATAAAGCAAATCCATCACAGAGGCGGCTGCAGTACCAAACACAGCAACACTGCCCCATCAACAAGTACAAAACAGCATCTGAGAGGACTGTCCCAGAGTTCAGATGTTTTGTTTTCTTTGTTCACAGATGTTTTGCTCTCTCTTTGCTTTTATGGGACTGCAGAAATGCCCACTGTGACATGGACAGCTGGTTCCTCAAACCAAGGCTGAGAGCACCCACTGAGCTCATTCAGGTAACAGCAGACAGCTTTTGCTGAGCCTTTCTGTGCTCATCCTATGGAGGCAAGGGGACCACTGCCACATTTCCAGTCAGCTTTTGTCCAACTGCTGAACAATTCCCCAGGACAGTCACTTGCATGACTCCACACACTGCTCCTGTTTGATTCAAATGAAGAAATCATTCCTTTTTGTTCACCAACCCTGCCATTACACTGAAAGAGCTGCACTGTGCAGTTCCTGCCAGAGCTGCTCAGCATTTCTGCTTTGCTCTCCCAGCACAGCTACAAGCATGTGCTGATATCCACCAGAGATGTTTCAGGCCTGCAAGTACCTAGTTAATACCTTGAAAAAAGCACTGTGTCATCATAGTCCAGATACTCCTGGTGTCACTACTGTGGCAAAAGAAAGCAAACAGCAACTTCAGTGAGACTAAATAAATTTTTTTTCTTTATTCCTCAGCTACACCTTCTATTTACACTAACCTTTGTCACCTTCCTATTGCCCAATTCAGAGCAATCCTTCAATATACGAAAATATGTCTTTTTATATATGAAACTGATCCAACAAAAGAATTACTGACACGTTCAAAATTATGTAGGAAAGTGTGTAGTGGCACATTGGGAAAATCTAATCTCTAATATGCAAACACAGTGACCTAATTACAAAACTATCCCTAGACTATAAAGGAATATCTGGACTTATCAAATATATGCAAATATGTTCACTGTTTTTTTTTCCTAGCTGTAAAAGTAATCTTGCAAAGAAGCTTCAACCCAAAAAGCTCAGCAGGAAAACTGGGAGTGCTTTAGGGTAGGCTGCTGTAGAAAGACATCTATGTCAGGCCATTTCAAAGCTGCTAATTTTATTTCTGAAGAATCTTTATCCACTAAGAAATTTGTGTGGAAATGCCTGAGAATGCAGTACAAGTTTCCTATGCAGTACAAGTTTCTGCTTTAAAACACACACAAATTATCTTCAGGTAAATTAAATAATCTTAAACCTCACCTAGTACAATGTTGTACAGTGCCACATCAGTCTCTATGTCTGCTCACATGCCTGCAGCAGAGTACACTGCCATATTATGGAGCATTAAAACCACATGCACTCCACCAGCATTCATAAAGAAATTTATAAAGAATTTAACATTTAATGGCTGTTGGCATCTTGATTTGCCCGAAGTGATTTTCCTTCCCTGAAATGTAAGTTAAAGCACAGACTGTAGAGAACAGCTACTGAGACTGCTAGAGAGGGCACAGGACAAGAATTTACTTGGCTTTTAGGGTCTCTCCATGGCCATGCCAGGCAGCCTCTTCATCCAGCTGCAGCTCTCGCAGGACGCGGCTGGGCTTGTAGGCGGCATTGATCAATAAAGTGAGAACCTACAGGGCGGGAGGGAAGAGCAGAAAACATGTGTAAGTTGTTTGTACAACAAAGCTGTTTTAAAGTGCCAGGCCAGAGTAGGAAATTACTCCTATTCATCCAAATTATCTAGCATCAAAGCACCCATTCACAGCAGCATTACAGACACCTCCTGACAGTGCCAAAACGAACACCGAGAGCAGCCGACACTTTGGGCCTTCCCAGCCCTCAGAATTTGTCTGCAGAGCCACGAGTGTATCCAGCAATTTCCAAGTCATTGCCCTTGAATTACACATCACTAAATTAATGCCTGGGGCTGAGTACTCCCAAACTTGCATAACCTTGGCTAAATCTGAGCGATTATCTTCAAGATTGTACGTCATGAGAAGAGGTGCCAAAAGTGCTGCAGGATTGTGCTGCCTGCTAACCTACTGCTTACAACAAAACCACAGTGCAGAATCCTAAGCTCTCATCTGTTTTGCTTCCATGAACCATGATAAGGTCTGTATTTTAATAGAATGATAATTTCTCAGGTACTGTAAGTTGTGAATAACCTGAAATTAGTGGGGGATAGTACAAAATGTGCACTCTAATTGGACTTTTTATGCTCCCTATGTGCTTATTCCAAATCATTCCCAACTGGGTGCATAACAACCTTGACATCACAAATTTGCAGTTTTATTGCTACTAATACAGCAGTCCAGAAATCAAAGGAAAGTATTAAATATAATGCAAGCACCAAACCCTCTCTGGGATTCCTACAGTGAGCAAGACTCACAACTGAAATGAACGCATCTGAGCATACTGGCTGAACCTTCAGCACCACTCAGCACCTGCACATCAGCAGGATTTGTGCACACTTTCTGCTTTCAGGCAATGAGGCAGAGTAAGCCTTCAAGATTAAATGAAGCTGCCACAGAATTTCACATTTGCTCTTTTGCAGTTCTTACAACAAAGTACTGAAACAGGCAGGAAGGATAGGGTACTTTTCTGCATGCAAAAATGGACCTTTTTCAATAACCTGCTTGATTCTTGACAACCAGACTCTTGTTTTACATCATGTCTGCCAGAAAGTCTTTCTTGGAGTCTCTCCCCATTAAGGTACTTGGTAGGAAAGGTAAAAATTCCAGGTATGGTGAGCCAATTCTTATATATAAAGTGATCATTTCATAACAGCTCAAGTGTGCATATCCAGTTAGTTATTGGGAAATTTCCAGCCTCTCAGGTCAGATAATAAGCACCCCATGACCTTTTTTGAAATTTCAGAAAAATAATTATTACATTAAAGTATCTGTAAATTTGATGTGAAACACCTTCTGGAGAAGAAGCTCTCTGGCATTAAAGAATAGCCTCCTCCTCCCTCAATTACATTAAGAAGCCAAACTGTAATTTCACCTGATCTATGCAAATTGTATCCAACTTATAAAACACAGATGACTCTTTTTATTTCCCAATTACTGAACGTAGTTTACCATTTTGACTAAGAAAATCTGCATTTCCTCTGTTTTACCATCAACGGTGGAAACTGTAAAGGAATTTTGGGATTATCTCCAGCTAAATTCTGTTAACTAAGATGGAAACATTTATTACAGCTATAAAAAGATACTAACTCCTTTGATTGTGGTAATTACAGGTTATCTTGTTTTAACAGAAAATAAAATTTAGTAGTAAAGACTGATGTTACTTAGATAAATGAGAGTCTTTTACTCTTATCAGCCATCAATAAAACCATTCATGATTTCTACTTCATTATATGCAAAAAGACACTCTTTACTCACCATCAGCTTAAATTTCTGAATTACCCATCTGCAATTAGAGAGATACTCGGGTGTTTAAGACACACTGCTTTTTGCAGTGCATCCAGCCAGCTCACCTCCTTCAGCACCAGAACGCAGTTCCCAGGGCCCACGGACTGGGGAAGCTCTGCAATCCTGCCTTTGTTCAGGTAAGGCCCCGAGAAGCACCTGTGGTTGAAGTAGATCTTTGGGCAGCAGTACTTGCCATTAATTACCACTGAGAAGTGAGAAATGAGAAAACAAATGTTGAAATCACACGCTGCAAATGCCCCGGGAAAGAATCTCGCAGTAGGTAACAGTTTGTCTGCTGTAAGGAAAAGAGGGGAAAGGCCTGAATGACAGGGATTTGAGGTAGCTGCTGTGGCACGTTTGCAATGGCAGCATTACTTAGTCCACGTTGCCAAAGCATTTTTCATACTTCACACCCATGCTTGCAAATTGTCAAGCTGCAGTAAATAAAGATGGTCGTGCATCAGAAAAGAAACATTTCCTCCTGGCTAGTCTGCTGCTTCATGGTATCACACCAGTGAGAACAACAAAGACAGTCCCAACTTTTTGGTAGCAGAAGCAGTTCCTACACAGCAATTACAGATAAATTTTCCAGTCAGTTTTCTCTCCCCCAAAATCTTGCCACCAGAGAAACGGGCAGTTATTCTCCACTGTTCATCCTAAACTGCAGCATCACATTGTTTTGCATTTTTAGATTCTTTTCCTTTGATTAGCAAACAAAAGATGCAGCAACTGATAAACTGATCTTTGATGAAGTGACATCAAGCTCTCTACATCTCTTTAATGGTTCAGCATTGCTCAAAATTCAAGTATTAATATATATTGCAATACACTTATGTACAAAACCAATATTGTTTTACCCAGCAGTGTTGTAGTTTTTCTTGATTGAGCAACTTAACTATCACTTAAAGACCTTAAATTCAGCAGTTGAAAACTGGCAGATAAATAAATGAAGTCAAATTTATATTATGACTCTATTAAAAGCCAATTAAAATGCTAAACAAGCACACATCATTTTTATCACACTTGCTTTTGGTGAAGCTTCAGATGTGCACTTCACTGTACAGAAAACAGCAGAGGAGGCACTCTGTTGCCAAATGGATCTGTGTGACTTTCACCAGCAGATGTACTTATTCATCACATTCCTTCTTGCAACAGTTCAGAAAATTATTAGATTTTGCCATCTGGCACACAAAGCAGTTTACTGTTTGAATTGGTTTTGTTTATCACCATGATGAAGTTAACATAAAAACCAGAGAGATCTGCTTCCCAAAGCCAGAATCCAGCAGCTCTGAGCACAGATACAGCACACCTGCTTCTCCCACATTATCAAACAGAACAGGTGACAATAAAAGGTCACCTGCACGTGTCACAGTACACAATCAGCTTCACATATCCTCTGCTGGAGGGGCAATGTTCTGGTGTAAAAATCTGATTTCCAGGCTTAATGCACATATGAAATGCAGAACACAAGTAAACTGCAGGTTTTTGTTTGTTTCATTCATTTTTGAAGTTCAACAAATCATCAAGGGATGAAAATCTCCAAACCCTTTCCTCCTCTTCCCTCTCCTAACAGGGTTGAGCAGGTGAACTCTTACAGGATATTGCCTTTGTTAGCCTGCCCTCTGTGATCAATACCTGAGTCAGAAGAGTTCAATTCCTGGTTCTTTAGTCCATCATGAACTGTCCTTGAAGACAAAATTCTGAAATGAAAAGAAGGTTGGGAAAACAGACAGTCATGACAGTCACCCCTCTGCTACTAAAACACCATTACACTTTTTTTCCTCAGCTGCATCTTTCCTTATTAACCTGCTTTTTATACCTCCCCTGTTTCACAAGAACATGCAGAAACTACCAAATTCCATTTGGAAAAGACTTCTGTCCTGCTACAGCCAGCAGCAATCTTTCCTTGCTGGAAGTCCATGGGTCACTGTGGTGACAGACACCTCCCAAAGCTATCCACAGGAGCTGACATTCCCTGACTCCTTTTAACTTCACATTTCATGGCACAAGGCAGTGGAGCCTGACCTTCTACATCCTGAAAAAGCTGGATTTTAAACAAAATACAACCAAAATGACTCCAGTACTCTGGTGAGGATCCCAAATGCAAAACATGGGGGAACAGTCTGCTCAGTATTTTAGGAGCAATGCAAACACTGGCAGGACTACTGACAGCTCTGGTGTTTGTAAAGCTGTAAGAGTCAGTAAAGCCAACTGTGAGCATTCCATGGAGCATTTCTGAGCAGGCTCACAAGACTGAGTTCCACATGCATCACAGAGTTTCTAGACTAATTGTGGATATTAGTAGAACTCTTCTTTTTGCCTGCTTTAGGCCAAATTGCATCTGGGAAGGAACACTTACAAAAAAATAAATTCCAAGCTTTCTATCTCCTCCTACTGTAGTGCAAGAGGTCTTTTTGAACATCAGTAGAATCTACCAGCATTAACACAAATGCATTTGGAATCTCTCAACCCTCAGTACAGCACTTTTGCAAATCTACATCTTCCCTGACACAGCATATTTTCCAACTGAAAAACAAAGAGAAAAAACTCAACAAAAAATAAAAAGCAAATAACCTGTTACTTACTGTTTCTCTGGTTGAACTACTGCAATTTTTTTCTGCTTGTTTACTGAAAGAAAAAAAAAAAGAGCAAAATATAAGAAGCAAACAAATGAAGCATCCAGAACAACATATATATATATAGTAGACTCATTTCTTCTAAGTTATACAGCAGAAAGGATCCATGTTCCCATCACTTCAGTGCCAGACAGCTGACCCAGCTGCACGAGTGGCACACTGGCCCACGCAATTTGAAGAAAACCAGAAGGTTTACTTCAACTTCCACTAAAAATTCTTTAAATCAAGCATGCATATGCCCATTTTTCTCTGCAATCTAACCTTCTGTACCTCTTTGTTTGCATCAGAGCCCCTAAACCTCTGTACTACCAGCCAAAAAGGAATGACATGCTTTCTTTTTCAGCACCCAAGGGTTCTTCAGCCCAATGTACCACTTTACTGGCACGGTAACTTCAACACTTTAACTTTGAAATGGAATGAAATCAGCTGGTTAGAAACACAAATGTCTTAAGACAATTGCTTTGCAGGAAAACACTGTTGCAACCAAGTCAGTCATTTAGGTGATGGGTCCACTTGCTAATTCTGGCTTTCACAATCAGGTAGTAAAATGAAATAAGGTAATGCAACATTATGCCTCCTCAGCAATTTCAGGCTTTCGTCCCAACAAACTTCTAGATTTTTTTTTTTCAAATCATCTTTTATCTAATTGGGATCCCCCCTTCTTCCTCATCTGTCCTCAGCAGTGCAAGTAGATTAATTTCTTTTGCCTTGACTTGCAAAAAATGACAGCTCATTTCAATCTAAAAACTTTTTTATCTTACTTAACGAACACTCAAGAAGTTCTTCAGTTTCTCCAACCCTCATTAAACTTTAATAAACATGCCTCTCTAACCAGTTGAGAGAAGAGACTATCTCATTCTACCTACTAGTGTAGTTAAAAAGGTAGGGTTTACTCTTCAGCACTTTGTCATGAGGGATCATCACCACCTGGCCCACTGAGAAAATCAGCCCCCTTTATTTTGACTCCAAAATGTGCACACACTCCACACTGTTTTGTTGTGGCATTAACTTTCCTTTGCACAAGTGCAAGTGTAAAATCAGTATCAGGGTCAGTCAGACACATGGCAAGAACAGCTCAGACAGAAGCAAATGCAGAGCATGGGGGGTGTTGATACTCAGAGAGGATTTCTTTGTTATGGCCCATGGATTGTCCCCACAGCGTGCAGGGGCCTCAAGACAATACTGTGGGGGTTTGCAGTTGTTGTAGGGCTTCCAACTGGCCCCAACAGCCAGTTGTGCAACACAGATTCTCTGTGCATGATGAATGTTTCCAAACTCGGTGCTGCCAGCAATAATTCTGCAGTAATTTGCTCTGGCAGGTCTCACCAGCTCTAACCCAAGACTGCAAATAGAAGAGAACTGGTACCTATTGCTTTGCGAGGAGGCCTGAGCTGATATCCATTCGTCTCACACCAACCCACTGGAAATATATTCATTGATTCCACACTCACTATACACTCAGGGACGGGTTTCTTGGAGCCTGTTCAGTTTAGAAAAGGAAAAATTGAAACAAGTCATAAACCCCAATTTGGTTAACACTTGCTGTACGTTTGTTAGTGAAGCTGCTTTTATTTATGGCGTATCTGGAACACAATAACAATCATTTATTCATCCCCTTTCACTGACCAGATTCTTTCCTGACCTCATTTACTTCCTCCTAAAGGCTGGAGATGGGAATTTTCCTTCCGCAGTTTAGCAGAGATGCACAGTGCATAGTAAGTGCATGCTGATGTACTTCCAATCAAGAAATGGGATTATAATGGAGAACAGCTGACACAGGCTTACTCTATCTTAATGAAGAAACTTTCCTCCCCAGGTCTGGCCAAAGCTTGCTCAGAATGCAAGTCACTCATCTGTGAAGCTGTCACGAGGCCCCTGCTCTGCACAGGGCCCCGCTCAGCACTTTGCACAGTGCATGAGCCCAGCACTGACACTGCAATGCTCAAATGCCAGTTTGGGCTTAAACCAGCACTGCCAGCTAAGGCAAACTGGAAACAGACAATGCAAGTGGGTTTTGATTGTGATTTCATTGAGGAAACTCTGCCTTGCTGCCCATATTCTGAACAGTGAGTTTGCTCCAAATACTCCTCAGGTTTGGGGATGGCAAGTGTAGTGATGGGCAAGCACTCCTCTCTTCCCCCAAATCAGGTTACCTTCCAGCTGAAGCCAGAGGTAGGAATCTTTTAACTTGGTAACTGTAGCAATGCAAACTTCTTCAGGATCAACTGGGTTCACAGCCTCGAGTTTCATGTTCTCTTTAAATCCATGGTCAGAAGTTAACTAGGAAAAAGCCAGAATATTTCAGTAAGACACCAGCTGTGTATCCAGGACATGATATGAATATCCATGAACAGGAGCAACACATAAAACCCTCAGTTCCTGAATAACACAGAAAGACACTCAACACAGAGGAGATTTCGGATAATTAGCACACTGAGTACAAGTAAGATATATTAGGAAGTACAACAAATTTAAGTTAAGAAAGGTTCTACAGACAGATCTAGCAAAGAACATTTGTCCTCAAAAAATAAGGATGCTGAGGTTCACTCACTGAAAGGATTGAGTGCACTCCCAGCAATCAGAAATTCTCTGCTGCTTGTCACCTGAGTGGAAAGTTTGACAAATAGTCTTGACCAGGTTCTCTATTCTATCATGTTAACTTGGAAATCCACTTTGTGTATGTAAATAACATTCCTGCCTCATCTGAGTTCTGGCGGGCAGGATAGCAAGCTTTCTTTTCATTTTACATTTTTTGGATAAGTAGGGTCTTACTTTATTCACCAATACAGTTTGCATTTATATAAGGAAAAAGAAATCCCTAAAACATAAGAATAGGTATTTATCCAGCTCTGGAGCTCTTGAATTAAAGATAATTAATTTATCTCAGCCAGACAGAGGACTCTTCTTCCCAGAGCCACTCTGCAATGTAATTACAGGATCAATACATTATGAATTCTGGAACTAGTCTACAGTGATCAACTCTTCTCAGAAAAGGGATAATAAATTCACTGACCTGTTCTAAGATGCCACTGTTTACAAGACAGAACAAGGGCAACAAGAATTCATAGCCAGAAACACTCTCTTCAAAAACTGGTAATTATTCAAATTTTTCCCCCTAAGCCCTGCAATAGCCCAAGTGTGGTAAATGGAACTGGAAGGCAGGTGTTAATAGTACCCTTTTCTGCTTGACAAGGTATTGTGCTTTGGGGGACAGCAGTACTGTCACTGAACCAACAAAAGCCCAACATCTTGCACGTCCTTCAGGCACTGGTTAATGTAAAATGATTATTTGGTACTAATTTAAGATGACTTTTTATCGATTAATGCAGTGAAATTAATTTTTCAAGCTGAAAGGATGGAAGATTGAAAGAGCACCCTTAGTAAATGAAAATAAGGTCTATGAAAAGGCCCTGTTTCCACAGTCACAGGAGTGTCAACCATTGATGCTGTTCTGTGTCTCTTCCATGGACTCTTACACAGCTCAATTTCACAAAACAAACATTTATTTTCAGTCTGCTTTATCACAACTGAAACATTTGGTCCACTGCTTCCCTGCCTAGGAAGCTGGCATGCAGCTACTTCAGTTCACACCCATTTATACTCTCTTATCTCTTCTGCTTCCTGAGTTATCACAGGTAAGGTGTTAAGGTACTCAAATGTGTCCAGAGGAGGGCAACAAATCTGGTGAAAGGGCTGGAAGGAATGCCCTGTGAGAACAGCTCAGGGCTCTGGGTTTGTCCAGTTTGGAGAAAAGGAGGATGAGGAGTGATCTCATTGTTCCCTGCAGCTTCCAGAGGAGCGGAGGTGGGGAGGGATGTGCTGATCTCCAGGGACAGGATGTGTGGGAATGGTTCTGAGCCATGTCAGGGCAGGTTCAGACTTGACACTGGGCAGCACTTCTTTACTGAGAGGGTGGTCAAGCACTGGAACAGGCTTCCCAGAGAGGGGCTCAAAGCTCCATCCCTGCCAGTGTTTGGACAACATCCTTAATTTTTGGTTAGCCCTGAAGAGGGTCAGGCATTGGATAGGATAATTGATCATTGCAGGCCCCTTCCAGCTGAAATACTCTATTCTACTTGGAAAGGCAATCAAGTAAGAAACACAGAAAAGGTTCCTGTCCCTGGAATCAGGAATGTCAGGGAGGCAGCAGAGGAGATTTCCCTGCAGGAGCACCTTACCGAAGGGAAGCAGCTCTGGGGAGCTGCCTCAGCACCGCACTGTTTGAGGTAGTCGGCCCAGTCGAAGTCCTGCCCAGGGTAACCTAGGACAGCAAAGAGCCGAGGGTTAGACCTTAACAGCTGAGACTCCTGTCAAACCCACCTGACACACAGAGCACTGAGATCTGTTTGGGTCACTCAGGTTTGTGAGCTGACCTAGGGCTTCAGGGAGCCATGTGAGGTCAGACCACTCCAACCTGAATCATCAATCTGCCAAGCAGACAAGAACAGCAACTGAAACATGGGAAAGCAGTTTCACCCTTTGCACAGAGTACAGATGAAATGCAGGAAAAATTTCTGCAACTGCTGTTGTGTCAGCTCTGAAACTATTTTTTTAAAACAGAGCACTCAAAACGTGCACAATATCAACACGCTACTCTCTCAAAGATGTTAAATACTAAGTCATTAAAGAGAGCAGAAAGATGTGCCAAGAGCCTCATCAAGACTGATAACAGCTGTAGATCTGCACACGTTTGAAGGGAAGTGTCTTAACAAGGAGTCCATCAGGAGACAGAGAATCCTTCCAAGAAAAGCTGCATTCTTCTTGGGGGAAATACTTGGCTTCCCTGTGATCTAACAAAAAGCAAATAATTGAAGGGAATGGGGCACAAAAGTGTGACAAAAGTCATGTCAGTTTGAGGCTGGCAGTAAATTAGCAAGGACACAAGAGCTGCATTATTCACTCCCCTTAAAGGGACACCTGTGACAAGAGTTTAAGAAATCAAACAAACTTTTAAACCCAGTGTAAGAATAGAGTATTAACATGACAATCTAAAACTGTAGAGAGGCAAAGATTCCTCTGAGCCTCCTTTTCTCCAGGCACCCCCTGCTCCCTCAGCTGCTCCTCACAGGACTTGGGCTCCAGACCCTTTCCCAGTTCCATTCCCTTCTCTGGACGTGCTCCAGTCCCTCAATGTCTGTCTTGTAAGAGGCCCAAAACTGAAGCCAGGGTTTGAGGAACGACCTCACCAGTCCAACCTAACTTTTTCTGTGACTCTTCTCCTTAGGAAGGGTTGAACTACAGAAGGACTTAGCTATTCATTTTTCTCAGTTTTACCAGTGCCAGTAGGGCTCTTGAGACCTCACACAATTCAGAACGTCCACCATGTCCAGGGAGACGAGAACAGAAACTTAAAATCTTTGTCAGCTCCAGTCACACGCCCATAAAGTGAGATTTCACTTTTCACATGCAAAATTCTAGGAAATGCTGGTCAGGCAGAGCCACTTTTCACACCTTATCCAAGGAAAAGCAGAAGACAAACATCTTATGGTCTCTGCTCCTCTGATGTAAGGAGCAGCTAAAACAAAACATTCTGAATGGTGAGGTGGCGAAGAAGAGAGCAGAGGCCCAGGTTTTACAGTAGCATTGACATTTCCAGTTTGAGAAAATAAATAAATTTTTCAGCAGTGCAGGAACACTATCCTATTCCCTTATGTCCTGAAGCAACGTTTCAACAATCTGCAGCAGTGCCTGATAGGCCATTGCTAAAAAAAACCCAGTTCATTAACTACTGAGTGATAAGATAGCCTAAAAATATTATAAAATGTTGGATAACAATGTTCCATTCTGACCAGAAGCAAAAATCCAATGCAAAGACTACAGGCTTCTCATATCATATTAATTAAGTCTGAAATCAACATTTCTTTCAGGCCTGGAACACTCACTCCATGCATTCAAAGTGTCCAGGTTCCATGAGCAGCACCCTTAGCCTCTCTCATCCTCCCAAACCCACGCTCGTGCCTGGGAAACTTCAGCTCCCCAAACTCAAACCTCCTGATTGGCATAACTGGATCTTTCTCGCGCTGCCACGTGCCACTGTTTTTCCCAAGTGCTGTCCTGAGCAGAGGGGTGAGCAGGAGGGGGCTCACAGCCATACCTGGGGGGGGGCTGAGGTGCAGCCCGTTCTTCAGGCTCCACTGCACCGGGAAGATGCCGGCGCTGCCGACGTGACACACGCAGCGCTGGCTGCTCGCGCGCTCGCCTCTCAAGTCATCCATTTCTATCATGAAGTATTTGTCATTGTACACCTGCATGGAGTCAGCCAAAAGAGAACCACGGGCTCTCGTGAGACGCAGATTCTGGTAATTTTAATTAACAGCAACATTGCCTGATGGAAACCCTCTGCCTTGAAATACTGTGAGAGTTACAAAAAAATAAAATTAAAAGAATCTTTGGGATTCGTAAACCAGCAGACTCATCTGCGTTATCCAGAAATTTAACATAAATAAACAATAAAAACTTAATGTCTGAGCACTTAAAAGATAAGGTGATCAAGTGCTTTAGGGAATTTTCTCATGAAAAATGCACAGAAATTCACATTTGTGGTCTTCTTAATGTTCTATAACAAACTGCTTATTTCAACAAGGCTGAACTGTGTCCTGGGATGGACTGTCACAAATAAACCCACTACACTCCTGAAGTAAACAGAAGCAGGGCAAGCAAATAGCAAGAAAAGTAACACCTGATCATATTGGAGAGCTTTCATTTCAACTTTGAAACCCCTTGTTTGGAAATCAGGCCACCTAAATGTCATGTGTACACAGTAATGACATAATCTTTGCAAAATCAAAACCCCAAAAAACTATCTTCAGATGGATACTCAGATTATGTATTATACCAGGGATTATATCAAATTTTAAAAATCTGGGTTTGACAATTTTCATCATTTGATCATTTGAGCTTGTATCTTTATGGAACTTTTCCCCTCCACTGAAATCCCATGGCTTCACCATCAGCAGTTGTTTTATCAGGCAGCCTGTCCCCTGAGGGAGACATACAAAACACTTCATAGGAAAACTAGCACAAGATTTTAAGATAACCAGTTAATGAGAATTCCCTGGGCATTTAAGAACAGAAGTAGCAGTAGAACTGAATCTCAGCAGGACTGGCTGAAGAACCCTGGTACCTTGAGAACTGTAGCAGGAGAGATAACAAACGGAGCCATGGGGTCCACAGCTTCCAGCTTCATGCCTTCAGAGAACGAGTGCACCCCAATCACAGGTTTGTCCTGGAAAATGATGTGTTGCTGTGATTACCTGCCCTCCTCCATCAAAAAAGAGATGTACGTCATAAATCAACTGAAGAGGATGAGTTTTTAAGGAGTTTTTGTCAGTTCATTCTAAGAAATCAACATGTCCCAGTACCAGCAACTTCTCTAAATGAAAAGGCAACAATGCCCCCTGAGACTGACAGTTTTTGATGAGTTTTAGGAAATGGAGTCCCTGTGACTTCTTCCTCTGACACTCTACACACAGAAGCAAGATTTGATAATACAGAGTGGTCTCGTAAGTGGATAGAAATGTTTTGAGGTTTTTCCCTGTAACCTTCAGCACTCCTCATGAGCTACACTAAAGGAGAGCTATACAGGCCTCCATTTCCAGTCTAACAGAAACCTGCAGAACAGGGCTCCCACTCCAGAATTATCCATATCCTGCTCTGTACATGACCCAACAAACTCAGGAGCAACAACACCTCTACTTCTATTTATAGGTCCAAACAAAGCTGAGAAAAATGAACTAAGAACCTGAAGGACTAAAACATGTGAACTGTGACAACAAATGACTCACATAACTGTGATGGGTGCATTGGCTAACTTACCAAGAATTGATACCAGTATGATTATTTTTCCTTATAATTACATTTTTAAACCAGAGAGAGAAAGGAAACAAATTTTAAAAACCAACAAAACAAAACAAGGAAAGAATTTTGGGTGACTGATTTCCCTGAATCATTTCTCAGGAATACAGCATTTCCATGGTATCATCCACAGCATTAAACCACCTTAAAAAGATCTGTAGGAACAGATGACTCCTCCTCCTCCTCTTTCACCTTCTTCAGGATCTCTTGCCAATCTGTTTCACTCCTTAAGGACCTAATGGCTTGAGGAAAAAGAGAGGGAAAGAGTGAGTAGTCATTTGTCTTCCTCTTTTTCCCTCAGAACACACAGCAATAAAGTTTTATTTGTGCCTCTCTAAACCGCCAAATTCTTTATCCCAATGTTTCCCCTCATCAGGAAACATATTACATCACTAGCAAGCTCATAAGCCTCCCTTTGTGTTCCTGGCACTTTCTGTCCCACTCCTCTGATGACCTGCCCTGACATGGACACCCCTGAAAGATGTGTCCACCTGTCCCAGTCTCTGCCTCCACTTCCACGTACTTGTTCCTTCTTTTAAGGGACATTTTTATATCTTTAAACACTATCTAAATCAGTCCAGTAGGGCTTGAGGGTCTCAACTGCAAAAGCTCCTGCTGAGCAGTACTCCAAAACCATAAGACTTTTTCCTCCCTAGGAAAACAAACATACCAAAAAAACCAAATCACGAAGGCAATCCCTTCCTCACTTCTTTCCTTTGCACAAACAGGAGGAAGGTTTCGACAGGCAAATGCATTTAGCAGCTTTAGAACAAGTGGGTGACAAGTCTTGTAGGACTATTTGTACCTTCACCTACATTTTATTACGTACAGGACTTGTCAGATCACACGGATTACGTGACCACCACGTGCACCCAGAAGGACAATTCAGAGCACTAAAGCAGCAGCCTCTGCCCTCTGATCACCACATACAAGATCTGTATTGTCAGGTACCTAAAGGTGGTTGCAGGCTGTATCCGTGCTGAGCTGCCCAACCCACTTGGTGAAGGAAAGGGTCCAAATAGAAGAGCCACTGGTCAAATTTGTCCAAATCCTCCAGGCCTTCATATCGCAGCTTAAGCCTCCCACCAACATTTTCTACCACGTTGACTACCCAGGCTTCCAGGGAATCCCGCATGTTCTGCAGTTCCAGCCGGGAGCCGGGTGCGATGAGATCCAATGGATTTTTCCCTCTGTGAAGCTACAAGAAAGAATACAAATTATTCTGTACAACAGAACAGAACAAATGCTGTACTTCCACCTCTTTACACACATTCTGTCTGCATAAATAAAGTATGAAGACAGAAGCACAGAAATCCATGTCTCTTCCTAACTCAAGTCAGAAGTGACAACGTTCAGAATCGCTGGTGTTCGTGTCAGAGCTTCTGCACTGTCTGTGCATACAGTCACACATCTCACTTAAGTCCTCATTATCATTTGCAGAGACATTATCATTTATATATTCCAGGTTTGAAGGAAACATGAATAACCTCTTTCTAAAACTGAGTCACCAGCATTCAAAGATGACTAGACAGAAACATACAGACAGAACTGTTAGCTGTAATGAAGATGTCAAAGACATTTTCCAAAAACCGTTATGTTCTGCACTTTACAACCAGACACTGATACAAGGTGCAGATATTGTTTTAAGTGCAGAGTAGGGGATAAAAATTTGGTTCTTCACTAGCAAAGATGTAATATTTAAGTGAAACTATAACGTGATCATTGTAAAAAACGCCAACACAAAACAAAGCGAAGTGAAAGGAGTCAATTGAGAAAGGAGACAACATGAAAGCCAGATAAATAAAGTATTATCCTCTTAGAGCTGTATGGAAGAGGAACAGAATTGGAAGTACAACATGAAGAAGACTAAAACCTTAGGGAGCTGAAAAAAGTCTTTCTTTTGCCAGGATTAATGAACAACCCAAACCTGCAGCAACAGATATATTTCAGGACAACACTACAAAAATTAATACTGTAAAATAGGAAACACTAGAGAGTGGAACTCTAGGGTCAACAGCATATTACAGTGCTCCCTAAACTTAAAAAGGGAATTGAACTGACAATTCAAATAAGGTCCCCTTAAGGATGAAGGGCAAAGCCAAGACAAAACCCAGCATGCAGCCCCTTGCAGCACTTACCCCCTCCAGCAGGTTAGCAGGGGCACTGCAGGCCCCCTTCAGCACCCGCTGAAGGAACTCCTCCTGGTCAGGTATCTTGTCCTTGATACCTAAGCAAAGAGTGAAAGAGAAAGACTGTGATTTTTCCTGCCAGATAAAGATTATTCAGACACAAGATGTTACCACACCTTTGCGCTGCCTAATTCAAGAGAACCTGCCACACACCGGTAACAACTTAAAACAAAGAAACAAAACAAAACAAAAAGACTTAAAGGAAATGTCACAGCAGCAGATTTTGGTGGGTGATGATTAAGATAACCAACCACCTCTGTCATGGGAATTCAGGAAAACACAGCAGATAACCTCAGCTTGTCCCCACAGCAACAGCACCTGCACACCACAGCAGCTACACAGGCTGCCTACCCGGCTGACACAGGAAAACAGCACCCTTTGGCATGTTCCCCTGCTTCTGCACACAGAGCTGGTACCTTCAGGCACTTTGAGAATCTTCTTGTTCTGCTCACACCAGCCGATGGGGTGCAGATCAGCTGTCAGGATGTCACACCAGAAGTCGGCCTTGCGGTCCTCGCCGTAGCCATCGTAGCGCAGCAGCAGCAGCTGCCCGCACGTGGTGATGATGGTGGCAACCCAGTAGGTGTTCTGGTCAGACTTGACTGCGACTTCCAGCTTCATGCCAGGGGCAAAACCATTCTGCAGACTTGTATCCACCTGAAGAGGAAGAAGATCATCACATCTGAGGGCCTCTCAGAAACTGCTGAATAACAGAGGGAACGGTTTAGATAAGTTCATTAGCAAAAAAACTCAAGCCAAATGCCACCCAGTCTCTTCAGAGAAACAGCTTTATCACACTGTGGGACCCAAACTGGAATCATCATTAATGAAATCTTCTCTGCATTTCAGAGTATCTTTTCAAGCTTAAAGCAATACTGTGCCATTCATTTTTCTGCCCTGGACAACACCTTTCTGCATCACTGAAAGGCTTTGCCACTCATAGCTGGGCTGTCAACCTGAGCAAAACTAAAGGCCAAACTCAGCACCACAACTTTGACTTGTTGTGTTAAACTGTGTCATTCAAGGTCTTTGGACAAAAAGCCCATTTAAAGTACATACACCTGACTTAGGGAACAGTATCTGTCTCTTCCACCATGCTCATATAACAAGTCACAAACCTGCACAACATGCAGAATAAGGATTTTTAACCTCTCTATGCAAGAATTAAATAATTCTATATGCAGCACTGTTGCATAAATTGCATGGAACACAATCAGTCTGTATTCTTCATGCTTGGACAACAATTAAGCACCCGACACTGGGAGTGCTCTGTATGTGGGTGTGCTGTGTGCAGGTGACCAATCTGACTGCACAGGACTGAGACACTGAAATGGGAGACTTAAAAGAGAAGACAACACCTTAAGTTTCTCATATCCCTAACTTCTCCTAACTCAAATAATCCCAAAAGAGCAGATGGATCCTGTTCCACTCTCTCTATAGAATGTTCTGATCTATGTTTAATTCCAGGACCTCAGTGCTTATTAAAACTCTGACATGTCAATTCCCTGTTCTCAGTTGACTGTAACTTGTGTTTTCTTTCTTTTTTAAGACGTCCCAAGTTCCATTTCCTCTTTGAACCAACTACAAGAAAGGCTTTCAGTATGATGCAGATGGAGCAGATATTTTCTGGGGTATTTATTCCCAGTTCTGTGCTGACAGTTCAGTAACTGCCACAGCTATTATAATCTCATCAGCCAGCACATACTGGTTTGCTAAAAATAAAACTAAGAGAACTACACTGAAAAGAAAAGCATATGCTTGTGCTAATTGTTCATATCCTTTGGGTTAATACCCTTTACTTAGAGAAATCTCTTCTTAAAAACCTAATCAGCAGGACACAATACCTGCAGGCATTTTGAAGTGGTATTATAGAGGGTGTCTCTTAAAAAAGACGGTTGTCTTGCTGAAGAGATATTCCCAAAAACCTGATGTTCTGATTCCTGAGAGAAAAGCCTCGAGCTCAGCGCAGCATTTGAAGAATTGGGAAATCTGTGCCGCTCCCTATATCCGATCTTTCCACAAAGCCTGACGGCAGGGAGAGCAGGTTCCAGCGAGACCCAGAGCAGCAGGAGGAGCGTTCCCTGCAGGCAGGGCCTTTCCTGCGCCCTCCCGGAGCACCGCGCACACGGAGCCGCCGCCCGCGCCCTCTCCCGGCAGCGCCGCCGGCCCGCGGGAAGCACAGCAGCCTTGGGCTTCCAAGGCGGCTCCCTGGCCAGCAGGGCAGGATGGGCACCCTCCGGAGCACCTCCTCTGGAGCACTGGGTGACAGAGGGCAGCTGAGCTGGCCAGGAGACGTGACTCCAACCCCTGTCCCCCTTCCCATCAGGGGCTGTCCCCCAGTCTGTGCCGCGGCACCAGCTGGAGCCAGGGACGCGCCTCAGTTCAGGGGGAGATTATAAGGAGCAGACAAAAAGAATTAAGAGCATGCAAAAACACACAGCAGATACATGTGTTCAGAGGATGCTGAATACCAACTTGTTTTTCACGGTCACACACATGTTGTAAAGGGCAGAAAGGAATTGAAAAAGAGCATCCAGTTCTAGAGGAAACATATTTAGACTTGGGGGGATGACAACACTGGCATTCATTACAGCTCCAGCTTTTTGGTAAGTTCTTTTTCCTGCTACATTTTATGCCAAACACTCACTTTGATCTTGATATTAATTTTTAAAATGCTACCAAATTAAACATTAGAACACAATTTGAGAACTGGCTCAAGTTTTCCAATGTGTCTTACTCATAGCAAGGCAAAATTTTCAGAATTAATATAAGCATACAAATATAGAAAGTCACCTCTCCCATCAGCAAGTCCAGGTCTTTGCTAACACAAGCTGTGTAATCATGGGTTACATTTTCTTAGCCTGACCATGTATTCTCCTACAACATGAGTTGGGTATTTCTCAGCCACAACTCATAACGGGAGCTCACTACTTCAGTATTTAAAAAGAACCAAACTATAACCATACAGTTCCACTTAAAAATGCATTTATATTAATTAATTTATCATGTGTGTTCATTTGTTCTTGTGCCAATACTATTCTTCAGCTCAGGTTTTTCCATTCTTTGTTTTTTTGAGAGTAAAGCTTGTTAGCTCTCATGACATATTATAAAAATATGTCATTCTAAAGTCAAGAAACTGGGACCATGGATTTGAGCTGGAGGGACCACAATCACCAGCACAGCCACACCAGTGCCTGCCTGCTCTCCACAGCAAATCACTCACCTGCTGTATCCTGGAATCACACTAACCTTGTCTCAGGGCCCTGGCACAAAGACAGGCTGTTGCTCTCCACTGGGAGGCAGTGAGGCTCTCTACTCCACCTTTTCCAACACATTCCCTTCTAATGGACCAGAAACCCCCAGCACGTGACCTTGCACTCCTGCATTGCTATTAACAGCAAGACTCTGATATAAATATGCTCCTCCCTCTGCCTGTCAATTCAGTGTCAGCAATAACTTCTCAGAATCTTATTCCAAGCTTATTACAGAGAACATCAACACTGGTCTCTGGACAAATTCTAAGGAGCTCTGGTAGAAAATGCCCAGTAGTTCCATTCTGAAAGTGCAGGCACCTATTTCCATGCTCATTGATGACCTCCTTGCAGAGGTCCAGGCCCCCCAAGGCAATGGGACAAAGGGCTGGGCTTTGCCCACACCTCCTCACCAAACCACTCTCCATCACCATGTCAGCTCACCAGCAAAACTGCAATCACAGGTAGGGATTAATGGCAATACAAAATGTGGAGGTTTTTAAAAATCTAATTGTATTTTCATCAACCATGGCCACAGCCACCAGACTTACAGAGTCTTTCAAAGTGTGTCTCCTGCTAATTAACAAAATCCAGTTGGCCACTGCTGTAAAGCTTGCATTACAATTAATCGTGTAGTGTCCAAGCTATGACAGCAGGCCTCTTTAACAGAGATCCACTGAGGTAAACCACACCAGAAGAGACAGGCCGTTCCTTGTATTACTGCAAAATGCCATTGCTCTGGTTCCATGCTGTGCCCTCAGTGTGAGCTGCATGGACATTACCACTCAAAGCTGGCTCTTGCTGCAGCCCCAGTACACCCAGCAAAAGAAAAGCAAGCACAGTCCCCTTCCCTTCAGAAATGAGATACCTGAATTTTTACTTTGAACAAAAAACTTACAATTATATCCCAGTGTTCTAAAAGCCTCTGCAAAGTCTGTATTTTCTGTGCATCTTTACTACTAACACAACTGACATATTTTAACAGATTATTTATTAGTCTTCCTTTCTCCAGGTTACCCTTGGACTCAAAATGCTTTGTGATCCTTCACACACAGACCTCAGTCTGTTTTCCTGCTGATTTAAGTTTGCTCATACTGAAAGTCATGGTATTGGACCCAAAAGCCTGAGCACCACAGGGTGTCTTCCAAGCAATGTGTCACACACAGCCACCAGTCTGGCAGTCTGGAAGGTGCTTTAATTGTTGGAAGAGAACCAACAGGTTTGGACACCAGCTCTGTACAGCTCACCCTCACTGAGGTCCCTGTACAAGAAAGCAGATTTCACATTCAGATCTCTTCCAATGGGACAGTGCTCTCCAGGACTGTCCCAGCAAACATTTAAGATGTCCAAGGGCAAAGACAAGGGCTTATCAAGACTTCATCCTGTTCATTAAGCCTGTGATCAACAATTACCCTAGTCAGTTTTCTAACTACTACAGTCAGGTGTTTGGCAGAGCTCTTATTTTCTCCTCAAGGTCTGCCATTAAGGACCATTTTTGAATTCTGCTGTTCAAGAACTATTCTGCCACCAGCTTTCTAAAGCTACTCTTCCATAGCAGGAGCAATCACCAAAAGAAGAAAGAGACTGGATATTTTGAGCTTCTTGAGAAAAATCAAGCTTATCTTCTGGTGCAGAAAAGACCTTAACTCCTTAGATTTCAGCACTTGTGGGTGGGGTTACCCTGTGCTATGTACAGAGAGGAAGACAAGAAACAATAATAAAAAGGTTAAATTCTGCATTTCTCTATAAAAACATGTTTCTAGTTAGTCTTCCAAATTTGAGAGCAGCAACTTTTTCAAAGCAACCCTGAGCACTCAGTGTATCAAAGAAACAAGGTAGGAAATGCTAAGCACACACACACCCCCTACTCACGTGTTTAAAAGATCCATGGGGGGCTGCAGTTGCTCCTGTGTCTTCTAGATACTCATCCCAGTTGAATTCCATTTCTTCCACACTGGAACCAGCATCTGGAAGAGAAGCCAAACATCTCTAATTCAGTAGCTTTAGGCTACTACAAACCACAGCAAAACCCACGTCAACTCCAAATGACTGAGTACACAAGTGTGCAGTGAACACATTCCAAGAAATGGACAACACCACTTGGCCTTTCCTTGCCTATGAACAGCACTTTTAAGCTGGACTTGGTCTGGAAAACAGTGAAATCCTGAAGATTTTGGTTTAGCACAAATTTGCTTACAATCTGTGAGAGGGAAATGTAGGCAGACAAGTTCTCTACTTGTATCAACAATTATGAGAGACTCAAAACCCCAGGCACACTGGACTGTTGGTGTTTTCAATTAAAAACCACCCAGGAAAGAGCAATACCACTAGTAAGAAATCTGAAAAGAAAGTCTAAAAAAACCTTTGAAATATGACAGTGCTCTCCTTAAAGTTAGTCTGCATTTAGCTGTTCTAAAATACCAAAAGCAAAGACAGGGATTCAGGGTAGTTCTAAAGAAAACAACTTGAGACATAACTAAATAAAGTCCACGCAACTTGGTCACTTTAAAAGCCCAGCTCATAGGTGTAACAGCTTCTTTAGACCAAGAAAACCACATTATGGGATGCATTTAAAGCATAAATGTGCCAAAATCACTCAAACCACAGTTCAAAGCTCACTCAGGCTGTTAGGGAAGCAAGCACCTGTAATAACCAACACTACAGATCATCAAATTTTCTATTATTACTGTCAAACCTGTACCCCAGCCTTGGTCTCCCCCTCAGATCTGGCTTGGCCCTCTTCCCCACTCCTCTCCTATTCCCATTTTCTCCAACATGGACCCACTTCGCTAAAAAGACACCAAGCCAGCACAGGGTGGATTTCAGGTCCCCTATTTAGTTCAGCAGGCAGCCACACGACATTTTTCCTGCAGGAACACAGTGAGATCCAGGGAGGATCCCAGCCCATGCAAGCAGCATTTTTAACCTCAACACAGGAGCTTCAGCAGCCAAATGGGGTGGCAGTGACAGCACACAAGAGCAGAGCTTTCCTTTTCATTTTCAGACTTGATTCCATCTGCACCATAGCTGTCTGTATGAATGAACAACAGAGCTTTCCCCCTTTCAGGACCAGGAAACCTGACACCTTGTTTATATTTGAAAACAGAGAAATCTCTGTGTATCACAAGCCCAAGGAGAGCTCAGCAAAGGCTACAGGACACGGGCATTTCCTACACCCTGTGCCTTTCCTAGGACAGGCAGTAACTGATCTTTCAAGCAGCAGTAGTTTGAGTAGGAAACATTACACATAAAAAAAAAAAGAAAAACTAATTAATTACCACCACATGCCCTTATCAGACCCCTGGACAGGCTAACAACCTGCTAAGTAAGCTCTGGGACAATTCCCAGTCCTCCAATAGAAAGGCAAATATTTGTCCAAAAGTCTGAGATATGTTAAATAGACTAAAAACCTACAAGTCCTGAGTTTAATAGGTTTGTTTTATCTTCAGGCTGATGGTTAAACTCATCTTTGACTTTTCATTGTGACTCTAGGAGTTATCACTTCCCAAAACATAAACATGTATATTCAGTTAGCTGTTGTTTGCTGATGACATTATCTATTTTTAAAAGAGGCTCTTATCTCTCCAGAACCCAACTTTGTCTGTTTTTAACCAACTACAGCTGGTTATTTTGGCCTTTCCTAAGTCCAAGAGCTCAAAAGATTCAGAGCTTGAATATCACCATCATTTTTAAGGGATAATTTTTAATTTACTGAAGAAATTACCTGGAGAAATAAGTAAGGAGTTTTATTTGGAAATTTTTTGAGGGAATAAAAGGTTAAGACACAGACCACAGTTGTTTGCAAATTAGGATGGAGCTGATCAAAGCTTTGGCTGTAAGCCATTCTAAGAAAAACAATTTCATTGCAAAATGTTGTTAAAATCGATTAAGATTTCTCAGCTCATTTAAACAGAATTTGATTTTTATATGACCAAAAAAACGCTGAAGTTCACAGCTTCAGAATCAAAAGGGAACCAACACCAGCTCTGGTCAATCAGACGCAGGAGCGAATTCTAATTTTCCTCCCACCCGAAGGAAACCATCAAAAATCACCCTGCAGCCACTACCCCAGTCCTCTCCAGCCCCAAAAAGCAGGTCCTGCGTGGTGTAGCGTTGTCGGAAGGGAGGCAGAGCAGCGTGGCTCCGCTTCCCCGGCACTGAGAGCCGCAGCTCCTCCGGGAATGCCGCGGGAGCGCGGCTGGCCCAGCCCCGCAGCGCCGCGCCCGCAGCCCCGTTATCATCAGATAACCGCCCGAGGGGCAGTTAAGCTCCTTAAATGAGGCACAGGTCACTTCACACACTGAAAGGGTCAATTAGTAACTTATGTTGCCACTTAATTGCTACAAGGAGCTCCCAGGAAAGCCGCTTTGCCTGCTGCTCCGGCGAGCCTTTGCCCTTAACTGCGGCTGCAAGCGTTCCCGAGCGGCTCGGCCAGCGCAGCTCCGCTGTCACCCCGCTCGCCCACGGCCCCTGCAGCCTGTCCCACCCCAGAGCAGCTCCTTCCTTGCAGCCCTGTGTCGTGGTGAGGAGGGCTCAGGTTGCTCTGCTCAGTACCCACAGCTCATCAGCACAGCCAAAAGCTCACTGGAAACCCGTTTTTCATAGGAAAAACAAATAAAACCCCCCCAACAAACCAAACCAAACCGCCAAACAAAAAAAATCCAAAAACTGAAACCACCCCCCCCTGCCCTCCCCTCCGCCAAAGAAAAAAAAACAACAAAACACTATAAATCTCTATCCAACACTCATGGCAATTTTAATACTCGTACCTTTTTCTTTTAGGGAGTTCCCTTCAGTCAGAGGGATTTTTAAAAACTTCTGCCAAAAGCATCCACAACTTTTTCTGTTCATTCATTCACAAAAGCTGAACTCAGCCTGTGTTTACACTTTGCAAAGGTTTTACAAATGAGGTGATCAGCCTCTCACTTCCACCACTGAGCACAGAGCTGGGGAATTTTCCTCCCTTTGAAGGCTGACCCAGCTGAGGGCTATGCTTAGCTATGGTTTGAGCCATCCTGTTTGCTGCTTCTCACAAACCTGCCACAGCACCCCAGGTTATTTAGCACAGCTCCTTCTGGAGCAATGTGGAATAGGAAAAGCTGACAGAATAAAGCTCCACGCAAAAATGCTGTAGCAGGATTCATAGTGAGAGTAGTATATTAGCTTTTTAATTATGGCATGTGGTAGGACTACATAAGAAAAAGAAAACCCCCTGAAATAAGTCTCTCTTTTTCAACACCTGAGTGCACAAGCACTCGTAAGTGCAGCAAAGGACCATCTCTCTGGTAAAGCTTTCAGAGTCAAAATCCAATCACTCTTCTGGTTTTATTAGCAGGACAGTGGCAGCAGAGCAGGCCCTGCTTAAACCAAGCCTTTGAACTGTTCTGTCAGTAATTTTTGCAAGACCCTACTGCACAGCTCCATCTTCACAAGTTAGCAGATCCCTGGAGACACAGGACCAGTTTAATGAAGCTGCATTCCTGAGGGGCCATATGTCTGCATTAAACACCCTGATCAGTCTGAGTTCAGAATGTTCAATAAACCTCAGACATTTACAGCAGAGGTGTTTGCTACTGTGAGAAAACTTGCAAATCAGCGTGACAGATGACAACAAGCAAAACCATATTTAATGCATTTGATTCCAAAGCACAATTTATTCATCTAATGCTGCATGGGTGTACATATACTCTCTCTTTCTCCCCATATCCTTAACTGCTACTTAAAAGCCCTAAATGAATTCAGCTTTCTACTATGTGGAGACTTACTTCTCTGCATTAGACAGGATGACTGAGCAGCACATTAGCCCAGAGGCAAAGCACAACTTTGGCAAAGGCAGGGGAAGAAACCTGACACAATTCCTGTCTCTCTGGCTTTGCCAAGCAACCAGTTTGTGTCAGAAGAACTTCCAAATCAAGCTAGCGTTTTCTTAAGTAAAATCTGAGAAGTGTCCTACAGAGGTTCTATAGAGAATATTCATCCACTTTGGAGGTGAGAAAATTCTCTTTAAGAATATCAGCAATTTCCTAGGCAGGTGTATCACTTCTCATTTGTCACTATTTCTACTGGCATTACTAGCAACACTCACTCTTTCTGAATTTTATCACAAATTACATCCTGCTGTTCTCTGATACATATGGGTAGAGAAAGAATTTGGAATGATATCATTTGGACTGGAGAATGTAGTGAAATATTAAGGAAGTTAGCCCTTAAAAATATCTGAAATGGAAACAGTCTACACTAGGCTGTTCTCGTCTTTGAATTTGAGCTAAATTCTCACTGCAAATAACTTTCATGCATCTTTAATGTGATTTAGTTGAAGACTGTCACATTGGACATTTAAGTACATCACAATTGAAGGTCTTGCAGACTTCAGTAAGGCTAACCCAAAGGTTTCTCACCCTGAAATGTAGATACAGTTCAATCTGATTTTAATAACAGTTAATCTTTTTCATCTCCACCAGCTGCTAGGCCATGAATAAATAAAGACAGGTTGGAATTTCAAGAGTTGAGAAAGACTGTGACAAGAATAAAAGTTGTCTTTTCCCCTCATAGTGCAGGGAAGCATCACAACCAACAACCCTGAGCTCTGTCTGGGTTCTTGGAGCCAGAGAGCTTGGATGTAAAACCAGAAAAACAGAGGAGAATCTCCAAAAGCTGCTGCAAATTATTAAGTGGAAGAAAATTACACCAGTCAAAGAACACGAAGGCAGTGTTCCAGCAGTGGTTTGGACTGGTGTAACTCAAAAGCACTTCAGAAAACAATATTAGAGGGCACAACAAAACCAATGTGCTTATGCTTACACAGGCATTTGCTGGGAACTCTCTCTGAATGCAAGTAAAGCTCTCATCATTTATTGTTTGCTCTTCACAGCCTCCTGTACTCAAACCTGGCACAAAAGGATGCTCAGGGAAATAGCTGCCGAGTAATTTCAAGCCAGCATCAAACCTTTCCTTAGCTATTCAAAAGCACACAGTGAGAGAGGACTTTGTGACCTGGTACTTTTTGAGGAAGTTGGAAAAATGTCAGTAAAGGTTTTAAGACTGAGGGATGTGCTATCACAGCCTGTGGACACACCACTGCTGACCATGTAAACAACTCCTGTCCCTTCCTTACACTCTGTTACAGAAGCCTGCAGTTTCCACTAGGCAAGGAAAAAGTATTTGCATGTGCCAGGAGAAATTCTACATCCACATCCATGATGCTTTTTCTTGATTATTTGAGGATATAACATTGACAACAACTTGACTGACTTGCTGTAATTAATAATCAAAAAGCATATTTCAGCATCATAAAGCAGATGATAGCATTCTCCTAAGAAGCACTATAGATTAAAACTATATTTAACATTTCTTCAACAACACCAACAACAATTAGATTTCCATAAAGTAAAGGTACAAAAATTACCAATAGTGAACTGTCCTATAAGAAAAGCAGCTTCTTGGACAAATACCAAAGGAAAGTAATGGTCAGATAAAATCTTGATCCAATTGTTTACATGGATAATTACAAATTAAAATTTGCTTTATATAAACTGCAACAGGTAGATACCTCCTCAAAGAAATGGGACAAGCCATGGCAGGCAAGACAGAGAAAATGGATGGTCCCTACCCCTACAATTCCAGAACCATTTCAGAAAGTTGTTAGTATTCCCAGCCACCCCAGACTAACACTCCTCCTGGCCTGCTGTTCCAATGTGATCCAAGACCACTTCAGAACAGCAGGACAGATTACAATGGCAGCAAATAGCTTCAGTTATCTGACTTTTTGAACCAGCAGCAAAAACTTGCCCAAATATTAAGATGAATACAAGGACAGAGCTAGGTATTAACCACTCTGAAAGATAAATGCCTTAAAATAGTAAGTGTTAACAACCACCAAGCTTTTCACAAGCCCATTTCATAGTGGTACCACAAAAAGGAAAGTCACAGCTTCTTGAAAACACAACCACCAAGAAAGGTGAGCCAGATTTTGTTTCCCTTTAAGCCACTGTTTCCTTTTAAGCCCTTTAAGTACTCTCTGGTACAGAGCAGTAACAAACACAACCATGACAGCTCCACAGCCAGAACATAACCCAGAGTCTGTGAGACTGGAGTTTCTCCCTGTGTACAGCACCAGGCACATGCACTAGGAGACACTCACTGTGCTCATCTTTCTTCCACATTGCTATATTTTTAGAATAGTTGGCCAGGGAGCTGGGCTGGACTCTTACCTGCATCATACTGCTGTTCTCCATTCATCTCCACAGGAGCCCAGTGGTTGTTCCCAGCAGGCAGAAGCAGGGGGGTCCAAGGCTGTCACTGTTTGCTGGTCATGAGTTGCCTCCCGCCTTCAACAGCAGCTCAGACATTCAAGAAGGGGTCCTGGAAAACACCTGAAAGGAACAACTGGTAAGAAAACCTTCATGGGTTTTTTTAGCCACCTTGAAGATAGAATCCTAGAGTGCTTTGGGTTGGAAGAGAACCCAAAGATCATCTCCTTCCAACCCCTGCCATGGGCAGGGACACCTTTCACTAGCCAGGCTGCTCAGGACTCATCCCACCTGGCCTTGGACATTCCAGGGATGGGGCAGCCACAGCTGCTCTGGGCACCCTGTGCCAGGGCCTCAGCACCCTCACAGGGAAACATTTCTTCCTAATATCCAATTTACAAACCCCTTCCTATGAGCAATTCAACACTTATTTCATCATGAATGGTAGAAAATAAGTAAAACCAGGTTTAAAGCAAGCCCACCAGTTCATTGGCAGAGAACCACAAGTTTTGTTTCTTTACAAAAAATCTCCACAAAAGTAAAGTTGTATAGCAAATAAGAGTCTAGGTAACATGTTTCTTTACAAATAATACACTTTGACTGACATCTTTATATAAATCAAAGAGACAAGTGGCCATAAAACCAAGATTATTGGCTTGAAAATTCTTGTAAGAAAAATGTTATTTCAAAAAGCCTTTGCATTTTTGCTGAATGGCTGTGAAGTACCTGTTCTATTTAAGTGAGATACCTGAAATAATATAGAAGACTAAAAATCAGGTTATAAAAACACAGGCTGTGTTTCTGAAATGAACACATTTTGAATAACAATGGTTTATAAAAAGGAAGTCTTACACATTTGAAAAGTCTCTGATTTTGAGTTTTGTACAGCTATAGTGTCTATGCAGACTACCTGATAACCCTTACATGTACACAACACTGGTAGCTGCCTTCACACAGAAATAAATCAACAAACTTGGATAGAATAAAATATCCAGTCAGCCATGTAAGGAAGTTCAAGTACAATCAAAACCACAGCCAACTTCAAAAATTTTCATTACACGTGAAAATAAAGATTTTTTGAGAGTAGCAAGAGTTATCATTAAAAGCTCCTATTGAATGGCAGCTTAATGCCAGGAAAATCTAGTCTGTAGAAGATACTAATAACTTTTATTCATTATAGCTTCACAGGAATGTGTCTGGAATGGAACCCAGCTGCCAATTTCTGCTGTGTGCTTCCAACCTGCTCCACTCCAGCTTGGAAAGTCTGTGCTCAGCATGTAACTACAAGGTCACACCTTAACTCCCAGTCCAGCTCTGCCTCTGTGAGAAAGTTACTGAGAAATTAAGCACAGGCTCCACTCTCACTCTGCACTGGTTCCTCACACAGTTTTTCCAGGCTCACAGGGCAAAGCAGTGCAGGGTAAAGCAACTCAAGCACATGTTCCCAGACTATCCTCCCCCAGACCTTCCTCCCACACAGACTGAGCTTCCATCTATTCCATCTTTTAAAAAGTGATGCTGGAAGATGATGTCACTGGCACGATGCTCAGCACACAGAGAAGAACTAACCAACAAACCACTTTTTAATCATTAATCAAAACATGCCTTGGTAATGGCCTATCCCAAGTATATCAGCTGTCACAGTGCTAATCCAAAACAAAGGCAATGCTGTGAGCAAAGTACGTATTCCAACAAGTCTGGGGATATGCCATTGCTTTAGAATAGTGTAGCCCTGGCAAAGCATACTCAGAATTAATTGCAATTTATGTTTACAGGATACAGCTCTCAATTAGCTTCTGTAACTAAACTATGTGACGCAACTACACTTTTATTTTTTGGCAACATGAGAATATTTTGGACACTACTCTCCCCACCAAAAAAAGTAACCACCCCAAAACAAACCCAAAACAAACCCACAAAACCAAACCCCGAGCACCAAAGAGGCTGTTGATTTAGAAGATGCCAAACACTGGCAGCTCCTGTTGAAGCTGATTGATATTCTGCCCAAGCCAGGTTGGGTTGTTATTCAGGATTTCATGAGCAGTTGTGGTGTTTTATGTACACAAAATTGAGAGCATTTGTAATTAGCACCCACCATGGCTGCTGCTTACAGTCTGGCACCCCAAAGATTACCTTTTGATAAACCTCGAGGGAAGTGGAGCACAAGTGCTGCTGGAACAAAGCTGATTTAGAAATACTTTGGACTCTTCAGCCTCACTTCTGCATTTCAAATCTCCTTTCAGCACATGAAATATTCAGATGTTAGCAACTGGAGGCAGCATTAAAAACAGTTACAGTTCATTAAAGCCAGATGGCTCACTTGAATATGAAAAGAAATCAAACATAAGTTGGATATTGAATTAAAGTAAATCAGCTGGTGTCTGAGGCTTAATATTATTTTAAAACAAAGGCGCACGAGCCAGTGGGAACAGGAGACACCGCTTAGGGCTGGGGACAGAGCTCCAGCAAGGATCAGGTTTCAGCGAATTCCTTCATGCCAAGGCACCCAGGAAAATCCATTCCAAACCCGCGTCCACCACGGAGCTGCTCTCGGCACGGCAGGCAGGAAACTGTTCCAGGTTTCGGCACCTGCGAAGTGCAGCTCTGCCCCGACAATCGGCTGCTGAGGCAGCAAGGGAGGCGGCGATCCCTTCCCTTTGTTACTCCTGGAGGCGGGAGGAGAGGGCCTGCCTGTCCTGCTCCCTATGCCCGCTCACGCATCTACCTGTGCTTTTTCCCTCGGAGAAACAGCAATGATGTGTTTCCCCGGAGGAAAAACGACACGTGTACTTCTTCTAAAGACTTTTTGTAACAAATTTGTTTTCTAGGACTCACGGTGGGCCCGATCCTGGCGGGGCACAGACCCCACAGTCCTAATTCCTGATGCTGCCGTGCAGATCTGCAGCTCCAACCTACACTTCATTTGCCTCCGCTTCTATTATTGCTGCAGAAACCAGCCATTCCCACAGCCTACAAAAACCCCACAACTCCAAGCGCTCTTTTTAAACCTTTTTCCTCATCTAGCACCACTACAGTCAGTCATGAATACAGGGCTCAGCTGGCCCTTTTGCTACACGAAGATGAGACGGCGGCTCCAGGGGAAAAGCGGGGCATGTTGGAGTCAAGATTTGTGTGCGACCGGGTACTCGCAGGCCACACACCTTATCAATGTCTGAGCAGATCTAAGGTGGAAATGCAGTTGCATGGGGTCCCCTGCCCTAGGAGATAAGCCCAGCCGAAAGCATCAGCCCTTTGGAAAACACATTTGCACCCGCTCAGGGGACAGAGCACCCACCCAGCCTGACCGAGGCTCTGCCCACTCCTCACTGACAGGGCAAAGTTAAAAATGGAAAGGACCTTCTTGGATGACAACTTAAGTTGAAGTGTGTTACTAAAAAAAATTAAAATTCTACAGCACAAAAAGATTCCAATGCAATAAACTATTCAGGGAGGAGCCAACTTAATTTTAGGTTCAACTTACAATGTGTAGTACTTGATTCATGAACATTTTTATGAAATGCATTCCAGGTATACTAGCGAGTTTCATATCTCTTAGTAAAGTGTTTTCAGCACAAAACAAGATATAGTGTGCAAATTTCTCAACCAGAACCAAAATCAACGGTGCTGGAGAAAATTAATTTTCAAGCTATTCAGTGTGAGTTTCATTCACCCTTTTGTAGCAATACACTCGCAGTTACAGAAATACCCAAACTCCCACACCGGGGTCAGTACATTTCCTTAGAACAGTCCCATCCTTTTGAGGGAAAATGCCAGACTCTGGCCAAGCACTCTGCCGGCTGGGTGGAAGGATACAGCTGATTACCTGCCACAGCAGATCAGCAACCACCTCCATCAGGCACAACGGCAGATTTCTGCCTCCTTTGAACAAAAAGCTCACCCTTGAAATCAGGGCTGAGAGAGGCAAAAGCAAACAAACATTCCGAAGAGCATCTGCTGTAAGAAATCTTTAATCCCTGTGAAGGAACTGTTTCAGAGCCACAGATCACCAAGTGTCTGCAGGACCACTGCTGCTGCACTTGGATGAGCAGCTCACCAAAGCCCACAGGGCTGCAGGAGCGTGTGAGAGCCCGGCACAGGGGTGTTGAAAGCCACCAAGGCTTTGCCCATCTCCTCTCCTGCCCCTGAGGGATTTTTAACTCCAGTGACACGGTGCAGGAGCAGAGGGGCACAAACCCAGCCTCTGTCTCAGCTGCCACATGGAATACGACTCGGGTTTTGTCTTCGACAACCACATCAACTCTTCTGTCAGACAGGGCATTAAAAATATTTTCTTGGGAAGCAAAGTAGTATTGTACACACATCTGTGTCCTTCCCTCTTGCTCCATTCTCCTGCCATTCCCCCTGCTGGAGCCCTTGGCAGAGGTCCTACTTCTCCAAGAAAGGGTCTCCAGAGTCCCATACTTCATGCAAGCTCCTGGATCTCCAAGCCTTTTAGAGTCAAAACAGGGTTTAAGGCCTTCCTTACAGTTTTGTCTTCTCTTATTTAGTACCTACCAGCTGGAAGCCTGGATAACATTTTAGATATTTTCTAACTTTCAGTTGTATAAACAAAATAAGTATTTATAAGCCTTCCTAGTACCCGACATCCCACAAACAAAAGAAAAGTGGAAGACTTCTTACGATCTCCAATTTATGCTGAAATTCCAAATTTTCAAGCCATTTTAATTGCTGTTCTGTGACAAGAAAAAAAAAAAAATCAGTTTCAATTGTTTCTGTAGGAAAGAAAACTACCTGTCACAGAANTTGCTGTTCTGTGACAAGAAAAAAAAAAAAATCAGTTTCAATTGTTTCTGTAGGAAAGAAAACTACCTGTCACAGAAGCCTTGGCTCAGCACTGTTAGCACAATCCAAATCTTTCCAAGACCTGCAAGGCCCAGAAAGCAGTCTATGGATAGGCAAAAGAAAGTTAGACGCCTTTATAACAAAGTTTCCTCTTGACTACCAATTTCATTAGTCACAGCTGCTGAAGGAATTATCCCACCCAATGTGGAGAACAGAAACCTTTGGCTGACTTGCAGCTCTTTAAAGCATTATTTTTACACACACAAATGAAACAGCTGGTCTGTAAAAAGCAGCTTATTTGCCTGCTTCTGTAAGGATTTATCAAAGACAAACAAACCACTGAATCGCCCTTACACAGGTAGGACCACCAACATTTCCTTTAGGTTGTCTTATCTGAACAGCAAAATTCTGCTGATACCATTGAACACGAAGATCATATATGCATATAAATGAAAATAGGAACCATCACCAGAGTTAGATTCATTATTAAAACTTGCTATCATTTCTCTCACACTCGCACTGAAATCTCTACTCACAGACCAGCAGCCCTAACAACTCCCTGCTGCTCCCATTAAATCTGTTTTAGCAGAAGAGAACTTGGGTTCATCCACTCCATTGCAACAGCAACGCTGAGACTCCTCAAAGAGAAGTACATTTAAAGAACATACCCGCTGTTCTTACACTCCCAAAGAAACCCTTGTAAGATGTAAAAGGGCCAAAGAATGTGCTGTGGAGGATCCAGGCCATTGCCAACAGCAGGCCAGGCTTACAGAGGGCTGTGTGGCTCTGGAACACACACCTTCCACATGGAAGTAACCACAAGCAAGCACCCCTGCAGAGGATGCTAAGCCAGCCTGCACTACTGCTCTGTAAGGCAACAAGAAACCTATTATTTCTATTCCAAGGGTTTATCCAAAATAAAAGGCCCGTGTTTGTGACAGCTTCCCTGCCCTGACCCAATGCCCCCCGTCAAGGTGTGCAGAACCAGCAGAGGCTGCTCTGCCCACACCGAACCAGCAAACCCCACAGTTATTTACAGGGTTTAACATCGCTGTTCTTGGTGCACAGACACCTCCAGGACTCAGACAGGTGTCCAAGTACTGCACTCCCACAGCAGCATCCTGCTGTGCTCCTGGTCCCCCCTTGCCTGCAGCAGAGGGAGGCACCTGCAGCACACAGGGACAGGGTGGCTGTGTCACCAGGACAGGGCAGGGGCCACCGCCTGCAGCTGATGCTGCACCAGGGAACCAGAGCCCCTCACACCAGGTAAATACAGCAAGTGCTGGCATTGCAGTCAAATAAACAGGAACCTCACAGCAGACTGAAAGCTTACAGCATGGTAGTCCTTTCTGCCTTGAAAATGTGGAGATGTCTGTGAATGTACTGTTTATTAGCATAAAAATATTTACCAGAGAAAAGGAGAATCTATTTGGTCACAAGATGGGACCAGTGCTCCCATCTTTAACTCGATCTTTCATTAGAGCTATTGTACATCACAGAAAAAAACAAAGAACAATAACCTATTCAGCAAAGTTTTGCTGATACCATATGTGATGTTTATATTTTCCACTTAGATTAGGTCGATTTATGTCTGTTTTCCAATCCTGAGCCCTGTCTGAAGTCCGGTGGCTTCCAGGATTTGACTCAGTGCCTAGATCTGCCTGAGCATGCAGGTAACACACCTAGAACTGGGATGCCTGGTTAATGAATCTTGAAGCACACAAAAGAACACACCTCAACGATCTTCAGGTCCAGCTCAACAAATGACAGGATCTGATCTGATTTTACAACCTGTGCTGTGCTACCCAGCCAGTAAAGCAATTTCCATGGGACTGCAGGTTAAGTCCCGGTGAGAATGCAAAAGTCACAGCTTTATTCCCAGCTAATTTAGATGCCAGTGGACAGAGAGAGCATTGACTTGACAGGAGAATAACACACAACAGGGTGTCCCAAAAAGTTCCCTTGTTTTTAAGTGATTGCAAATAGGAGCTGTTAAATACAGTTTGACTCTAACTTTTAAGATAGTTGGGACTTCTCTCAAGTCCTTATGGCTTGTAGACTACAAGCACGTTGGGGGTTATGGGCCAAGTAAAGAAACCAGAACAGACTGCTCTGTTTTCATTGTTGATTTTTTAAATTCATGTCCTATTGCATGAATACAACTGCCTGGAGTTTCAAGTTGGAAAAGAAGATGAAGGAAAAACACGAAGTTCCTGCTGCTCCTAAGTCCCAGACAACAGCCTGGCAGCCTCTTATCCTCCGTACAAAGACAAGCAGCATGAACAAGCAAATATTCTACCAGTAAAATGTAGTATGATTCATGGTGAGATAAAATAGAGCACTCAGATGGAAAGAAACTGAATTCCGCCTCTGGATCTGAATCCCTGCTGCATGTAAGTGTGCAATCCCATGGGACATAGTGATGGGGAAAGGGATGCTGCCTGTGAGGAAGTGACAGGCAAGAGGAAGGAACCCTTTATACTCCCTTTGAGGAGCCTATCCACTATGTGAAAGAAAAGTGTTCTACATGAAAATGTACCTTCATTGCACATACATTGAGGCAATTAACAAAGATACAAATTAATCTGTAAGTGCCCGAAACATGAGAATTACTGGAGAAACCTCAGAACACCAGGTTTGGAAATGAATTTCAATTTATAAAGGATGTCAGGCCTACAGACAACATATGAAGGTCAATGTTACAATAAATAGCTCCCTAACTGCCAGGAGGCTCAATTTATTCAAACAAGTCCTCGCTGCCGACTCATATTCTGTGCACATGTTACAGGGAAATCTTTGAAAAAAACCTGAACAGGACACAACTTGACTCAGCACTCAATTCACATAAAGGGAAAAAAACTGCACAGTCTTCCAAATCCTTCTTTAAAAATGAACTCGTGTTTCAGAGAGCCAACTAATGGATGTCATCACTGCAGACGATACAACAATTAAAGAAGACTGGCAGGGGAAGGAAGGCATCTTGCAAATAAGACATTTAAGAAAAAATCCAGTATATAAAACGCCTTTTGTATGTAAAAGCACACTCCTACTTGTTTCCTTCCTTTAGCATGCCATTGAAATGGTACATGACATAGAAAAAAGTAATATATTACACGCATTTCTCATCCATAAGCCACACTCTGAAAGGGCAACTCTCCCTTGAATGCCACCACAACCACAGGGCAACTCAGATTTGGGTTAAGAAACTGACTCAGTTGTTGAACTTTATGTTCCTATTTTTAAAATACTGGCACTCATATTAGGGGAGAACAAAGGGAGTGGCATTTCATTTACATTTCTTTGCATACATGGATCATCAGGCCTTCTTCCTTGGACAAACAATCCGTGAGTCAAATTGTCAGAGGCAGGCTTGGATGAAAATTAAGATGGAAAATAACTTACTTCAAAGTTTGCAGTTTTGGTATCATATCATTTCAATCTAAGCAGTTTAATCTTAAATAATTTCAATTTTAAAAAACCTTAATCACAGCATCTTTATTTGTTTTTATGCACACTAATGACAATTGAACATGAGGTCTGTACAGACAGATGCAACTGCAAATCAAACTGACCAAGAGACAGAAAACCTATTTTAACAAGCAGTGGCACCAAAAAAAAACCAACTCTCCATGATTGCAAATAAAAGCTGCAGAAGCAGAGAGGACACAATTTTAGCAAAAGCAGTCATCACAACAAATCAAGCTGGATCAAAACAGACTAAGAACTCAGGATTTTCCTTACAAAGAAACTCACTTATTCCTGAGTGGCCAGCACAGGGCACAGAACAGGCAAACAAACAGGGAAAGCCTGTGGGTGCAGAAGTTGTCTTTGGAAAGGGACATAGGAGCTCATTTTCCCTAACAAGGATGCTGTGGTACCTACTAGCAAGAAGATTAACAGGAAAGAGGACTCCAAAACGTGACAACCACACCCAACACACACTGACCACACTCTACAAAGCCACCTCATCCTCAAGGCCACCAGTGCTCAGGCCTGGCTTTCAGAAATGCTGAGAAGCAGTTCCTCATTTCAGATGAAACCTGAAGAAATGAGACTACAAACTTTGAAGAGTCACGTCTTGAGGCCTGCCCTGTCATTTTCTTCACAAACCCACGTTTCAGAGTCCAGCATCGCTTCTGGACTTGTGTGCCTCAGGTTTTTATTGTCATGGCTTAATCTTGCTGCTTCATTACAGTGCAAGGCAAGCCTGATTACCAGAGCAGTCCTGGAACATCCCCAAAGAGCTCTGCAGGTGCCAGAACCAGCACAGCATCTACAGGAGAGAGAGAGAAAGCCGTGCTCTGCCAGCCTGGGGACAAGCAGCAGTGAGTGAGGACACCCCTTCCTCCTCTCCCTCGCAGCTCGTGCAACCTGGGACTGACCCACCCTTCCCAAAGTCCTCCCCCAGCTCTGCACAGAAACACCAGCAGCACAGAGAATTAAACAGCAGGCTTCACTTCTTCTGTAAAGATATGTTCTCTTCTCCTCCTCCCCAGCAGACCAGCTCAATTCAACTAAACAGGAGAATTAACATCCAAATGTTAATCCTTGCCAGGACTAGAGTGATTTCCTACTCACAGGCACTCCCCAGTTTAAAAGTCAAAACATGACTGCCAATTATCACCCTAAAATTGAGGGGAAGCCAAAACCAAAACCATCATTCCACCATGCATGGGTGCCACTGAGGAAAGTATCTCAAAGCCTGTGTCCCTCTGCTTGAGTCTCCAAATGTGAATATAAGAACTTCTAATTCTATTTTTATTAAATAGAATCACCTTCCACCTCAACCACTGAGTCAAAATTATCACCTCAAGTCAGAAATCCGAGATGAGGCAAAATTCAACTTCCTACAATGCATATTTACAGACCCCTTATAAAAATAAGTGCTGAGAGCGCCCACATCCTAAGTTCCACCAGCTGTACAAGAAAAAGCCCTCTGCAGTCTGGGTTCAACAGATCTTTACTTTGATGCCCAACTTGTTTCATAGGTCTCCTGTGCACCCTTGAACACCTCCTGTGCTGTTACCATGAGAGGCATTCTGACCTGAGCTGCTCCATATCTTCCAAAGATAGTGTCGCTGATGAGGAAGGCTTGACTATTATCACCTCAAACTAATCTAATCTAAGTTACTTTAGGACTGATTTGACAAGATTCACCAGCCCAGTGCAGGATCTCTCACTCCCACGTGAGACATGATAAAACTGCAGAGGAAGGTCCATTTCCCTGCAGGTGCAGGAAAGCCCATGGCAGAAGCAGGATGAGGAGCAGCCCGAGGTGTGCCTGTGTGAGCTGCTCAAGTGGAGCACCTGGCAGATGCTGCTGGGGCTTCACAGTGTAACAGCAAAAATGAGCCTATTTTCCCTGATGGTGACAAATAGGAGTTTACTGACACTGCTCAAGTGCTAAAAGCAAAGCTGGCGATACTGAATAACTAGACAGAAATATCTGAATTATTTAGTAGACAGTGCAGAAGCACCAAACAAGCCAAAGCATGATCTGACCAAGAAAAGAACAAGAAAAAAACAACAAACCCCAACAGCTATTAGTTTCCCGCTGGAGAGAAGAAACAGCTGACTGCAGGATTAAGACTTAGCAGCCACAGCAGAGAGGAGGGCGAGACTGCATGGCCAGGGATGGTGACAAGCAGCACTGCTGCTTCTTCATTGCCAAATACTACATTGACTAAGCTGCAACATGAGATAACATCCCCAGACCTTTTTTTTTTTTTTCCTCTTGGACAATCTTTCTGAAACACTATCCAAAATCCTGAATTCCTTGGCTAGTATCAGAAAGGAATGGAAAATCCACATCTCAACCACTCCTTTTAATAATCCTGTAGAGAAAATCCTGACCAACTGATCACAGCTAATATTTCTTCCTCATTTAACTTCCAAAACTCTGTCTCCTGCAAATGACATTTTATTTATAGCAGTGGTATTTGCTGTATAACTGATTGGGGAAGGCTGCAAATGAGCATCATTGCATATATATGGAAAACAATGATAAAGCATTCATCAAAAAGCAACAGAACATTTAAATATTCAAATAAGGCAATCTGCATAACCCCCCACCTGAATTTTAATTTTACAAAACATATTTCATACCTTTGTGTCATAGATGATCTGTGTAAGTTACTCCTTTTCCCCAGAAAAATGGTACCTTTCACTTTAGAGGTGTCCAAGTGACACTAATTTTGATTCTTGGAGTGAAGGCTAAAGGAGGCTTTGCCATAGGAGGACAGGTTATTTTTAAAGTCAAAGTGCTCATGGCAAGAAGGCAAAGGTGAAGATGCTGATGAGCCACAGTAAGGTTGCAGTGGCAGTGAAATGCATCGAGGCTCCTCAGCCAACCAAGCAAAACAAGGTTATAACTTGCAGCTCTCTAAAATGGGAGCTACCAAAATAGGAGAGAGAGAAAAGGTGCTGTGAGGTAAGGGAGACAGAGATCCCAGCAAATCAGCCTTTATATGGAATCAATGGCTTCCAAGGGAAAAAGAGGATCAACTCGTGGGGGACCCCGTAACAAAGCAGCTTTTGCCAAGCAGATCAAAAAGATGTAATCACAAACTGGAAGGTTAAATTAACACCTGGCAGCTCTGGAGCTGGAATCACTCAGAAAGCACTTAGAAAACACAAAACCCAAACACAGTGTTCTTCCAGCCTTGCAGGGCTGAAGTCAGAACTTTCAAACGCTGCACCTTTCAGATGCTGCAAATGTAACAGGTAAGGGAGATCTGCAGCTTTTCTTATTCAAACCTTACTCTGAAACCTTGAGCAAGGCAGATTTTAAACACTTTTTCTTTCCATGGGCTTTTAAACATTTCCTTACACATGTGTTCACTCAGTGGTACCAGTTACTTTTTTATCATTTTTGATTGTGGAGATTCACTGCTGCCTTAGAAACAGCACTGTTCCATCCCTAGTGCTGCTTGGATTATAAAGAGCAAACAGCAGAATATTCCTCAGACAACAAGACCACTTTTAGCACCACTCAATTCCCAGACCAAAGACACCTTAGATCATATTTACTTAAAGAAGTATCATGCCTGAAAAACTTAAATTTGAGAAGAAAAGCCTCAAGAAGGAAAGGGTGTTAGGCTCTTCGTCCCGGTACACACACAGTGGGGAGAGGGGGAGCGAGGGAAAGAAGAGGGAAAAGAGGGGGACAGTAAAAACAATCACTGCACTTTTGCCATCAGCATTAGAGAAACTAAGGGGGAAAGGAAGAGTAAACACATAGAAAACAGCCAGTTGCTTCAGAAACAAAATTTCCTTCTTTAAACATTAACCAGTTAGTCCAGAGATTTTCGTGAAATTGGGGACCAAGCCCATCAACTCTTCAGCAGAAGACTCAGTAATTTATTTTACTGACCTACACCACAGTGGCATAGCAAATCTATTCTACATTTTAAATTCTTGCCCTACAAGTCCAACTTATTTATACTTCAGGGTTACAGTGATTATTTCCTAGATGTAAAGAACATAGGAGAAAATAAAATCGTCTATACAGGTCTCATTCTGTCAAACCCTTTGCAAAAACAAAGAGCTAACTAAAAACTCTTGCTCTTCCTCACACAGTAGCCACCCCAGGTCCATATAAGCAGTTTCTTTCATGACTAGAAGCTTTTCTTCCCTTCAGCCAAACAAATCCATTGCATTTCCCTCTGTGATGTGAGAAAAGGCTCTGAGAATAACGTCCCAAAGAGCTTATTCATTTTCTGCATCCATGAACCCTACAGCATTCATTACTACAATAAACATTGTAAATATTTCTCACAGCCTCCGAAATTGCCGCTTTCAATGATTTTTAATCTTTTATCTTCTGCTTTCCACACTCTGTCTTCTCCACATGATGGTACAAAACCCCAAAAATGCCACTACCAAGATTACTGCAATATTTAAATAACAACCAAGCTAAATTCATTGATGTTAATTACAAGTTGGTTCATTAGAATGTCAGTTACTGTGATAAAACTCAGTCACTGAGAAGAAAAAAAACCTACTGCCTGTTCCTAGCCTAAATTTGTTGTATGCATTGTGGCTTTGTGCTGGCTTAGGGCAATCCAGGAGGCTGGGGCTGTGCTCAGTGACATTCCTGCTTCCAGCACTCAAAAAGGACAACTTCTGAAGGGGAGAAAGGGGGAAGAGAATTTGCCTCTTAAAATTCAGCACGAGAGAGAAAAATTGAACCAATGCAAATTTTTTAGACCTGTCTTTCTCCTCTCCTAAATTTTATTTCAGTCCAGCACTCATGGACAGTTTAGATTTTTGGTGACTTAAGGGAAGTGAAAATGCAGAGCTGTCTCAGGCTTCTGATTCCAACCACCCCGACACAAACAGGGGCCTTGTGCAATTGCTTTGTTCACCTCTGTACCTGGATTCAGTGAAGAAATGGTGGAAATCACACTGACCCTGGGTCTGCACCACAAAAATCTTCCACAAGCACCATGCTCTCACAAACAAGTGAGCAACAATGAAGAGAGCAAAAATCAAAGCACTAACAGTAAATGTCCAAATAAGTTCTTGCCTCAACACGTGCTATGAGAACCTTTGATGTTAAAGAAAGAGGAGGAACCTGAAAGAAGAGGTCAGGCTTTTCCTGAGAATAACAGCTCCTCAGGGCTCAGCCTCAGCATGGAACAAGGAAACGTATTTCAAAATGTTTGTTTCCAGATTTCTCCACTTACATGTTTTTAAAAGACTTGTGAACATTCTTTATAACTTGGCTGCAGTTCCACTCATAACTTACACAAAATAAGGCTGCACTGCTCTGAAGAAGGCAATTTCACACCCCCCCTTCACCCCTACCCCACACTAAACTTTGCACTGGAACAAACTCACACAGCAAAGCCAAAGAGGAGACCATGTCCAGGCTAAACCTTCATTTATAAGATTTATAAACAGCTACTACCCCTTTCATCTTCCTGATCAGGCACAGTATTCAATTCTAACAGCAGAGATGAATGAAACTCCCAATCCTCAGTTATTTATAATCCTGTCAGTGTGCCATCATCCTGGCTGTCACAGTGTGCTTTGACTCCACAGCATGATGGAGCAGCAGCACTGTTCCCATGAGCACAGCAAATGTCCAAGCACAAACCACAAACTGTGGAGCTCAGGTAAGAAAATGTTTCCTTTCTAGATTCACCTGAACTCCCCCAAGTTCTCGAGCAGGCATTAACTGGAACACCAGCACTGGCAGCATTCAGCACACAGGTCAGTGACTGTTTTTGCTGAGAAGGGATGTGCAGCAGAGGCTGTGTCCTGCAGCCACAGGGCAGGGCTCACTCAGGTGGCTGCCACGGAGCAGCACGGCAGCCTGGCACTGTTCTGTGGCTCCCACATTTTGGGAATCTCCCCAGGCATCATGCCAGGAGAAGCCATGGGAAGACAGCTCTGTCATCTAGGACTTGGCTGATCAATGCAGCTTGACTTCAGAGCTACACAGCAGCTTTCAGTGAGTTTTGAAACACAAAATAGGAGTCTGCATCGTACTTTCAGGTTAACTGCATTTACAGCAGCCATTGATTTGAGTATCAGTCACAAATAATGTTTGGAAACCCTTTTCCCCCTTCTACCTGTTTCCTCTCAATGCTTTCCATCCACCAGAGCATCACCCACTCTCCCCAGAGGTTCTGTGCTATGAACAGAAGTGCAGTGCTCCTACAGCTCTAGGGGATCTACACACCACAGTCCTCAAAAATACCTATTCACAACCAGCACCAGGGAATTCAGCCCTGTTATACAAGTCAAATGTTGGTATTTATCAAGCTCCACATATTCAGTCACTGGATGCGTGCACACACAAAGTTGACCTGTTTTATTTAAACTATATTTTAGTTACCCTAAAATTCCGTGGTGCACTTTCACTTTTTTATTCCAAGAACTTGAATTGAGACACATCTATGGGATCAGCCTCCTTAAAGCTGGTTCTGATGAGAGAACAACTATGCCCAGATGGTCTGAAATAAGTACAGCCATGCAGAGATTCTCATTTATCAGCTAAGTTGTATCACTATGCCATTTCACTATGCATTAAATAAGCTGTCCTCCATAAGCTAAAAAATAAAAAAAATAAAACCCCACCTTCTCTCAGTTAGAAGAAGAGTCACAGGAAACACAAGCATACAGTGACCAGCATTTCTATATAGATGGTTGTTACCTCTGCTTCCCTGACCCCAGCAGTACTGCCAAGGACTTGGAGGGGCCATGTCCACCAGCATTCACCAGTACTTGATTAATTGCTCCTGACCAGTTTCCCACTCAGTGCTGAGCACGAGATGACCTTATCTGTGCTGATATTTGAAGTACACATAACTGTACCCAACACTCAGGCATGTTATATAAACTTAACCATCTTAAGCAACATGGTTTGCACATCATCGCATGGATTCTTCCCACGCTACAATCTGAGGAAGGAACCCTCTCTATCCAATCCTTTGGGTGACCAGGAGATGCAGGTTTTCCCAGGGAAGCTCCAGCATTACCCTCCATGTGCATCCTTTATCAGTTAATGGAAGGCCAAGCACATGGGGAACTTCATCCTTTTAGTCTGCCAAGGAAGTCTACAGGCAGACTAACAGTTAATGAAATAAGCATCTATTATTGCACTAACACTGAACTTGTGTACTTTAGAGAAGACTGAAGCTATTTTACTCAACAGCAGCTGTGTTTATAGCACAGTCTGGTACCTCTGAAACTCAAGTGAACTTATATGCAACAGTAACTGTGCTGGTTCCAAGGGAAGAAAACCTGTTAAGTGGAGAAACATGCTTCAGCTTCTCATGGTGAATGAAAATCTTTACTTTAGCAGCTGCTTTTAGAGGTACAACCTCATTTACCACAGATCAGGGATACAAACTGAACCTCAAGTATAGCAAAAACAGTTGCTTCATTTATACATTTATATATGTTTCATTTACTTATATATGAAAATTCATCTGTGCTCACCAGATCAAACTTTTAAGGCACAGAAATGCATTTTAACCAATATGAAAGCCAGCTTACAGATTAGACTCTGAGCTGCATCCATCAGTCACTGTCAAGAACACAGCACCTGTACTCCAGCTTTCTTCAGAAGAAAAAAATACCTGTTGTCAAGATAATTCAGTGTTACTTATTAATGATTTAGGTGAGTGGATATATCTTCATTTCTGCTCTTAGCACTCACTGAACAGAATGGGAAATAATACTTTTATCTACAACTACCAAGAGCCTCAGACATCTATGCTGGACAATGCAGTCAGCTGGACCAGATCTGTGAAACTCATTGCTCAGAAGAGGAAATCTCCTTGCTTTTACCTGAAACCACTGTTTATGTTAGAATGATGATGCCAGATCCATCACAAGAGTACCACCACAGAGCTAAGACCCCAAGTGGGGAATGCCATCAGCCTTTGAGCATCATCTGTGAGCCTTCTGCTTTGGCTGAGCAGCAAAACCATTTGGCACAGCCACAGCCAGCAGTGCTCTGAACCTGTCACCTGCCTCCCGGGACAAACAGCACCAGTAGTTAAACCTTAGAAAATCAACCCTTCAGCCTGGTCATTTCACTCCTTGCTCAGGATAACAGAATGTCATTTGGTGGGTTTTACTTAATAGTCCTTCTTGGGCAATTCTTCTTTAATTTTAATTGAAGCTTACTCAGTTTGCCTGTAGTTTATCTGTTTTGGACTGGTGAATAAAGATGATTTCCCCTGAGCTTACAGTAACATAGGTAGAACAGATCTAAAGAGCAGCAAACTCTAAGTTCAGAGGTCTCTACTGCCCAGCACATCACGTTACCCTGCTGCCTCTAGAGTGCAGCAAGAGGACAGCTGCTGCAGCTGAGCCCTGGAGAAGGGAATGTGACATTCCAACTTCCCTGCCCTGCATCCCTAGCACTCTTCTCTAAAAGCAAGACAATGAACCCCAGTGCACCAGTCAGTTTGGCTACCTAGTCTTGGCTTTCTTCTAAGCCAGAGAAGACAAAATAACAGAAATTAGAAAGATCTGGAAGTGCTACATCTAAATACAGAGGGATGCAATCCTCCCACCCATAAAGGGGAAAACACAGTGAGAAAAATGAGGAAATATGGAATTTATGGCTGGCTTTTTCCCCAGGCTGGCTCTTTCCAGCTACTTCCACTGCTGTAAGGTTGATCAGAAAAGCTTTCCCAAAAAGCCACTGCCTTCATAGGAGGCAGCTGGAGATTAAAAATTCTAAAGCCAAATGCTGCTCAGGAGTTGAAGATAAAATTCAGATCCGCTCTTGAGCCGCCTGCCCTCCCTGCTCCAGATCCAGTTCATTATTGTCACCACAGACACAAATGAAACCGAGCAAGTGGTGGCAATGCCACCTCTGTGGCACCACTGAACTGATCCACCAGCCAGAGGCACGGAAGAGCAGTCAGGTGGTGACACCCAGCGTGCCACACAGCTGCTCAGGCAACACACAATCTTCTCATCCTTTTAATCAAAATTACTACAAGTGTAATGGGTTCTGGTTTTAGTGGTCACTGAACACAGACAAGGTGGATTAGCTCAGCAATGCTGTGACATTGGGCATGCTCTGGATTTGAGTGAACCCACACTGGCTCTCTGCCTTTGCTCTTAGTACTTTTGCATTTAATGCAAAACCCCAAGTTAATTTGTTCATAGCTGATGCATTTATAGTCAGTTCAGAAAGAGATCACATCATTAACATCTATTACCAAGAATTTGTAACTACCCAAAAGGCACATAAATGACAGCGTCTTTAGAAACATCCTGATCTTAAACAGATGCCTACCAAAAAAACCCCCAAACAATTCTGTTATAGTGATTCTTAGTCATCACTGTAGCACAACCTATAATACTTTGCTATGAAGAAATTCTGGGCAGAGGACACTCAAAATTAGCTTCCACAATTTATGGCAGCATGGATGTTAAAGACAATAATTGCAACAGGAATAAATAAAGTGGGAGTTAAGTTAAATGCCATGAGGGCTTATTAATTTATAATTTAACCAAATTAATCCACTACCAGTATCTAAAGAAAAACTACTGAAATCAAGTGCTCTTGGGGAGCTGTTAAGAGGAAATGAGACATTTGGTTTAGTCTTCATTGCCACTTCAATGTTTTAGCAATATGGGATTCCAGGCTCACACTCCAGATCTCCTGTTTTAAACACTAAAGCTGAAAATAACCTTCTACTTTACCAGCATGTGCTTTCTGTTCTCTGATGCACCAAAACAGCAAAAGCAGCAAAACAACATCTGGCAGCTTTCCAAGGACCCTGTTTGCCATGACTCCTCACGCTGCAATCTGCACAGGAAATCATCTGGTGGCAGAGTGGGAAATGCCCCAGGTACCATCCAAGTCTTCACATCCAATTTCTACTTACCAGAGATCCAGACTCCTATTCTAAATTGCTGAACTACTGTACCAGGTGTCCCAAGAGGGGACAGGTGCCTCCCCCTGGTTTGTATTGTACTTGTACTTCACAACAGCTTCTCCTTGAAACACAAACAGAGCTGGAGAACTCAGCTCAGGTGTGCTGGGGCACGTGGGACTTGTGTGATAATACCTGAAGTGATACTGCTCTACAAACAGCACTGTGCTTTGCAGTGCCAACTGTTTAGTTTAAAAAGGGCATTCTTGCAAAGAGACAGTATTTAGGGTGACTTTTAAAAGGGAAAGCTAATAAAGATTAATTTTGAAAGCATCTCCATCTACAGAGCAGACCCCCAGAGCCAAAGCTAAACCAGACAGGTCACTTCTGCCACTGAGTGAATGAGACCATGCAAAAGTCCCAGTAGCATGACATCATGATATGTGATGTCACACAGGAAATGAAAATTTAATCAAAACTTGGAGAAATTGCAGATCTCAGGTTGGACAAAACAACCATATTTCAGCACAGCTTAAAACATGTGGAACATGTCAGCACTTCTTAGAAATCCACTATAGTTATTCACATCACACCTTCCTTATTCAAAATTTCTGCCCAATTTTTCTATATATGCTCCAGGGAGCATTTATTCCAACACCAACTTAGACTGCCCCCTCAGTTATTCAAAAGTATTAAGTTATAAATCTTAAAATGTGGACCAAATTATTAAAACATATTTATCAACAGCTTTGCCTTAGATATCAGATTAAACAAGGCCTAATACCTAGCTTGTCACCTGTTCAGTGAAATACCTTTCAGCTTTATATGCACAATAAAATGACAACATCAGAGAAACACATGATGCAAATTTAGGAGAAGAACCAGACGTCATCAAAAGAACAGGAAAATTCATGGTTAAGGAGAAACTGAAATCAAGTAAAGGGGAGACAGAAATTTTGCACAGCACACAAGTTTCCTCACACTCTTAATCAGTCACGGTCAAGCAGCTGAAAAGGCCACCTGACACATTTCTGTGCAGAGAGCTGGATGGCTCAGGGGATTTGCAAGACACTAAAGCTCACCTCGAGCTGCTCCCCAGTTCGATCAGTGCCAGTATCTCACCTGGGCACTCAGTGCAGGTTGGGAGAGCTCCCTGCTGCTGTGTGAGCTGGCTGAGCACAGGTAAGGGCTGAGAGGAAAGCTGCTACTAAAGCAGCTCTGACAGAGGCAGAGGAAGCCCTGCATGTGAGGCAGCTCAAGCTGGGAGGTCAAAAGCCACTGATGGTGTCTGGACAATAACACAGAGCAAGGCAGGTACCACAGGGCAGTGACAACAGCCCATGAGCTCCCTGCATCCCTCATCCTGGCCAGAAATGGGCTCAACTTATAGGAAAAACAACTCCTTTCTGCTCTATCTAGAAAAGACAAATGGATTTGCTGCAGTTACATACACAGAGCAATGACTGAAAAGCTGCAACAGCCAAAACCAGGATTTTTTTTAAACATTTTTAAACGTCTTTTCTGGTCTCTCAAAGAAAGAGATCGCAAAGATCAAAAGATTGTTATGGAAGGTCTTCAAGCAACAAAGAACAGGCAGGTATCAAACATGGATCATTACACTTGGTGTATTACATGCACACTAAACCAAGGCCACCCCATTCCAGGCTGTCTCACTCTGGCAGCCTGTTATTTCTGGGACATACTGTTAACTCCAGTCCTTCCATGCAGGGGTACCTCCCCTTCCCCTGATCAAGACTCAAACTCTCCTCCAGCCATGGTTTTATTACACTCTTCATCTTGTGCCCAAAATCATAGCGATAGCATGAAAGAGCAAACACCATTTCTCTATTTTCCCCATGTCACTTGGTGTAATTTTTAAGGGTTTCTTGTATTTGGGTAGATACAATCTTGTTTCTATTCTAACACAATATTCTGTTTCAGTTCTTAACACCTGATAGGCAAGGCACAAAAATACAGAAGACACGTTACACCTCTTATCTGCAACTCTGAACTAAGGTTACTGCAAACTTGGCACTATTTTCATGACAGCACAAAGGGCTTCAGCCTTTTTATTTATATAAAGTCTGCAAAGGCTTTGTGGTTCTACAGGGGAGAGTGTGGTAAGAGGAGAAAGAGGTAAATTACTCAAGGCTTCATTTTCCAATGTTAATGTATCTAGCATGAATCTAGTGTCCACATCGATGAGAAGTGTTTTAGTCTAAGCTCAATTTCCTTTTCAGATAACAGTTAAATATATAATGAAAAACTATCAGCAAACGTTACTTATCAGTATAGCTTCCTACAGAGGACTGTCAAAACTATCTTTTAAGGCTTACAACAATTTATAAAATTGATTATTGTGATAAAATCAGGCTAATGAGCAGGCACATATGAAGTCTTACTGACCAATGTGACAGAATAACAACACAGAGAAGTTAAATAAAGTTCAAGTTAAAACTATCTTGCTGCAAGTTCTTGGTTTAAAGTTGATTGGTTATTGAAAGACACAGGATAACAAGTCATAAAGATCAACACTGCATTAGCATATCTGCAGCAGAGTTAAAGCTATGCCTTTGCAGTTTAGATTTTTTCCTTTTAAATTTTCCAAATCACCGTTCCTCAGGTTTTTCAGGGGGATGAACTAACACTAGGTTCACTTTCCATTAACTTCCACTTGCTTCCCTGAAGCAAGCTTTAGGCAACACAGAAAGAAAAATATCCCACAAATTTGGGGACTCTCATAACTTTGTATTTGTAGCGTGGAAATGACTCAGCCTGCTGGCAGAGAAGGTGTTTTATGACCAAGTCAGCAAAGGCAGTGCTCATCTGCAAGAGCATCTGCAGCCTGCAAACACGCAGGAATGCCTTGTGCATCTCCCTGTACATGGCTTGTGATGAATAAGGAAACAAAACCAAAGCACTGCTGAAAGCGAGTGCTGGCAGCAGTGTATCCCCAGCACTGCAGTGACAATAACAATCAGACTTCAGAATTAACAGTCCTCCATCAAAACTGCGAAGATACAAATGTGTGAGAGGTATGGCAGAGTGTGGGTGACTTATTCATTAAAAATAACAAACCAAAAAATACCCTACTCGTACAAAAGTGGCAATTCCTGTTGTTGGGGAAGAGAGCCACCTGTGGGCATGTACAATTGCCCTGTATTTAATCTGTTCTGTAAATCATTCTCTGCACTTCTTTGGCACCTACAGCAGGTGAAAACCACTGAGCCATGTAACTCTTTGTGTGAGGAAGCACCAGAAACATCTAGAATATATTTGCTCAACAGGATAGTATGCTATAGGAACTCTTTAAACAATCCACAAAGACTTTCAACATTCAGATTACACTAGACCTGCTAAAAGTGGAGAAGTTTGTTATATATTTTATTTTCAGAAGTTTCCACCTTTGCCTTGATGTGGTTTTCTACCGATACTCAAACTTCTCCCCGAGATATTTCAGGAAATACCTGAAAGTCACTGTTACAGTCTCTAAGACCCAAACATCTACACTGCAGTTGCATCATTAATTCTATCCATCCCAAAAGTGGGTTTAGACACCATAAAGACCATCCCTGCAATCCCAGCTCCATTCCCCAGCAACACCAGCCCACTGCCAGCAGCTAATTATCAAACCCATCATAGATGAGGCTCCTCAAAGGACTACAGCCACTTAAAGGCATTTAAAAGCTGCTGTGAAACTTTTAATGCAAGACACGTTTGGCAAAGGCCAGTTTCAGACTGAAGCCCAGAACTACTCAGTCTGACACAGCTGCCAGGAAACACGTCCTGAGGGAAGGATCGGAATCACACACAGTGTTTCAATTCAGGAAAAACACTATGAACATGTTTAGGTTCCTCCATTTCTATCTCCCAGCAGATCAGGAGAAAACAAGCAAGCTCATCTCTTGCAGAAACAGGTTTTCCACTGACTTTTTATGAAAGGATTGTGATTTTTTTTTAATAGATTCAAAATGCAAATGCACTGGTTGCAGCCTGAATTCAGGAACCTGTTCTCTGAGCAGTGATTACACACTTGCTTTCTCCAGCTAAAAAGCATAGCTGCTTTTAGTTTCTGATTGCATATCTTCTAATTATTAGCTTTATCAAAGGAATGAAATTGATGGCACAAGCTGTTTTTACAAAAGCAGACAAACAGGACATAAGGTATTCCAGGTAAAAGATGAATAGAGTCAAGAATGTTTTTTGGCTAAGAAACCTCATAACAAAACTTACATTGTTTCTTTCCTTACATTAAGTTTACTCAAGCAATTTTTTTAAGCTTGCACACAGTATTTAAGCAGGGAAGAAGACATGCACATCAACTGTTATAAGAAATGCATACTTTCTTTACAATAATTCAATATATTTCCTTAACAGAGAATTTTCTTTTTGCAGAAAATAATTTATGAAATAATACCACTAATATTTTATCAAGCTCTCAGCCTAAAGTATTAAATAAACCAAGGAAATGGTAATACTTAACTCTAGAGCACTGGGAAAGAGCTGAGTTTCTGAATGGTATTAAGAGCAGAAGCAAAGAGCATTTGAAAGATATTCTGAAACCTCTTGACTGTCAAGCTCACATTCAACCCTGTTCTCTATACTCATCTTCATTTTTCTTTTGCCAGCTTCCTCCCACCTTTCCTTCCTCACAGCTTCCTCCCCTCCATCAAATCGGGCATCAGCCCTGTTTGTGAAATGAAACCGTCTGCAGCTCCTGAAGGAATGAGGTGTGAAGATGGACAGCCTGGCAACTTCAATTACTCCCCAACACCTGCGGGTTCTCCTTTCTGACCCAGCTGCAGAGCAGGTCAGTGTGTGCGAGCACCTCACCCTGCTGCAGACACAATCACAACACTTCTATCACAAAAGCCAGTGCTGATAAAGAAATGCTTTCACTCCAGCCAGGGAATGCCTCACTGCCAAGAAGATAGGTGGTCTAACCCAACTCCTGCCATTAGCATAAGACTAAACTCCTCATTAGCAGAGAAACAGAGCAGATGTGTATTTACTACAACACCGCATTAGCACAAAACTCGGGAGGTTTCTCCAGTTCCCAGACCACTGTGGGACCTCGGGCTGTACATCCTAGCAAAGATTTCAGGCACCGGTGTGGGTCACTTCAGTGAGAGTTGGACCTGAAATGCTCTGAAAATCCAAGTGCAAACTGCTGAACTTGGGGCATCAAATGCTGGGTTGGATGTCAGAGAACGAGCTGTGCCCGAGCTGCCTCCGGTTCCTCCTGCTGCCTCCCTCGGCCTGACAGGACAGCTGCTGGTAGCGTGAGAAAAAAGGAGAAGCAGCACTTCATTTCAGCCCTTTTCTATTTTCTTTTTTTCTTTTTTTTCATAGATCAGCAAGCAGTGAAGGAAAACTCTCCAGAAATTGCCTTGAGTAGAACGCTCGTGTGAAATCACACCAACAGACGTCATCCTTTTCGCATCCTCTCCAAAGTGTTTCCCCCAGGAAACTAAATCAATAATCTTAAGCAATAGCAACTGCACACACAAAGCAGACTGCTTTAAATATAACATGAAAAAGCACTGTTCATGTTGTTTTTAGGATTATGTGTTTTAATTACACCCCTTCGCCCTCCTTCTTGCTTTGTAATTGAATTTTCTTTTCTCTTTAGAAGGCTAACTTTATTCGTAAGAGGCTATGGATGGCAGAGTTCAATCCTTTCACCGTAGAGTCCTGATGTCTCCCACTGCTTTCCAAGTTTTTATTCACATTTTGTTTTAAAAGGGTTCCAGCTCCGATTAGCAAATGGGTTTTTAATGGAAATGCATGCACATCTAGAGGAGGTGCATTATAAGGATAACATACAAAAATTTCCCTTTTTATCTGAAGCTAACTCTGAAATATCAACATCCCAAGTTCCATCACAAATCTCTTAGATGAAGTCTGCTCAACCAGCAGATATTTACAGGACACACTATTCTATGTGAAATTACAGATCTGGGTACCATAACATAATTTTCGTTCTCCTGTGAGATCCAACAAATCTCACAAAGACAAGCTGGCTTGAATTCCCTGCCATTGTGTCAGCAGTACATGCCCCTGGCTGCCTGATGCCCTGACACGACTTCTTGTCAGTGAAAAGAAAATCCCTCTCCAGCTATCATTACTGACCGAGCAGAACCCAGCCACTATTTCAGTTCCACTGCCAGCACACCTCTTAACATGATGTCCAAGCAGAAATAACAAGAGGTTAAAAGCACAGAAATATGGTTCCTTCTCACCTTACAGCCTGGATTACTTCATACACTTTAGGTGTTAAAGCAGTACCCAAACCTTTCAAGTGAAGTAAGTGAAGTTTCATAACGGGCTGAGAAAACAGCTCAGAGTAACAAGGCTTTAAATGTGGCACTTTAGCTCCAGAAAACGGAGAAAAACATACACACTGGGCTGGCTATAATGCCAGTATAGGTCTTCTTGGATTGATTAATTCCAAGAGACTTCAGGCATCAACATAAATAATCATCATAAGTCCCTGCATATGATCTTGGAAACATCTTCAACCCAACATGATCTTCCAATCCTCTGATGGGGAGCCAAACAGGCACCTATTTTCACTGTAGCTCGTGAGCTGTGCCTGCACTATCCACTGAAATGCTGTTTTAACCTACTAAAGATCCCTTTGAGTCATCTACATCTCCTTGCACATGCAAACTGTGATGGCAAAGTGGAGCTTTCCCCTGGATCTTTCCCCGCTAAACAGAATTACTGTATTACGAGCTGTGCTAAATCATGGAATTCTCTCTCTCTAGGCAATGCCACAAAAATATGGCCTTGCCTTTTTTTATTGCTCATTAACTGATGTGCTCCCTTCTCACTCCTCCCTTTGAAAAGTACTGAAAGCTTAAAAAGAGAGGAAGGAAAAAAATAAAAAAAGAATAAGAAAAGAAAGACAACAGCTTTCAACTACACATTTTGAATGAACATTACACAAGAACATTACACAAGACCATTAACAGGCCTAAAGGCCTAAGAAGAGTTAAAGCATGGGGTTTTAGTAAAGAGCTCACAGGAAGGGATGATGCTCTTACTACCCCATCATCAGGAATGGTAAAATTACAAGAAAATTTGTTCTCATTGTAAGATTTTTTTTTTCTTCATGTCTGTTCATACAGAGAGAAAAACAAGACTTGAGCCTAAGGGCTCAAAAGACAGAATGCAACTGAAAAAGATTTCTCTATTTTAGGAGTACAGTTTCAAAGCTTGATCCTGACAACACTGGAATATTTACACTGTCATAAAAAGTGTTTCAAATTCATGCTTCCCCCCCACCCACTGAATTATTTTTGCAGCCCTTTCCCTGCAAAGTTCAGTATATATTTTTTCAGTCATCACTGTGCTGTCACACGTAACCTTGTTTCATTATTACATACAAAAGAGAGATAATACTCTTCTATTCAAGTTCCACGTCAACTTTTGAATCATTAAATCAGAATTTTAATTCTGTAGCACGATGTAATAAAAACAGTGCCTCGAAAAACACCCCAAAGGATACCTTTGTCCTGAAAACAGTACCTTAGAAAGTTATTTTATGAAGTCTCCTGCATTTTCTTCCCCTGTGTCATTATTCTGCATCTAAGTGTAGCCCATGGAAGATCTTTAGAGCTAAACCCACTAGAAATACCTGTATATATTATAATCACATGCTTCTGCTGTGACATTCAATTCTAAATATACTCTTGATTAAATGGAAAAGAAAACCGTTCACCTGGTTGTGTTTAAAAAACACATCTCTGCTGACAGCCCAAGTCTGTTTTGATTTTTTCCCTATAGAAAAGGAGCTGCTAGAAAACATTAAGTGGCAAATGCAGCACTGGATGCAAATTACACCACCTCCAGTTAAGTGCTGCCCTCAGCAGCAACTGGAAATTGCACAGCCCAGCACTGCCACAATCGCTCCAGGAGCAACAGGGATGTAAAAAAATGACTTATCAGATCTCTATGCAAAGCAAGTTCATCAACTGAGTGAAGAATTGGCCTAGAAAAACACTCCCTAAAAGCTTTCCAAAGCTGAGGTCAACATCTCTGTAACATCTTAACTTTAATTCTCAGTAAGGTACTTTGTTAGCCTTTATGGTTACAAAAAGGGTCTTCTAAACACAAAAGATTAAAAGCTTGTTCTCTGATACGAAGGCTGGGCACACCCAGAAGAAGTGAATGCCACAAAATGAACAGAAAACTGCTGAGGTATGAGAAAGAGTGAATGGATTTTTCTAGAGGTGACAGGAAAACACTCATTAACAGCAAAATGAAACAACAGCAGTCTCCAACATACTTATTACCTTATACCAAAGTAAGCAATGTGGAATATAAACCCTTTGGATTGTGGCATATTCCCATACAGTAGGGATTAAATGTAAATACATTGTCTCCTGTGCCCATCACACAGGTGTGGCCACAAGGCACCGTGGAGCCGCCACAAGGAGCCTGATCTGATCTTGTTCCTCCAGACCAGGGATGTTCATTTTGTCCTTTTCCAAACTGAAGCACCCACTCTTCTATTCACACCACTGAATGTAGGCTTGGTGTCTGGGAATACATATCTGAATTATCAGCATTTCAAAAGCTTCACAGCTGGGAACTTCAGAACAGTAGTTTTTAAATGTTGAAAATATCAGTGTTAAATTCCATACCATATGCTGCACAGCAGATCTAGCCAAAGATCACTAAATGGTCAAACTTCATTAAATGAAGGTAATTCATCAACTAATTTGTCAAGAAGTAAGAGTTGTAGAAAGCAGATGATACAGTCTGGGCATTAAGGCCAAACCCAAGTCCAGTGATCACCTCAGGTTAGAGGGTGCTCTCATCCAATGAGACCTGAAATACTGTGGAGCTTCCTCTAGAACATCTCATACTTAAAAGGCTGATTATAAAGACATGAAATAATGGTAGAAAGAAAAAGCAGTTGTTCACAATACAAGGAGGACTAATGACTGTACTGTGTCCTGCTTTTCAAGGGAAGCACATAAACATGAAATGAGTGCAAAGTTTTAAGACAATACAGAACCATTCAAGAGATAAAAAATAAATGCTGTTTGCTAAGAACTGCAGAAGGATAATAGCAGATGAAATTAAAGGCAAGATAATGAGACATAGAAAAAGAAATAACCTCACCTATACAATGCGATCTAAATTAGCTACTGCAACTCAGAATTTTGAAACTGTTACAACTAATTCTCTTGGACCATCAATTTCATACTCATTAAGAGCCCCAAGGAACAGAGAAGAAAACAACAAACTTACTGCAATTCTAGAAATCCAGAGCCCCTTGAGACAGCCCATAGTACTGGTGTCAAACAGCCACGGAAATACCAGAAGACACACAAAAAAAGGTCAGAAAGAGCACTGGAGGCTTGATGTGTTTCTATATTAATAGGGATGTATATTCAGTTTTATAGCAAAGATAAGAAACACCCACATCAGAAAAGCACCCCTGTCCAGCACTGCACACACAAGCTACAGACAGTCCTCAGCACCTTCTGTAAACACAAGAGGTTTCCTTCTTTGAGCTGAACAGGGCAACTACGGGAGAGCACAAGAGCTGTGCAAAATCAAAACTGGTATCACAAGGAGCCATAAGGAAAGGTTATTCCCTATTTCTCCTACCACAAGGACCAGCAAACACGGACTGAGCACCTTTTCACATGGCACACAATAAACTGCAGAGCAGCTGTGGATTCAGAAGGGCTCAAAGTGACAGAGAACAGCTCCAGTCCCTGGTTCCTGCGCGGCCGCGGCACCGTCGGCGTGGAGCGTGCTATGCTCCACTTCACTGCCTCTTCTCCTCATTTCAAGAGATTTCGGAGGCAAGACACAGGACTAGGTGTCTGACCTGACACATTATGGCAATTTTTATGCTCATCCCAATTTCAGCTGGACTTGAAGCCACTCTTCCTTCAGCAACGCCAAGAAACTTCCCAGCCATGCCCAAGAGCCACTGCAGTGGTATTTTTGTTTTAAATCTCACGGCTAGGGTAGAACCTCAGAAGGGTTGATTTTACACACTGGAGTGGATTTTGCCATGCTGTTTGTCAGGTGCATTAAGGTAAGGCAGATAATGAAGAAATCATATGCCATTAGTCTTTGAAACACAAAAAACACTGCTTCATTCAGAGACTTGTCCAGCCTGACCACTGTAACCTCTGTGACCCAGCTTTCTAAAACCACACCTCTTCAGAAGCATCAATGCTGCTACTTTTCTATAAAAATGCCTTTGATAATTGATAGAAAGTTGCTATTTTTTTTTCTGTAATATTATCTACACTCACATTTTCATGTAAGAATGACCAAGACTAACAAAGTGTATTTTGATGTCATTATCTACATCACAGCACAAAAGGAAAGCATTTCTATAAATTGTTTTAAATAAAAGCATACTAAACTATGCAATACTGCAGTTTCTCAATAACCTAATAATAGTTCGCAGTAAGATGCAACCACTGTTTGGAAACAAAATATAAATGCAAAAGATTAAACCTATCGAAATAAAAACTTAGCTTTACTATCAGAAGATAATTTCAGCACTTCTTATTGGATAATCTTAAGAATTATAATTTTTGTCAAGTTGCTTTTTGATGGAATTGAACTTCAATTAGAAATAAAAACTGCACTTTCATTTTACTTGATAATGAGTACTCTTACCTTAAAAGCATACACAGAGAAGGCAGAAAGAAAGAAAACAATATTCTGGCATTCATTAAGAGCATAGAGTTAAACCAAGAAAAATTACCTTCAGATTAAAAAATTGTGACTTTTATTGTCACCTTGCCCTTCCAGCTGTTACTCTGCTTTTTTTTTTTTTTGTACGAACACCAGAAGAAGAAACAACTTTCCCTGATTCTTCAGTTTCCAGTCACGATCTCTTTCTTCCATAAGATGAATCAGTAAAAAACCAAAAACCGGACAAAGCAGCTGTTGGACACACTCCCTCTACACTTGCAGTGAGGCTAGAATTAGCTAGAACTGGCTTATTATCAAAACAAACTGGACCCATGTGCTTCAACAAACCACTTCCCTAAATACACTGGTTTTCATTAAGGGGAGTGACAAAATACATGTTTAAATTTGCTAAGGAATAAGTTCAGAATGTAAGATTTGGCCACAAGAAAAATGGGACTTCAAAATTAAGCTCCTTCTCCCTCCCTAATATCTATTTTAAAAGTTTAACAAATAACTTTCAATATAAAATAATCACAAGAAAAAGACGACTTTTGCTCTTGGCCACTGGACTAAAAAGCCTCACAGCTAAATTGATTCGATTTTGTTTTGCAAAAAGAGGAGAAAAACCTCCCTGGAAGAGGGGAAGATTTCCCTATGCCCATGCCCATGGTCACATTAATTTAAAAGGAGTTGATTAGCTCGGTTCAATTGGCCAATTAGTGCTAGGTCTGTAACACTTGTGACTGATCCTGTGGTTGCATTATTTCTTAGGGCCATTAGTTTAACCCTCATGGTAACATTTTAAAGAGCAATGAGCAGAGTTCATCCTGGAAGGAATCACTGCCACCTTCAATAATTTCTTTTTAGGATGTGCATTCTGTGAGTTTTGCTGGCCCAACTGCAAGGAAGCATCCCGGTGTTTTTTCCCCCTGCCTGTCTGCTTGGCATTCCCTACCTGGACATTTCTTTAGGAATCTAATGACAGGCCCTGTAATTTCTTGAAAACACAATTTGAACAATTTAGTGCTTAACACATTAATGGGGGCATGTTTGGAACATGACATTAGGAAAAAAACCCCTACTAATATTTATACATATGTGAGGGAAAGCCTATGCCTACAATGCATATCCCTGTCAGGCTTCAGTACCATTTTTCCACACTGCTGTGAAACACCACAGCTTTTTCAGCACCATGCCCTCATTCAAAGTTATTGGGCACTAAAGCCAGCGTTGGCCTCCTTTCAAAAGATGCTCTGACACGAAAGATACTCTCAAAAACCCACTGTGGTTTCAGACAAGGCTTTACAGTATAATGGATTTTCACAGTCCTTAGATTTAAAAATTTTTAAAATTTTTTTTATAATTTCAAGAAAAATAACTTTCTTTTTTTTAAACCAGGGGCCAGGGCTCCCCGTGCAGAGAGCAAAGTGCATGCTTGAGCTGCAAATGTGCACGTTACTACAGCTCCCCAGGAGGCAGGGAATCCTAAATGGATTTCATTCAGTCAGGGAACAAAAAGAAAACATATACCAAATAATAATAAAAAAACCTGTACATTTGTATGTATTTGCCCAGGTCAAGAGATCATGAAAAAGATAAGAAATGCCAGAGCATCACTTGCTCCTGTACAGAGAGGAGAGACACCCAGAGGACTCACAGAGCCATTTGTAATAAATGTGCACCCAGCATCAGAGGGGAAGTGCCTTCACTTCCTGACTTGATTGGTTTCTCCTGGAAACAATGACAAATCTGAAGGTGCTATTTATGGTTTTCTGTCACCCATTGCCAGAAGAAATAGTGACTACAGCCTCTAAATACATCAAGACAGAGTTCATCTTCTCCCATCCACTTGATATTGACTTCAGGATCACTGCTGCAGCCCCTCACATCCCTGAAAAGGATTAAGTGACAAACTGCAAAACCTTGCAGGGTTCCCCACCACCATCATTATTTTCAACCAATGACCCAATTCTGCAAGACAGAGCACCTCTTGAGATATGCTGAGAGCCCTCAACTCCAATCAGCCAAAATGGGAGGGGAAGTCGCTCAGCCCTGCATCACTTACTCTTAAAGAAAAAAACAACCCAAGATGCATCTCCTCTCTCACTGATCACTACTCTCAGAGAATCTCCAAGCTGGTTTAATAGCTGCATCATTTTTAGATAACATCACATTCCACTAATCTCCTTCCCAACTCATCTGTTTGAAGAAAGAGATCATTTCTGCAGTGAACAAGAGTGTCCTCAAGTGTAACAGCAAATAAACCAGTGTAAATGAAGTGCCACACAATATAAACAATGACCTTGAAAACCAGAAAGCTGCTGCTCAGGATAACTCTAGAGACAATAATCACATTTTAAATGTCCACATAATCTGAACAAATTGCTAAGATTACCTCTGTAGCTACAACTCACCTGCACTGTAGGCAAAAGCATCTGCAACCTGTCCATGTGGCAAATCCCATTGGTGGAAGAAACCAAAACAAAATATATGGCTGCCACCAACTTTAAGTGAAGGGAAAACTCTTGTGCCTTATTTACCACAAGTAATCCGTGCAGCAAAACGTTGTGTCGCTTAAGACTGCTCTGTCTTATAAAAAAATAGACACTTGAAAGAGCAGAAATCCCAGTGCTAGAGTGAGGCATTGCTGAAGAGATGGTTGTTCTACTGCAAACCTCATTGAAGCCCTTCATACTTCAAGTTTTAACATTATTGCTTACTTAGTTACCCTAGGAAACAAGGCTCATTAGATTAACATGGAATACCTGCATGTGTGTAGCTTTTTGCCTCTCCTCTCATGACTCTTCCCCAAACCGAGTCAACAAAACATCACTGAGAGTCTGGGGTTTCTATGACACTGAGATCCAACAAGTGTTGCATTAGGATGTTTATTTTCACGGGGAAAATAAATCTAAACGTCACTGTCTCCACTGAAAGATGAATGAAGACATCCCAGACAATCCACAAGACATAAAGAAAGGGAAAAAGAGGAGGGGGAGACAGAGGAAGAAAGAGACCTTGGGCCCTGGGCTTCCCCAGTCGTGTGGCTCCCAGGCTTCTTTATTTGCACAGCTCCCAGCTGAGCACTCCTCAGTGGTGTCTGTGGGTGACAATCCAACACTCCCAAGCCAAACAAAGCAGAAATCTACCCCTCAAGATTTATGGCTTGCCGTCTTCTAAGATTATTAAAGCATTCCCCTACCATTCAGTAACTACCAGGCAGCTTTGCATTAGTTAAAATTCACTAATTTCCCAGAGACTCGGAGAGTCACCTGGAGAGTCCCAGCTGATAGGCACAATATCTTGTTCCAGCCCAAGCTCACACCCTCCTTTCTCACAGGGGAACTTTTAAACTATTCAAATATGTAATTCCCCTAAGAGATGCCCTATTAAGAATGCAGAGAAAAATTCGTGTTGTAATGCTTTAATTCTACAGACTAGCCTTCACTAGGAACACTTAAAAAACCACAATCTCAACCATAAATAGGGGCAAAACAATGATGATAATTGTTACTATGATGATGATGATGATGATTATTATTATTATGACTACTATTACTATTATTATCCTATGACCACCACCAATCCACAAAGACTGTCAGCAAAGTCTGGGAAGAAGGAGGAAAAATCAACACAGACACAAAGTGAACAGAAAACATGAGTCTTACATGCACCAAATCTAACTTAAAAAAATGTGTTTATATTCTGTACCCTGGGAACCAGAAGTATTTTAAAATCAAAAGAGCACTAATTAGCATCTGAATGCTTCTTTCATAGGTTTTATCAATATAAAGAAAACTGTGTGCAGTGGAAAGAATTATGGAATAAAGTCAGAAAAATACATAATTACAATAAAATATCATTGCAGTGATGTCATGGCTTTAAAAAATCATAACATACTAATACAAAATTAGGAAAAAAAATTACTCTCATTTTTGACTTTTTCTGAACTTTGAGAATGTGAACTGCTAAATCTCCTTTTCAGGATCTCACACACTGACACACTGTTTGCCTTCAGGACCATTTCAACAAGCACTTGAATCAAAACAAAAAAATCAACTCCTTCCCCTTTATTCTATCCCTTGACTTTTCAAGTAAGAAAGTAATCCTGAGAGGGAAACTCCCACCCCCGACCTCAAAAGCTTTAAATAACATCCACTTCAAGTTTAAACATATGACCTAAAAATTGACAGCCACTTCCCAAAAGCAGAAGGAAAGGAGCACAAAGTCAAGTCCACTACCAGCAGCAACACTGATGCTCCAAGAGACCAAAACAAAGATGACACATAAAATCTGCTAATCATCAAGCAAGATGAGTCAGATGAACAATACAAAAGAAAGCTGTTATAGGTCCAGAAAACATTTGTAACTTGCACAGGCTACACTGTTTCAAGTAAATGACCAATCTACAAGACACAGAATTGCACACTTAAGTCAAGAAACCAAATCCCAAGACAATTCTGAAGCATTAAGGCTGCCATGTCATTATAGGAACAATGGATGTAATGCAAGCCCTGTGGTTTTAGGCACTGGAAGTTCTCTGCCCAAAACGCCCCTTGCCAAGCACCTCCAGGTTTAACTTTCCCATGCCCTTAAAGGACACTGTAGTGGATTGAACCTGAATCATTTCACCGTCAGCACGTTCGTGTAATTAAGTTGCCACGTGCCTCAAGTGCATCAGTTGTAGGACAATTACTTAAGTCAAGCCAGCACCAAATGACTGTATTGATGTCTGCATCACTGCATGATGATCATGCCACCGCCAAACTTCGCAAGTGGAAGTACAGCAATGATGTGAAGGTGAATTCCAGATATGGTGGATTCAAAAGGCAACTGCGACAGAAACACTGGTTTACAGTTGTCACTGGTGTGCCATGAAATGACAAAAAACCCCTGAAAAGTGTTACCAAAACATACTGTGGCACATGGTTTTTTCGCAGTACTCATTAATATCTTCCCCATGAGGCAGTGAAAGGGTTCTCAGAATATAAAGATCACACCATGCAAACTCTATCAGTCATTCACATGTCAGCTTACACTTAATCCACCTTTTCCACACAGCAATTGCTTAGGAGATTTGCCAGGTTTAAGAACCAGATAAGATACTAACAATACTCAACTACTCAATACTAGCAAATTAATAGTAGAGGGGGAAAAAAACAGCAACGGAAAACCCATACAGATCAATAACTACAGAGATCTGCCACTGTTCCCCTGCTCTCTGCCTTGCACTGCTGTTTCCCGTGAGAAGGGGCGTGTCAGCTCTAATGTGACAGGATCCTGAAGTGTCCCAGGGTAAGAGCCTGGACGGCAAAGCCATTCTCCCAATGCTCCCCTGCCACCTCCTAACTATGAGTCATTAAAAAAGGCAATGAGAGCCCTCTTATTTGGTTGCCTGTCTTGTCCATAAGCATCTTCACAACATAGGTTCTGGGAAGAACCAGATTTCATTCTCATCCCTCAATCACGGCAACAATTCACAAACCAAAGGCAAAAGAGGAAGTGGCTGAATCGAAGGCAGGAAGGCCACTAAGTCTTCTCCCTAGAGATGATCTTTTAGATAGACAGGTACTTTTTAACTTTTTCCTTTTTTTAATTGTAAAATCCACGTCAGGACCACCTACCACACAAGAAATCTAAACTTTCAGTTAATTGATCTATTTTTATCTTCACATTGATTTACTTTGTCCCAACAGCTGGCTATTTTGAACCAGTAATCACAGACCACAGCCAGACCAGGAATCCATCCTGCTGGATGCCGTAGATGCTACAAGTTACAGCCCCACTCCTGAAGGAGTAAGACTACTTGCCCTTAACAACTTTTCCTCTTACAAATCAGATGTTTCTGACCAGTTCACACACATCACAAACCTTAAGTAGGTTGCAACAATGATATTTCTGAAGTTACAAGGTGGATTATCATTTTCTCCAGCATGAGTTTTGCGTGGTGCACCTTATATTCTGTCTCACAGAACCGTTCGCTATGGTAACCTCCTGGGCTACTGACAGCAGCCAGCTCCCACGAAGGAAGGAAGGAAGAGCAAAGAAACAGCAAGTTAGGCCTTTTCTTTAGCTGCAAAACCTCTCCCACCAGAATTCTCCTGTCAGAGTGGGTGAAACTGTCAGACATGAGGGTTACCATGTACAATCTCTTGATAATGGCAACAAGTTTCTCCAAAGTAGATATAATTGTTTCGCTAGTGCACACATGTGACTGTGAAACAGGCATCACTGGCCTATTTCTCAATAAATAAGGGCCTCATAGAACTGCAATCGCGAATGTAGTTAGAAAATCACAATTAACTGCTCGCGCTGTTTTTCTTCTCCTTTCATTATTTCCACTGTGTAGGGGGCGGCGGGGGGGCTGGTAGCAAGTTTGCAAAAGCCACAGACGGAAAACTTGCTCAGTCCTTCCGATACGGGCATTCCGCCCTCCCGCTTGCAGCCGGCGCTGCCCGGGCGGGAGCCCTCCCGCAGCGGCTGCCCCGGCGCCGCTCCCTCCCCGGCCCGAAGTTGGCGTCCCGGGGCATCCCCGGCGGCCGCCCGGGCAGTGTCACCGGCGCCCGATTTACGACTTCAGGTGCAGGAGCGGCGGGCAGCGCAGACCGACTCCCCGAGAGACAAAGGCTGTGTGTCGCTCGGCGGAGCGCCGCCGGGCGCGGAGCCGCCGGAGGAGCGGAGCGGCGGCGGCGGGCGCGGCGCGCACACAATGCCCGGCCCCGCGGCAGCGCAGGCCCCGCA
>WAAE01008248.1:142287-339872 GCA_013400495.1 Nicator chloris
CCCCCGCCCCGGCCAGGATTTAGCCCCCTTCCCGTCGGAAAGAACCAGCCCCGTCGGTCGGGGCGCGGCGACCGGCGGTGCCCCCCCCGCGGGGCCGCGCCGCCGGCGGGGCCGCGCCAGCGCCGCAGTTGGCGGGGAGCGGGCGGGCAGCACCGGCCGTATCGTCCCCCCCACCCAGGGCGGAGACCGGCGCCCCGCGCACTCGCCGCCACTGCCCGCGGCGCAGCGAAGCGAAAGAAAAAGGAAGCGGGTTGTGCAACACCGCGCTCCTGTCCGTGCGGCGGGGACGGAGGGGCGGAAAGGGAGAGCTCCCCGCCCCGATCCGCGCAGCCGATCCGCACCGAGGCGGTGGCCGGCAACGAGCTCGCCGATCGGCGGAGGACAGCGGGAGCAGAGCGCGAAAAGCCTCTGCGTTCCCCGGGAGCGCATCCGCCCGCCGGCGGCGGCAGCCGGAGACGGCGGCGGGAGCGCTGCGGCCGCGCTCCGGTCCGCTCGCCGCCGGGAGGGACGCGGTCCCGGGCCGCGGGCTCTCGGCCGGCTCGCCCAGCCCGCGGGCACCGGGCCTTATCCGTGCGTACGTGCCCTCGCGTCGTGCTGGACACCAGTTGCTACCAACCCGAAATGAGTGTTCGAGGCAAAGAGCAGGCGGATCGAGTGAGCTGTATGGTTTGTCTCTGGAGCAAAGAAGTGCCAACAAATAAACAGAGCGTCAGTGCCGGAACAGCGGGCAGGAAGAACGAACAGAACCATGAAGTTGCTCATTACGCATCCAGCGGGCAGATCGCACGCACCGCTCTGCGCGCCGGGGCACCGCGGAGGCGCGCCGGGCTCCGATTAGTCCTGAGCGATGCGCTGCGATGCCAGGCAGGAACGGAGCCGGCCGCGCAGCCCCTCTAGCAGGAGGGATGCTGCTCTCCACGAGAATAAGAAACCTCCGTTTCCCACTGGCTTGAAGTAAAAAAGCCACAACGTTTCCCGTGGCGCCTGGGAGGGAGAGCAGCGCGCCTGCCGCCCGGGACAGCGGGGCCCGTGCCCTGCAGGAGCCGTCCTGGGGCTCGCAGCGGCCGCGGCGCTGGCCCAGGACGGGCCGCGCGGGGCCGGAGCGCTGCTTGCCCGCGGTTCCGTTTCCCGGAGCGGCGGCCCGCCCGCTCCCGCTGCCGTTCCCGCCGAGGGGCGGGCGACGCCCGGGCCCTCCGCTAGAGGGGTGTCTCGCCATGCCGATCCGCAGGGCCCCGCCGAGCGCTCCCGGCCCGGCACCGCGCAATTAACTATTCAAACGAAACCGCTGCCGCACCGCCTAATTGAGTCTCAGCAGACATCGCCTGCATACCCGAGCGCCGCTCCAGGACAGCCCCGGGCCAGCCCCGCCAGACTCCGTGAGTCCCCCGTAACATCTCCGCCGCCACCGCCAGGCACAGCAGCCACCCCCTGAACAAAACACAGCCGCTAAGAAACGGAGGACTTGTTCTGCAAAAGCCCCAAACTACTTTGCAACATGAAGAAAACCTCAAAAGTCAGTTATCACAAACTTCTCAGGCTGACAAGAGCAAGAAGCACGCCCTTTCGGACTGCTCGATGATCCTGGAAATGAGCCCTTGGTACACACAACTGCTTAGAGAAAGAAAAGTGATCCACCGATCTGATCCGTGAAAAAAAATCTAAACTATCTTCTGTCCTATTAATCGTCAGTCCCAGAAGGACAGCTGTTTACAGAACCTTCGCCTGGCCAGCTCCATGATACGTTAACTTTGTGTCATCTCTGGTGATTTGGAGGTTAAAAAGGCACGGAAAGGAAGTGGAATCTTGCTGGACCTTCTGGCACGTTAGCAAACTCCTGAATCACGGGGCTAACACACTGCAAAAACACATTTAATCACACGGGGATTAAATCTCCTTGTATCCCCTTTGCAGGAATGGCAATTTGTGAGAAACCCAACACCATTTCATTATCCAGTTTGGAGGATGAACTGGGTAACGAAGCTGCCATCAGATAGCCAAGGTGCCTTATTTTTATCTTCAGGGCTTTTCTAGCATCCACTCTTCTGAAACTATAAACTTTCTAATTTCCAGTGTAAATGTATTCACTACCAATTTACAGCCATTAGGTCTTTACCATTTTGCCCTTCGAATTAAATAACTTTGTTTCTCTGATATTTACCTAAAATGTCCCTATAAATACCAATTAGATCATCCGTTCTCAGTGTTTCTGCTTCGCTTTTAATCTTCTCTCCAAATAGGTTTTCCTCTCCTCCAGCGTCCTTTTAAACCTCCTACCCTGTGTGCAGTGTTCTAAACAAGGTCTTAACAACTGCCTTGTACCATGATATTAATATCTCGCCGTCTCCTGAAAATACCTCACTCGATGCATCCCAGAATACATTAGCATTTTTAAGACCACATTACAGTGGCACCATAGTTATCCTACAACCAGTAATGTACCTGGATCCCTCCTCTTGTAATCTCACATTTGATGAACCTCTGAGCTCACTCGCAGTTATTCTAATTAATCTTTAAGTGCATGACTTCTTGCTATTACATTCCAACCCATTTCTGCTACTCCAGGCAATAGATCAATTGTGCTAGAGCAGTTTAAGATTCTATGCCTTAAAAATATGCATCTTGTCCTATTTTTAAGATTACTTACCATGCAGCCTGCTCAGAGGTTTCCCATTTTCCAGCAGTTCACTCTGCAACCTGTCCACACTTTTGGCCACATCAGGAAGGTGGCAAATGTCCTTGTAAAGCAGCCTGCTCTGGGTTTCCGTGAAACATCCTCTCTCCAGGCTACCCACAAATTCCTCAGTATGTCCCATTTCTTCAACCAAAGCTATCCCTGGCAACACACGAATCTCCAGGAGCCCCAATGCTTCATCTGTTTCCCTACAACCTCTCACTGTGTGTTGGCACTTGCTTTTGTTTTGGTGCAGACTGTGGTAGGCCATTTCTTCTACAAAATTACACCAGAATGCTCCGTGCAAAATAAGCCACATGTCTTTTAGGAACCTCCTAATCATTAAAAACTTCTTTTCCTTGTTGATGGTTAAGTGATTAACGAGGAATTCTAAATGTTCCCTAAATTGATCCAGTAGGTCAGATATATTGTTAGCATCGTACCACCTTTTCCTTCAGTTGTTCTCTCATATTAGGGAAGACCTGTTTTGAAGCTGAAGTGTTCAAGCTGTGTGAACAGCATTAGATAATCAGTACCCAGGTTTAAGTGGCAGCCAGTTTCTCTGAGCAGGGCTTTCTGCTCCTTTCAGTGAAACATTCAGTTTGCCTTTGTTTTGCTACTTTAATTAGCACCACACTCCTCTAGACTGCAAGTGCCAAGAAGTCCCTCTGAACTTTTTTGTGCACAGACAGCAGGCTCAAGCTGTACATCCCTGCACTGAGAGCAGGACTGGTGTGGGTTTGCAGTTCTGTGCTCGTACTCAAATGAAACTCATGGAGTAGAGCATTCCCCTTTGGTGAAGTGGGGTTAATTAATTTACAGGAACATTGTGGCTGTGGGAGCAAAACACAGAGAGGGATGCTTTGACTTACAGATATATTAATTCAAATTAGTTACAGGTCGGTTAAAAGCTTTTGTCCCTACTTATAGGGTAGATTTGGTTGAGTAAAGGTTGTGAGATGTATGAACAACATATATGGGTCATACTGGAATTACTTTTTGTGTCTTACATAGGGAACCCAAGAGTGCTTCTGAAGTCCTTGGACCCCTCGTGACCTTCATCTGCAACCCAGCCCATTAATGAGGCAAAAGTTGGTGTTTATGGAAGAAACAGGGCCCTTACAAGAGCTGCAGGGCAAACCAACATTGCCCAGGATGCCCAAAGGTCAGCTGAGACCAAGCTGAGTCAGTCTGACTCGCCACAGAGAGCTGGACACAGTGGTTTGAACTCATGAAGTTTTTCATAACTACAGGGACTTTTTCAGCAACTGCTGTTGATCTTTAGCTGCTAGCTTAGAACTCCATGTCTTCTTCCAAAATGTACAGTATTCTACTGCAGTGTTAAAGAACATTTGCTAAGGACTCTTTAGCCTTCAATGCTTTCCACAGCTTGTACTTCTGGGATAATAACCAGAGACGTGCACTGAAGTATTTGCAGTTGCCATTTCTGTGGCCAGTGGATCAGAGTAACTCTAACCCAGAAGATAACTTCCTATGGGTAACTGAGTGACATCCCTGGACTTCTTCTTTGCTCTTCCTGTTTTCAGACTTGTTTGGCCTGAAAATTATGGCAGTTTTAGCGCTGGTGAAAGGCCCAGCTGACAGCCCTGTGAAAGACAATCACTTCATCCTCAAAGGAACCCTAATACAGACACAAGGGAAGAGCCCCCTGGACTCTTTGCTGTTGCAGATGTGTGCTGATGGCACCCAAGGTGGTGCAGTTTAGACCATCCAGCTTCCTCAGTGGCTTTGTTAAAGATGCTCCTGCTGGCAGCAGCAGGTGCCAGGTGTTCCAGCAGGGTGTGGTGTAGACACTGGGGATGTTCACAGTTACTGAGGGAACACTTCCTTTCACATGTTGGAGACAGCTCTCTTTCAAAGGCATTGTGTTGGCATGCAGATATGCTTGAGCAGGTTCAGCTGTAGGATGAAGGGAAGAAATAGATCCAATGATTTGCTCCATACCTTCCCTTCCCCAGCTGCCTGCTTTCTGGTTTGGAGACTCTAGACTTGGCTCAAGAAGGCTTCAGGGCACATCATTTTAGTGATTTTAGGTAAATGACAAAAAAAAAGAAAAGAGGCTACAGGGCCTTAGTTAAACATTCAGCTGGCAGCAGCAGCAGCAAAGCACGTGTAGTCTGGTCCCTGCAGCATGGGACACCCATCTTCCACCTTCTCTCTGTTCAGCTTCTGAGAATCTCTCTTTGTATGACTGCTTTTTCCACCTGCATTTTTGCTTTTTTTCTCATTTCTCTTGACTGCTGTACATCCTATTTTATTATTTCCTATTAGTGTCTATTGTTCCTCACTTGGGTTGTTTAGTTCATTTTACACTTCAGATTAATTCCCAAAACTGTAAGAAGAATAAATTCATGGAAGAAACCTGATTTTTACCAGCCATGGTGCTGTTCATTTTACATATGCAATTTTCCCCTGCCCTTTGTTTAGTCTATTTAGACTTAGCTTTCTAGAGAGTTTTAATTTGTACTTCTGCAACAGCTCCCTATATATGAGGTCCAGTGTTAGCTGTGTTCCCCAGGTTAATGTTAGTATTTAAGATATTAGGATATTTGCCATACTATGAAAATCTTCATAATTTTAAAATTTTTAACACAGTTGAAGACTGCATGTGTAAGGCACATCATACAGGTCACAAGAGAGGGAAAAACTTCTCAGGCTAAAGCCTGGGAGAGATGAGGGGAGAAACTATGAGTAATCTTGCAGTTTTCCTATATTATAGGCAGACATGCTCGATGCCCTTTCTCCAGTGTACCAAATAGGAAATTACTGCTAACTCTGAAGATCTGTGATGCCTGATAAAAATACAAGAAGTTCTTTTTCTCCCTAATCTAGCTCTTTCCAGTCCTCTCTTTATTTTTTGGCAAAAAAAAAAGACCTTTTCCCAGGTCTCTGTGCATCTCCTGTGGCCTCTGGAAGCTCTGTGAGATGGCACAAGTGAAACACCCCATCAGACGAGAAAGAGTGAAACAGTCCCAAAGAGACCCTAACAATGACCTAACAACAAGCCATCACCCAGCTCTGAAGGTAAAGCTGGATTGGGAGCACTTCTGTTACTACTTAAATACATTTCCTTTTTCCTTGGCATCAAAGAGGATGAGAAAGTTCTAGAGGAGAAGACGGAATTTTCTGTCGCCTTCTTCCAGTACAATTTCTGTATTAGGCACCTGTATGACTGTCACAGAGGACTCTCATATAACTGTTTGTGCTTGTGGCAGGCAGAACACATGAACATTTAGGCACCATTTGCTTTCTCGTGTCCCCATGGTTTTATATCTCTGCAGTGTGGGCTGTCCCCATGTGCACATTACTGCAACAGAACCAAGGTGGACTGCAAAACAAGGACAGCCAGGCCCAGTAAATTCAGAATAAAAATGAAGCAGAGGGAAAGGAAGTGTGGTCACACAACTGGGAAAAATTGAGTATAGAAATAATCCATAAAGAAGATACTAGGAGAACTAGAATATTCACCTTTACAGAAAAACAAAGCTCCTCTGTTTATATGATATTAACTGTGTTTTTTTATGGTTCTCCTCTTAACATTCTGATCCACTTCCCAGCTTCTAATGTAATTCCAATTAACCTCTGTACAAGATGCTTTACATCAATACCCACTGCTGAAGTACCCTTGACTTCAGTCAAGCCATACCCTTCCCACTGTTAACTTTCAAACACTGTCCATATTGTCAGTATTTTCACTATGTTTGACTGTGATCTTACCAACTGCTTAGTATTTGCAGGAAGAGATACAGGGAATACTTTGGGGTTTTTTTTAAGAGACATAAATGGAAAAGAGAGGCAGACAACCTGCTTTTTCGTGGTAAAGTTTAGATACCACAATGAGATTGTGCAAAAACAGTATTATAATTTACCTGAGAACAAAACCCCCAATTTACCGCTTTCAATTTATGGGCAGAGTGATTTTTTCCCCCAGATTAAAAATGTTCATGTAGTTTTGGAAAATCCTGATCAGCCCAAGCACAGAAAACCATATTAGGAAGACCTATTATAAACAGCAGTCAAGCAGCCCATCTTGTTTCATTATGCAAGCCAAATGAAACACAGAAATTAAGCCAAGAGCGGGAAAACAACTAAGACTTAAAACTGTTGGGAATACTCCAAAGACTCATTAACAGATGAAAAAGTATGATTATCTTATTAGGAGTACTACCACCGATACAGAAGCTCTGATCAAAACAATAATTAAACCACCAATAACAATCTCCCTGCATCATTAAATACTTTTGTACAAATAAATTAACTCTGCCAGCCAGAAACATCAAATGGAGATAATTTACCTCAACCAGTTAATAAGTCCAAATACTGAGAAAGCCTCTTGCATTCTTACCTGGGAATGTGCTATCATTCTTCTTCAAAAAAAAAGCTTTTAAATAAATGATTTTGACAGCATTCCTATAAATTTTTGTATTTACTCCACCACGGATAAATCAATGAACCATGTGGCTTGAGATAACAACCTGTCCCTTTGCCAGTGGTGAAAACAAATTCTCTTCCAACTAGCACATGCAGCTGGGCAGGAATATTTATTTCTGAGCAAAGTAAATGGACACTCAAGTGCAATTGTTGATATGCAGAATCTGGCAACAAATCAATACTGACTTTAAATACCCAATTTATGCCATTACTTTTTAATACCCGTGAATCTTGTTAAAATCCCATAGCATGATGTCCTGAAGTGACACAGCCTGCTCAATTTCTTTTGGTTTGTGGGTTTATTGAATTTGAGGCTTTAAGAATCCTGTTATTGGTGAGTGTCAGTTTCTACCCTTTCTCTTTTATTGGCTTCCTTTGAAATATCTCTGGAGCTCTTATATCTCCACTTCCATTTGATTTTTTTTCCTGTGTCTGAGAAGGGTGCAGGTCTGAATTTGGCAGGTGTGTATTGCTGCCTTGACCTTACAGAGGCAACCAATACTGATATCTGGGGTTTTAGGGGCAGACACTCTGCCTTTATTTACGCTCCTTTAAGCAATCTAAAGAAGTGTAAATATGTTAGACAATTTGCCAGATAATTCAAAACTGCATTCTTGAGCTACCTATCTAGCAGTGCTCATGTATATGCACCATGTTGTAGTATAATTATCAAAAGTGCAAAATCAGGATGAATAAAATTGCCTAGATTACCTAGATCAGACCAAAAATTTGGACAAATATGATGCAGAAACCAGGACCTGAAATTCCTATAAAGCAAAAACTAACCTTTCCAGATGCACTGCCAAGAATGGGTCAGGGCTAAGATTCATCAGCAAAGCAGCACTTGTGGGGAACTTCAGCCACTCCTGCCCATGCTGGACCTGCTTTGGGGAAAGCAGAGTAGTGTAGAATCAGAGATGAGTTACTCTGGAAGCTTTTACTAGCAGACAGCTCAAGAGAGTGTAATATTACTGTTTTGAAATAGATTGGATCCAAGGAGCCTTGTGTTGCCATGAAGGCTTAATATGTATTTTTAGGAGCACCCCACAAGACAAGTTCAGCTTGTCCATGGAAGTGAGGAGACAGGAAATCCCACTGGAAGAACAGAGGAGAAAGAACTTTGTGTTCTGGTGTGCTAGGCTCCAGACCTTCTTTGACTAACTACTGTTTTAGCCATGATTTGTGAATACATTAAGTGGCTGAACAGGTTTACATGTTTATTCATTTTCTCCCTTAATTTAAGAGGAAGTTGTACAACAAATCTAACTGTACTGCCCTAGGGAAAATCCAGGCTGTGTCCCACAAGAGATGCAGTGATCAGCACAGCCACAAGCACCTGTATTGTACCTGGGCTCCTTAGGAAATTCTACCCACTTTTTGGAGCATTTGTAATCTGCATAATACAGTGAGAGTCAGACCTGTTGCTCACTGGTGTAACACATTTATTGCTGCACTGTCAGAAAGCAGGCCAGTCCCTGGACGTGTCACTGAACACTCAACTATTTTGGGGTTTATTTTGTGTTCTTTTGTGTCATCTCTCAGGAACTATCTCTGAGGAGAAGAAAGTAAACCAGGAGGACTGGTCTGATCCATTCTAACAAACCCAATATTCCTAAATCATGCTCTTTAGTTTCCCAAATTAACTTACCTCACGGTTTCCCCTTTGCGCCTGCAAAGATTTATTGTTTTTATTCAACCTGAAAATCTGCTGGCATTAGATATATTAGGATACCCACAGGTGGTTCTTTTGTCATCCTATCACTGCAGTGGGGAGATAGCAAAATAAATCAATAAAAACAATGTCTTGGCTGATGCTTGGGGAAGCCAATCTGTGGTTGAATATATAGCTCAGCAGCAGACTGCCCTGTGCACAGGCAGCACTAGGTACAACGGCTTCCACTCACTGGAGATCTCAAATAAGGATTCTGAGCTTTATTTAGTGTTTTCCCACCACTCAAGTTTCTAATTCTGGGTCCTCTTTAAAACAACAATGTCTTATCTTTTTTGGTTTGTTTCAGATATACACCAGAGGTTATTTTGTCACAAGGGCAGGTTTTCTTTCTTTGACTTGAGCACGGTTGCAGCAAGGGCCTGACATAAAGCTGGTTTTCAGTTGCCACTATCCGAGGCTTGTTTTCAAAGACTATATGCAAATCATGCCAATGCTGCCTTCTGCACTTCCTCCATTTTATTTTCTATTGAGACTGAATGTGAAGAGCAGCAGTCTATTTAGAACACCATGGTTCTTGCAGCAAAAAAAACTAAAGCTATTTCCAAAAGTGGAATTTCTTAGAATCAGTGTATTTTCTTCTTCTTATAATAGAAATGAGTATGAGCATTCTGAGGCTTTAGTTATCCTCCCAGGTCTGAGAAGATGTGAGGAGAAGCAGAGTGGGTATGGAAAGAAAAGCAGTTGATTAGTAAATCCATTTAAGGATTTAATCCTTTGTTAAGGAAGCAGCATCGAGACTGCTGGGGTGAAGTGAAATGTAAGAGAAACAAGTGGCAATTTACCCTGTAGCTGCATTCTCCAAATTATTTTCCCCTGGGGATGTAGTGCATGTTAGCAGGCACAGGCAGCTCCTGCAGGGAACAGCCCCTGGTTGAACTTGTACCCTGAGAACCCCCAGCTCCAGGGCACACAGGGCAAGGGGTGAAGCACTGCCCACCCTGGCCAAAACCATGGCACGTGCCCTACACAGCCACTTGTGCTTGTTGCCCTGGACTATGGGGGGCTTCTGGAGTCCAGATTAGCACAAGGAACGTGGCTCAGAACTCCAGCTAACCCAGGAAGGAATGCAGCAATGCCTGTCAGGATTTGTGCCCCCAGAAGAACGGTGCTTTGTCCTACTTTTGCCATGGATTTCATACTTGAAGCCACGGATAACTGAAAACTCATAAGGACATAACTGTAATCATTCAACAGTCAAAGCCATTGAAGGGCCTCTGCTGGGAAGCACAGCTTTGGTTTTCTGGTGTCTTATTAAGGGAAGACTGGCACCGTGTGCTTTGCAGATCTGGGTGATGAATCTGTATTTTTTAGCTTGAATACAGTGTGCAAGTGCAGATCCAAAATGTGAAATACAGAAGGGACGAACAACAGCTGCTTCCTTACAGGCTCCCATGCCTATTACACAGAATATTTTTTACCTTGTCAATCAAATATAGGAGGTATGCAGTGGAGGCAATCACACAATAGAAACAGGCCCCCTGTTTTCCAGAGCTTTTAGGTTTGAATGTTCCTCACTGCAGAGCCAGGTGTCCTGTGTTTCTGTTGCAGGAGTGAAGCTCTGTGTCTCTCTGTCAAGGAAAGCATTTGTTAATTGCTTCCAAAAAAACCTGGAGTGAAGAAACATTTAACTAAATAGCTAAAACATGCATAAGGTGTCCTACACAATTTTCAGCACTCTCAGCTGCAGCACAAGATGCTCTTGCAGCAAGAACAGCCATGCCAGATGTTAAGTAGGAACCTGCTTGTTTCCACTGTGGTAGGGTGGTTTTGACCTGGTGATAACTGTGCAGAGCCCTTTCTGGGGCAGAAAAAGCCTCCCTCAGCTGATCTGAGATTCCTTCAGCATCAGAGTCTTTGTGTTTTGTTTGCATCCAGCCTGAACGGTCAGGAAGCCTTGCAGTGGATTCAGGAGCCAAGACTTGGTCACCTCATTTATGAGAAACAGAACCAACACAATTATGCGATTACTATCGTGAAGCAGGAAAAATGAATACCCTTTTTTTTTTTTTTTTTTTTTTGGTGGACATTCACTGCTTGCTGCAGCAAGAGTGTGGGGGATTGATCACCAAAATTATTCAGTCAAGGGTTTGATTTGCTCTTTTATGTCTCCCGTGCGGTCCAGTTTCCGGGGTGTTTTGGGGTTTTTTGTTCAAAAACTGGACAGCAGAGGGTGCCAAACCCCAAGAGGGAGCGCAGCCAGGCCCGGGAGCTCTCGGGCATCCCCGGAATCCCCGCTGGAAGCTGAGCTGCAGCCCCGGCCCCGGCTCCGGCTCTGGCCGGGAGCTGTGCCCCCACTCGGATGTGTCCGCGCTCCCAGCCCCGCTCAGAACCTCCCTCTTTGTGGATCAATTCAGGCTCTGGAGAGCCAAGTTATTTTCTCTCTGATGTGCAATTGGCACTCAATGTTATCTCGGGAATCTGAAGCCACGTTTTGTTATCAGGGTGTTGCAGGGAGAACTCGCTAAATTAAAAGCAAGCACTTGATCACAGAGAGCTGAGCACAAACACCCGCTGCCTTTAACACGTGCTACAAATATGACACAGCCATTGAGGAACTAAATTTGTTTAACTTGACATGGTTCATGCACAGCTTTTTACTTTGGACAAGGAAACATGAGATTAAAACATCAGCAGCGCTGAAATCCCATTCTCATCCTACAGTGAATTATGAAATGAAGTGGCATTACATTAGCAGGCAAAAGATATGCATTCTACATTTTCTGCAAACACTGCTCATGGGAATGAGATGGAAATTGGTCCTTGAGTAGCAGCTAGTTACAATAGCTTCTAAACAAGCCTAAAAATTATTCTGATTGTATTTAGAAGCCAAATCCTGAAGCCTCTATTGTATTTAGATTCCTGTTCTTTGCTGGAGTCAAAAACTGCTCTGCTTGGCCCAGGCAACATTTCTTTTTTCACTTTCTTGCCAGTCCCTGTCCTGAGGATGAGCACTGTCAGATGGCCAATTTTACTGCTCACATACCTGATACACATCACTAGCCCATTATTTCTGCACAGGAACAGGACCCATCATTCCTAACTCAAAACTGTGCAGATAACAATTGATAATTTGTAAACAGTTATTCGCTTTGAATGAGTTATGTAGGCTCTGTTTACTTAATCCAGCTATTTGTCAGCTTTATCAGCCACTTATCAACAGAAGCAGAAAGCAGGGCACACATAACCCATTCATCATCCCTCTTGTTGCTGCAACACACACAATATATATTGCACATGCCACAGCACTGGTGAAATAGCTCACAATACTACACTGCCAGCACAACTCAGTATAAAAGTTACCTTCTCAATGCCAAAAACTTGTGGGATGCTTCACAGAGGGGGAATGTTCCCACTCAGCCCCAACACGTGGGCCTAACAAACGAAGAGATTGCACAAGTGTGGCAGGAGGTGGGTGGGGGTCTCAGCTGGGTGGGGAACACCCAACACCCTATGCAGCAACGTAGGAGAATATTCCATAAATGTGGAAAAGAGCAGGAGACTCAGCTCGAGAGGCCCTGTGGTTCCTCAGAGGACAAGGATGTACAACACTTAATTGTACTACACAAATGTTTGTACTAACAAAGCACCCCACAGGCCTCAGTTACCCCTGTCCCCTCTTCCCTGACTCACACTGCACCCTGTGCATTTATTTGTGCCTCTGAAATGTCCCCCCATTGTCCTCCCTGCCAGGGCCTGGCCTGGCTTCATCCGGCCCAGGCGCTTCTGTCACAGCTTCAATCAAAACAAAATTATCGTGAGCCTTTAATAAAAAGACTGAGTGGAAAACCAAGGTCAGAAAAGCCCCAAGTTGCCCTTGTCCAGCAGTAAATAGTTCAGCACTGCAGAAGAGCCACACACCACCAGCCTTATGCAAACCCAGGGCACTGGGCTCAGCACACAAACAGTGAAACACCAGGAAAGAGGCATTGGTGCTCTGTAACCTTTTAAAGAAAGTCTGGCAGGGAGATGGAGATTTAGAAGAGCTTTGAAAAAATAAGCCTTTTCTCCCAGTCTTTACAGGGAAGATGGAAAGCTGTCGTAAGGATTTCAGATGTAATATGGCATAAAATATTTTTGCTTGAAAAGAAATCCCTCAATAGCACATTTTAAAAGTTATCATTTTGTAGTTCTCATAAATTTACTATTATGATATTTGCTCCTTATTCCCCCACAAGATATTCCTTTGTTCCTTTGTTTCACTTGGGGAGAAAAGTTGTGTGGGTTACTACTGTGACTGGCAATTTCCTTTCCAAGGGAAAACTTCTGCTATTTTTCAATCCAAGAAACCACATGCCCCTTTTAAGATGAAAAAAAATTAAAGCTTACAAATAATTCAATGTCTTCAAATTTAGATAAATCACTTAAAAATGAGCTAGTTACAGCACAGAAGCTGACAGGCTGAATTGGTTCAGCCCATTTTTCACGACTAGCCCCACACTGAATTAGGAAAAGAGAGTCTTGCAAATCTCCCTGGGATTTGTGACTCCCAGGAAACCTACTTTGAGTAGCCAGAACCTCCTAGGAAAGAAGCTTCCAGGACACTGCCAAAGGGAGTGTGGAACAATGTTAAAAATCAGTTAATGTGGCCATGCAGTCACTGATCCTTAGCTCAGTTCAGACACTTGTGAATTCTGCAGTGTAGATGAGCCCTTTGGAGAGGTTCACACATTAAGAGAATCCATTACTTTTTTGCTGATTTATTTTATAATGGCTCATTTACATGCACTAAGGAACGGTATTTTTATACCAGTTAGAAAGGCACAGATTGCCTCTCTGCAGTCATACAGGTTTTCCATTTTAGACAAGATCTTTAAAAAATTGACAGTATTATGAACTTCCAAGAGGCTTTTCAAAGTCACTTAGGTTTTTAAAATCTATTACGGTTATTTTTTCTGTCATATTCCAAAGGTTTATATTTTTGGAGTCCTGGTACTAACAAATCCCGTTATATATGTTGAGCAATATGAAAAATAGGGCAGTAATGTTTTAAAGCCTCTAAAACAGTTCTCAAATTGCCTGTAAAATGTGGCATTTCCACAATACACGATTGTTTGGCAGGATATAAAAGCTTACCGGTTCTCATTTGGGTGATTTGCATAACTTGTTCACGGCATCATTTGTAAATATTATGCCCATCCCAAGCTGCCACTGATAAAAAGAGTAAGATTGCTTTTGCCAAAGTATGTCATAATATGGATGAGGAATAAACCCTTCCTGTCTAAAAAGAAGGAAGTTATACAAAGCGAGTTAAAATTTTATACTGCATTAATCTCAGAAATCACTTTTCATGTCTGTTAGAGAACATAAAAGTGAAAAAAAAGATTTCCTTTCACTGTGCAAAGTGGTTCTACAAGGGTTGGACAAGCCAAGGGGCAGTGGCTGTTCCCCAGGAGGCATTTGCTGAGGGCAGGGTTCACACCAGCATCCAGAGAGCCCCTTTGCCTGTGCATCAGAGAGGGTGGGCTGGGCTGAGAGCGTGGTCCTGGCTCCCCAGGCTCACTGAGGGTGAGCACAGAGTGAACAATTCTGTTTCAGGCACACAGATGACAATTCAGTTTGCCCACTGACCTGTGCTGACTCCCCAATGCTAACAAAACCAAACCACTGCAACAAATCTATTTCACCCAAAGAGACTCAATACAGAGGGAAAGCTCATTTTCCTTAGCAAGGTGGGGCAACTTCCACACAATCATTTTCGAGCTTGATTTAATATTCATGACTGTTCTAGAAGGTGGCAATTTTGACTCCTGCTACTGAATTGCCTGTGCTTGCTTAGGAACGGCCCTTTGAGTGATGCTGTACTTCTTGTGGATGAAGGCTGTGGGGAAATGATGGTGCCTGCCTTTGGAGGCTCTGTCACAGTCACCAAACAGATGGATTTCTGGAAAGCACATGTATTTGTCTGCCTTCACAACCAAGAATATGTCATTGTGGCTGTTTTGTGAGCCCCCTAATAAAAGCTCCAATGAGTATTTTTGTCTCTGAAGTTATTCAGTGGGAAGGAAGAAGAGTAACTGGGATGCAGAGGGTTACCATGTCTGTTTCTCAGAGTTTCAAACTCACTGGTGGCAGCTGTGCCAACATTCCTGTGCTAATTTTTATGCAATTAGTTGAACTGGCTGTTGTAAACTTTAAGTTAACACACCAAGCCCTGAGAGATGGTGACATCTGTAGGTGTGAAGGTACCACTGTAACAAGGCACCATTTACACATGATCTCCAACTGAGCTCTGAGGTTACCATTGTGCTGCTGAGCAGGGATGGTAACACACTGCTCAGCCCCACTAAACCTGACAGCTGGCCTAACTAAAGTGTTTGTCTCCTCCACAGTGACCACAACACAGCAAACATCTCAAAAAGATGCTCTGGCTTCTGAAATCAGTGAAATTTAATGGCTTGCCTTGGATACTGCTTTCACCCCACACATTGCATTTTTCTACTTTCTAAATTTAACAAACTACCAACAAATGGCTCTTTTCAATCAGACCTTAAAGCAGGAAAAAGAGACTGTAAGCCAGCAGCCAAGGCAAAGGAATCCCCAGGGAAAGGGCTTGGTGTTATTTCCTGTCGTGAATCTTTGCCTGCCAGGTTGAATTCGGGAAAAGAGAGAGAAAAGAAAGTTAGAATTTGTCTTTATCATGAAAGACGAAAAACAAGGGTAGGTCACTAATTACATCTCTAAGGTGATACATACTCTACTGCCTTAGTACAGAGATGCCAGTAATAACCTCAGGTATAGAACAGTGCTGGCACTTTAGTAGATATAGCAAATGAAAAGTATGATAGATTGATCTTCCCATCTCAGCTGCAACAAGATTCAAACACACTTTCAAGCCCTTAAAGCCACAGTGTTTTGCCAAAGTGAGATTGGAAATGCTTCCAGGAACATAATACTGGATATACCTTTCCTATTTGCTACACAGCAAGATTACACATTACCTGAATGTGTAATGAATTTATCCTGATGAGTGGCATTCAAGGTTAGGGATTTTTGAAAGCAATCTCACTATCTGGGCAATAAAGCCTGGAAGTACGTAAAAAACCCTACTTTTTAAATAAGTGTTCTGATCAATAATGCTACATTGGAGTGTAGAAGGTGCAATTAACTCTTCAGCCTGGTTCTTGGAGCTCTGTATGGCTGATTTTTAGGTCAAGCTAAGCTTTTCTTTAAAAGCTGTGGAGAATACGAGGCTTGGTTTGTGAGACTACAAAATAAGGCAAGATAAGGATTTGTATTTTAGAATTTGCTCTGAATTCAAGTTCCTGGTCCACTGATCTTAAAGAGGAAATTGAACCCAAGACTTTCACCTTAAATGCCAACAGCTGGTTATTCAGGAGGCTGATCCAGCTCTCTAGGTTTAATCAGAATCAGATCCACAAAATTATTCTTAAGAGTCTTCCCACAAACACTTTGCTTTGACAAGCCCATATTCTTAATGAAAAAGCAGGGTATAAAAACGCTTCTGAATACTGTTTCTCTAGATGATACAAAATTATATATAAATCCAGTTTCTCTAGATTATATAAAGTTACTTCATGATCCCTACCTAATTACTGCCATACATGCAGATCAGCACTGGGTCCAGGAGACTCACAGAACAGAATGAAAACTAGGTAAGGGAGTAAGCAGCTAAAGAATGGCTCTGCTAAGGGAACTGGAATAAAACCAAGCAGCAGAAAAGCACAGAACCAGCAGTGCCACAGCATTGTCTGTGCTGTGCCTTTCTGACCTGGCTCAACAGACCATGAGAAGTCACTGCTCGTGCACAGCAGCAGCCACATGGAGCAGAGGTGATCCCATGGGTATTTCCCAAAGGACACCTTCTTGTGTGCTGCAGCCAGCTCAGCCTAAAGCTTCTCCTTCAGACTTTGAGCCTCAGTTGAGATTAGTCCTTCATCAAGCTTGGGAATGGGACACAGCAGCAGAAAGGAATTCAAACCTGAACCTTCTCTAGCAGCTCAGGAGGGTGCACTTTCAGGAGAGCACTGAAACTTGTCTCAGAGCCTCTGGAAAGAAAGACCTACAAGAATTAGTCACTGACAGCAAAGCCCCTGTATGCAGGTGCAAAGCCTGAGCTTGGACCACTACAAAATGCCAAGATCATTCACAGGGCTTGGCTGGAAACATGGCAAGATAAAAGAGAGAAAACCCAACAGAAGCTGTTGGTGACCTGGACTGGCTGACAGCACACACCAGCTACCTAGTAAACAATTTCATGCCACAGAAATGAAGAGTTAATATTCAATAAAACTAGAAAAAATCTGGAGCTCATAGTGGTCAGCAGGCATTGCAGTGGCATACACACATCTCCTAAAAATAAACCAAAACACCACTCTCCACACATTTCCTTACTAGTAAAGCTTACCCTAAACAGGCAGCTGGGACCAGATCCATCCCCAGAGTTAAGGTGCCCAGTTTGCTGGGGGCTGTCAGGGTAACTCAGTGTCCACGACATGAAAAACAAGGCTGGCCAGGTGGAATGAGTGATGAGACTCATGGTCCTGTGTCTGACAGAGATTTAAAGCACCTTGAGCCATTCCCAAGAATCTGGTGTGGACCTTTTGTTTGACTAAACCTGCCTCTGCACCAAGGCTTAGGTAGAAAGGCAGCAGCTGGAAATCAATAGATGGGACCAGCAGTGGGAAGAAGATAAACATAAATTGCACCTGCAGAAAGACAGTGATGTGCATGTGTTAATCCTCCTTCAGTACATCAATCCAGGAGCTATTGCAATTATCGTGCTGAGCAAGGAAAACCAAAAAATGTAATGGCAGAAGCAGCCTGAGAATCTGCTGCGTCCTCCAACGAGATTTTTTAAAGGAGTCCCTCACTTTCATTCTTTCTGAACATAGAATAGTTTCTGGCTATTTTAACTCCACTGGGCAGAACAGAACCTTGCATTAAGGGAGGAGAAGGAAGCACAGCATCACAGCTGATGCCCTCCCATCTTAAATCAGCTGCAAACACTATTTTTGTAAAGCTCCTCAGTTCTCACTAACCTTTGGGCTGACTGAGGGACCCCATAAATTGGTGAGCTGTGCTTTGGATGAAAGCAGAGGGATTAATTCTTTGAGCAGGACTGGGATTCCCTGCAGGTCTGTTGTGACAGAGCATCTCAAAGCCCTGGGCACAACACTCTGTTGAAGGACAACACAATTTGATTTTTCTTTTTTTAAAAATTTCCTTCTTACCACCAAAATAGTTTGAAACAACAAAAGAAACTATAAACGTGAAAACCAGGCTGGATGTCTGATTTCAGTATAGCAATAGCTGCTATCCTGACAGTTATAACACTACAGGTTGTATTTTTATTATATTTGATTTTTCCATTCTGTAAGGACTGACCAGAAAATAAACCTTGACATAGCCAAAATTGGATGGTACTAATGAAGCACCCAAGAGGACACCATGCTGCTTCTCTGTGTTAGCAGCAAATGATTGGTAATTAAATACTGTCAGTGGGTGGTGCCTGATGTATTTTTATTAACTTTTGTGTCTGTTGCATACATGCTCCTGAGTGACCAGCTAAGGTAGGTTATGTGGCATTTGAAGCTGGATTTCCTGAGGTGAAAACCTGATAACCTTCCAGAGCACATCACTAGAAGTGCTTTGACCTGCTCATTTTCTCGTGGTGGGGGCACAATTAATTTCTGGTCTGGAAAGGCTGTCTGACATTTACAGGCAGCACAGACACCTGCTTTAGAGCAGGGATTTCTTTCTGTTCCTATGAAGTGCCATGCACAGTTCAGCTAATATCAGATAAATAAGGTCTATAGAAAAGGTTGCAGCTGCTTAGTGGTCTCGAGATTTTTTTTTTCTTTGATGTCAGAAAATGAACGTACCTGGTACAAAAAGGGTTTGGTTTGGGGATTTTCTCAAGTGAGAGCGTTGTGCAGTACAAATAAGTTTTACAGATAAATGCCATAATATTTTACACTGAAATCCAGAGATTAACTGAGCCCAGCCCCTAGGATGCACAGTTAAGGAGTGAATATTTAAAACAAAATCTTGTATTTTCATTTTGTTTTATTACTGCTTAACAGAAGGCATAGAATGATCCAAGAGAACAAAATGGGCACACACTATTTTAAAGACTTTAAGCTGTTAAGCAACCTGATTTGAAGGGAAGATTGCAGAAGACAGGCTACCTTTTAAAGGAAAATACTAAATATTAACACAGTAGCAAGTAATAAGAGATTTTGATGATTTGCCAAATATTCTCAACATGAATCCCAGAACAGCCTGGGTTGGAAGGGACCTTCTAAAATCCTCCAGTTCTGACCCCCTACCACCACAGGGACACCTTTTACTAGACCAGGTTGCTGAAACAACAGCTCTTGTTGCACTCAAAGTAACGCTTGATGAATAAGGACTTGTAATCCCTCCAGGAACTGGACCAGAAACACAGGCAGGGGTGACACATGTCAGGAATCCCTTGAACACTGTGGCAAGTCTGGTGGGCTTTGTTAGAAATGTCAAAGGGAATGTTCAGCACATGATCCTTGACACAAATGCTCTACTGATATCCTGCTTTTCCAACAAAAAGAGAAAAACACAAAGCACCTTAAATTCAGGTTTTGTCAGTACTTCTCCAAGGAATGCCAGACTAGGTTTGTTCTTTATCAGGAGATGGGACACAGCTTCCATCTGTGTGATTGCTTTAATGGATTGAAGGGGTGTTTTTGCCCAGGTCCTGCTGCTGTGGCATCACTGGAGAATGGCTGATGCCGTGAAGCATCACCCTCGAGGAGTGGGCAGGTCTTCAGAAAGTCCTTTATACACAATACATTGCACTGGGCCACTTAATCTAATATTCAACTACTAAGCTGCCACTTTTTCAACAAGTCCTTGGAGAAATGCAGGAATCCTATCAAAACTGCAGGTTTATCACTCCTTGGAAATTTTCTGATGTGCGTGAGTGCAGAGGGCATGCCTTATACTGAAAATAAGATCAGACATTTCCTCTGCCTGACAGCCAACTGTGCTTAATGGGATTCTAATTTAATCAGAGTACAGAACAGGGCAGATGTAACACTGATAAATCGTAACATGGATCAACATGCAAGAGTAGTGGGGGTAGGACTTGCCTTGGAGAGTGACAACTGCAGGGGAAACTACAAGTGTCTAGAAAGGGCTTTGCATACAGCTGTGGCTCAGTCCCACAGCAGAACAAATGGAAGCACACCTGGATTTTAGAACTGCTCTGAATGTTCTCATGTACTGTACTCTGTCCAGCCCTATCTGAATGGCCACATCATTTCTCAAAGGAGGCTGAATTGTTTCAAACAGGACCATAAGTGCACCTACATTTTTTAAAGCAGACTAAGCTGCAAACACCCAGCAGACAGAAAATGTGAGACTAGAACTCATCCAAAACTTAATTTTTTTGCTTCTCAGCTACCGTTTGCTCCCTGAACAGGAGTTACTCCTGCTTGCAAGGCTTGGATGTGTGGACATCCCCTTTCTGCACTCCTGAAGGCAGTCCAAGGTGTTCTGTAAGAGTTGCTCTGCACCTTCCACCATGTAAACCCTCTCCCAGAACGGATGCTTCAGGCAGGCAAGTAGGATAAGCTGGAAGAAGATCCTTGCCACCACTGGGGCTCCTTGCCACACGAGGTTGTGAATGCAAGACTATAGGGATACACAACTTCCCGGGCAGATTAATGGGAGAAAGGTTCTTCAAAACAGGCACAGTCACTGGTGTAGGAATTATGCTGCAGATGACTGCAGACTGGGAGGGTGTTTTGGGGGGCATCACTGCATGCTTGCCCTGTCTCTATGCTGTTCACAGCATTTGCTGCAGGCCAGAGACAGATTATTGGAGTAAATGGGTATTTTCCAGACTTGATGGCTTATGTTCTGCAGTGATGGTGAATGTCCCTGTCCAAACATCTCGATGCTTTACAGTAAGCATGTGAATGTGTTTTCCTTGCAGTGATGATTAGCTGACTCAGCTGCATAAATTAACCTCCCCAGGCAGCAAAGACAAGCTGAGTGCTGTATGGGTACCTGAGAGGTTCAGTGCTGCTGGGCTGCTCAGGGAAGTCTTGTTAAACTTTAGCAAGGCATCCTTAATATATGTAAATAGGCTTCTTGCAATGAGTAATGTTGCCAAATTTTCCAGATTGCTAGCACTGTCCTCCATTAAACTTGGAGGACAAATTCACAAATACATTATTAGGGGAGGCAGCAGTAATGTTAGTGAGCGAATCTGGTGATGTTCTTAATCTTGGAAAACAAAGAAAGGATATTCTTGCTTCTTAGCAAGGTCAATGTTATGTATTGTCAAACTGCTAGAAACAGTCTATGGTATTGTTTCAGCAGATCTAGTCAGAATACACAAAATTAAGTAAATCCCCAAAGAACACTATCATAAGGGCTAAAAGAAAATATTCCTGACAATAAAACTGAAATTATGTGACTTACAGGATAATGCAAGTGATCCAAGTCAAAATTTCTCTCAAAAGAAATCTTTAAGTACGAAATATTGCAAAGACACACTTAGACCTACCACAAAAAGAAGAAAACATTGAAATTGCCACATTGCTAATGTAATTTATTCTAATCTGGAGACAAAATCTTCAACCATCTTAAACATGTGCTGTGTGACTTCAAGGGGCAGAGTTAAATTTCTTTAAATGCTAGAATTATGTATCTGAGAAGCCATCCTATATGGTCACTTCCCTTCAATTTCAAGTTGGTGAAAGATAAAAACATAGAAGAAACTTGTCTGTGGCAGTGTAGATATTTGAACGGATGAAGCACTTTCAGTCAGTAGTGTGTGAAGAAAGCAGTTCTAGAAAATTAATGCCATGAGCATTAGCCAAAACAGATTTTGGATCTTCTTTCAACACTCCATTCATCTTTCTTAATCTGTTTCATATTTTATTCATGATTTGAATTCAACCACAATACTTACCTAAATTGGCATGTTGCTAACAGACCTTTTAAAAACCCTCATGAACTCTTTTTCAAGGTGGTATCAAGGAACATCTTATCGAAAACCAGCTATTCTATAATCCTTGGGAAAGCTAGTTAATAACTGCAATAATGCACTGAAATGTAATAATATACCCTATTGATCTGATTATCACCAGACAAACACACTCCTTGCCTGGCTGAATGTGCCAGGCACAACACACACTGCAGGGAACTTGGTCTGAGCGCTCTTTGTGACCACGTTACCTCGGAGGCTCTAATGGGACAAGTCTCCTTCAGTGATTGCCAAAATTACCTCCCTCTGGAACCTGTTATGAGTTACAACAACAGGACAACCTTGTGTGAGCACCAGAACTGTCCCATTCAGGATACCTGCCACTTTAAACAATGCTGGTCAACAAACTGCCTAAAATTCAAGCTGGGCTACATCGTGGTAGAGGATTGAATTTCTGCTTTCAGGATGTCTCATTAGGTAGGCAAAGTATTGTGGGATGGCAGAGCTGGAGGACCACCAAAGTCCACAGTGCAGAAGTTTCCATTAGAAACCCCCCAGGAGGGGCAGTTCACTCATCCTGCTGCAGAGTCCTGCAGAGTCCTGCTCTCCACAGAGAGCTGGTGAAAGACAAGGCCTTCAAGAAACATCATGCTGATACAAATACTTCATGGGGAGGAACCTTATACTGAGTGTGAACCAAAACTTGTACCTGACAAGTCAATAGTCTGGTCTAGCCATACCCTTAACCTCATTGACCAGGGGATGCCAGGGGTGGGCTGGTCCCAAGGAAGGAGTTTGGCAGAATCCTCAAAGCAGACAGCTGTGTCAGCACATAGTGATGGGCTTTGCTTTTACAGCTGCCAGTAAAGCAAGAAATATTTGTATTCTGGCAGATCATGCCAGCTCAGTGCTCAGGGACAATCCAGATACTGGGATGTACCAGGAAAGGAACAGGGACATCCACAATATATCTGAATCTTGACAGCCATGAGCTGTTCTGCTCACCAACCCTCTCAGGAAGGATTTACTAGAAGTGGGGAACACATGAAGATGGGCAGTAATCACAGTTATGGAATGGCTTCTGCTTGTTAAATAACTTCAAATAATTGAACTAGGACTGCTAATGCTGGGGAGGATATGAGTGCAGGGGTTTGGTCACCCAGGGCACAGCTCAGCTGTGGAGCCTGTTGCTGAGCTGTTGCAGAGGCTAAATGGGATGTGAGCTCAAACACAACTATGCAAATTAATAGACAAAAAATTCATTAGGCAAATAAAGACACTGATACCATCTCTGACTCAGGAAAGCAGAGCTGCAGCCACTTGGGCACAGGGAGAGTGTTTCCAATGCTTCTGCATCCCTGTAATCCTCCCTGTGGACCCTGCTGTCAGTCTCCAGTTGTGACAGGTACTGGTCTGGATGGGCTTTGTGTTACCTATTCTGTCTGGTTTTATGTTCTCCCTGCAGCCTTTCTGCATAAAGCTGTACAGTCACATGCTGAAATATGCCTTTACTCAGTTGCTTTACACCTGGGAAGTGGCAGAAAACCCAGCCACCAGGGAGGAAACTTCCCCCAGGCCCCTTGGCTGTACATCAAAATGCTGATCCTCTTCCCTGCTCAAAAACCTGACAGCCCAGAGCCACACCAGGGGCAGACTGGTGTGTGCACCCAATTTCCCCAGAAGAGCCCAGCAGCGCCTGCTGCCCCTGCTGGAGCCCAGCATTCCAGCATTCCAGCCCCTGACAGAGAGCAGCACATCTCAGCCCAGCAGAGGGGAGTGAGGTTCAGGCAGCTGCTGCACACGGGCTGGTGTTCTGAATCTCTCCTACTAATTTGTACAGCAAACCTGCAATTTCTGTGGTAGCCATGGAAACTGAGGTACTGGAGCACAATGGAGCACATGTGTGAACGCTGTTGCACCACTGAGCATGCATCACTCCTCGACAGCAAGGGCAAAGAGGATATCTGTGCAACCACAGGTTGGCTCTGGGCACTGGCTCTACACCAGGCTAAACAGGTACCACACCACAGAAGCTCTTCTGCTGGGATCAGGGGGGATGTCTGCTGGAAGACAAGGCCAGTGTCAAGGAAGACAATCCTGTCCACTCCAGAAGAAAAGGAAAATAAGGAATGGCTGGGAAGAAGTGTTCCCTGGTGAGCTGTACAAAAAAGATAGAAATCTGCCTTGTTTTGTCTCCCTTCACATTGCTAGTAATCTCAACACCCCTAAACGTTTGGGGTTTGATGGTTTCTCAGTCAGTGAACTACAGAAGTCAATGGAGTCATCTCACCTGGAGTGACAAGCAAAAGAAACAAAAAAAAAAAAGCCCCTGCCAATCAATTTTCTTGTGAAAGAAGTGGCCAGAAGCTGGTGAAGGACCCTCAATCAATGTGCAGCATAAAGCTGTAAAGAACTGCAAACTAGGGAGGCTCATCCTGTGAAATAAAAACAACCCTAAACATTATTTCCTTCAGACAAGTTCTCTGTAGACCACTCTGCTGACCTTTTGCTAAACCACTGTTATTGAGGCCAGTGTTATAATTCTGCCCAGACTCATCAGGGGTGTTGGTTTGAGTGGGCTGTGCTGCTTAGGATTTTAAATTTGCACAGATCAGGTCAGTCTGGCCACAGGGATTTGAGGCAGACCTGAATACGGAGATGGTGACTTCTCAGAGTCGTTTACACCAAGGAACTTGAGCTGTATAGTCTGGATGAGAATTTCAACAGGGAACAAACACTTCAACCTTCAAACAAGTTAAGTAAAGCAAAAAAGCCCCCAACCCATATTGCTTAAATACTGAGGCTGTGTACAGGTAAGTGACAAAGGGGCTTAAAAATAGTGCAAAGCACAAAAGATTCCTTATAATTTCCAGCAGTTGCTTGGCTTGTACCTGTAGGCAAGCTGACACAAAAGGTGTCTGACAGAGGGTGATGCAGACTGAAATGCTGCTGGCTGAGCAGAGAGGTGAGCAGGGAGCCAGCTCCAGGGTCAGCCCAGCACAGGCAGCTGTGCTCAGCACTCCCACCCCACAGCCTGCAGCACCTGCTCTCAAACACAGCAATTAAGATTTCTAACATGAAGAGGTTCTTAACATCCATCAGATGGAAGCTGAACACCGTGGTGGGGATGCCATGTCCTTGGCAGGGAACCCCTGCATCGAAATCCTAATTAGGGACTCCTGAGTTCACCCTTTTAATGGGTAAAATCCTTGTTACCTACCTAAATCCTAAAGATCAAAACATAAGAAAGAAACTGCTTCATGCTCAGTTTTCATTTTTATCTTTCAAAAGGACAGATCTGTGCCACCACTGCCTGCCTGTAAAATCTAAATCCTGGAGTCTGGATGTGACATTTTTTCAAGCAGTGTCACTGGCCTCTGTATCTGCTCTCTGGCCAGTGTGTATCTATGCATTAACTGTACCTACACCTGGGTGTGAGGTGAGGACCAAGCAGAATGGGTTCCATTTCATGGGGCTTTTTGTACTTTAGGCTCCCTAACTAGTTCACAGATACCTTACAGGGTATCAGCTTAAGAGTACACTGTAATTTGGGATGCCAGATTTGCAAACACAACAGCTCTGTGACTGGATGGTCTCTCCAGCCCAGCCTGGTGTGTTGGCTCCTGAAAGGGCCTGACTGGGGATTGATTTCACAGCCTTACAGAAGTGGTAAACTGGACACCAGGAGAGGAGGATGGATTACATGCATGAAATATCACAGTATTGCATGTGGGATTCTCTAAGTCACGAGAGACTCCTCCAAACAACTTTATTTGTGCCAACACTAATATTCCTAAACAACGTGCAATTTCAGAATTAAGCCAAGATTTAAGTTTATAAAAATAACTGAAGTGTTACTTATGTTCCAAATTCTGTTCACTTTACTTTTACCTTTCTTCCTCTCAAAACTCATTTAGCTGAACTTTTATGTCCCTGAGTACACTACTCACAATTTTTGAGAGGTTGAAGATTGTCCCATTTCCCCAGAAGCACTTTCCCCACCAGCCCCTGTTTCCTGCCTGGCATTTCCAGAGACATGTAATATTAAACCACAGCAGAGCGGAGCAAAGCATTGCCATGGGTTACAAAAGAGACACTGAAATTGGATGAGCCAAACTCTCAGCTCTGCCAAAGGGACAAGGCTCTACAGCAAAAACTACAGTAAATGTTCCCTTGCAGTTCAGGAAGAAAAATGGGCTTTTAGTTCACTGGTCACTGCAGAGAAGCAGAGAGAAGAATCACAGGTTAATTCTGCTCTGAACTTGAAAGTCACAGAAGCAAAAGAGATCATGGATCCCTTGTTAATCTTCTCCTTTACAGCTACAATGCTGTGGGGCTGTGGCAGGAGGGATGTGCTTATTGATAGCCAGGTTACTCAGAAGAGCAGTGGTGGGAGGGAATTAGATGAAAACAAGCTCCTAATTGCTGTTCCTTTTCTGCTGAGGCTCATGCAGTGCTCATGGGCAAATTAAAGTTCGGATTTTAGCAAATGCACAGTCCCATTGCAAGTGCCCCATAATTTCTAAAGCGGAATAAATAATTTCCAGTGAATAACTCGGTTGCATTCTGTCTATGAAGCTCATACAGATCACTGTCCTCAAATTATTCCTGGTCAATTAAACTTCACAAGTTCAACTTTACAAGCTGTGAATATTTGAAATTTGAGCTGCTGCTCAGGGGTGGTATTGATTCTCTTGTCTCTCTGGTTGAGTGCACAAGCTTGTCTATGAACACTTACACTTAACAATTGAAAATTCATCTTTTGCAAATACACAGGTGTAACTGGAATTTGTTTCCTTCATAAAATTTGGCTACTAAAATTCAATTACTGAAGTTAGGGTTTAATTTGATTGTAGTTTTGTGTTACAGGAGCACCTAGAGTCAAGTCCAGCCAAGGTTAAGGTACTCTGGGTACTACTAAAGCAGTCTGTGTCTTGCAAATAAATGTCCTAGAGCCACACAAACATTTTAGAAGTGGCAGTACATTTATACACAAAAGAAATCTCAGAAATTTGGGGTAGTTGCATTTCTTCATATATTTTATGGCTACTGGATAGTCACAGAACAATTTTGCATACCTTGGGAGACTAATAAATTACACCATACAACACAAATGCTCTACACAAAACTCTGGTACACAGTTTTCAGTAGTAATTCAAGCCTCTGCTTAAGCAGTCTCAGCCTTCACAAATGAGAACAATATTTTGTTATTTTAGGTAACCAATCAGGCATTTCTAACAGAAAACATGAGCTCAAACGAACTGCAGTTGACCAGACTGAGATACTCACCGAGTACCTTTGTAGTGAGGCTGTAAAAGTGAGAAGCAGAAGAGGAAGGAGAACAGGAAAGCAGCCCAAGTGGCATCAGCAGTCCCTGGCTGCAGCACGAGGATGTCCCGGGCTTGTGGCCAGCGGGCTGGACCTGCAGCACCTCGGGAAGGCACGGAGCGGGCACAAGGGCAGGGGAGCAGCTCAGCAGGGATTTCTTTCTGGCAGACACTCAGACACAGCTCTTGCTCCATCTCTTACTGTTTCAGTTGAAGGCAGGAGGTTTGCAGGTCCCTCCTGGGTTCTCTGGATGAAGGGTCCCCCTCTGGCACCAGGGTAGGGATGCAGATGTGGCCAGGAGTGATGAGCAGTCCATGCTGTCACTCCTTTGTTACCACTGGAGTGTTGCTCAGTCTGGAAGTTTCTGGTGTTGGAGACAAATTTGCAAATGGCATTATGGACAATAGGAATGTAAAGTGTAGACCCCTTGGCATGTTTTCTTTGTTATACCCTTTCTCTAAGCATAAACCTTTAGTCTTTGTAAACCCTACCTTGTTTATTCAGAATTAAGAGTTACTGAATGCAGCTGTTTCTGTCCTTCTCAGCTTTCTAATGCCCTCAGAAATTTGCTACTTGGATAGACTACTTAATACAGACAGTTTAGAAGCTTAAAAATGTGATTTTGAGAGGGGCAAACAATGAGTTTTGGACAAAGAAATGGAGTTGGAAGAGTGTGAAATGCTTGTATTTTCTTTAGATTCCTTCACTAGATGATGAATGGAAGAGGCAAACAAGCCTGGAGGTACACTAGGAAAGAGATCTCTTTAAACAACAGGGTCTTTTTGCTTGCTCAAGTGGAAGTTCATGCACTTGGTTTTGACAACAGTGACATTTTAGAGCACTGAGACCTGTCTTGCTGGGAAAACAAAGCAAGAAGGAACGCAGTGGTGCACACAGGATACAGGATATGGCTGTAGTGACTGAACTCTACACTTTGCTGGTCGAGGCTCTGATAACCAGAACAGCTTCCCCGTCACATGCTTTTGACCCCTTTTGGGCAGTGCAGATGGCCCAGCCCCAGACAGTCCCTGCAGAAGGGGACTCCTGGCCCAGCTGTGCTGAGCTGCCCTCCTGTGCCCCAGTGCCCACCTGATGGCACCTGTCCTCACACAGCCCCACGAGCCCACTCCCGTCCCTTCTGACTGAACTCACCACACAGCCAAAACTCTTCTGCCCTTTCAAAGTTATTGCCTCCCAATAACCCAACGAAAGAAACATCTGGCAACCTTTAGGAGTTCAGATATGTCCTGTTTGACTTACTGTGTGAAGGGAAGAGGATCAGGACTGGGAGACTGGAAACAAACACATGGATCAAACCCGACAACTGCAAAGCTCTGCTATCAGCACCATGTCTGAGCAACTCTGGTGGCTGTAAATTAATGAGATTGTTATAAATTTTGTATCCATTAGCATCTCCTCTCTCTTTTCCTCCAAGCTACGTAGGCCACTGCTCAGCACTCCTGGGCTGATGTACAAAAGCTAAGCAGCTCCTTTACTGTACAAAGTCATCCACGTGCATTTAATGCCACATCCAAATTTCTGGATCCTGGCCTCTGCAGTGATTGAGCACAACGAGTTTATGGGAATGGTGGCCCTACTGCAAATGAGACACCAGCTCAGAAGTGATCCCTGCACCTGATCTGGAGGCAGAGCCCCTGACAGTGCAGCTGCAAAGGAGATTTCTGCAGAAAAGAGCTTTCTGCCACTGTTTGAGAACTGTGCAGAACCGCTAGGCCATACAGTCCTGTGTACACACACCTCTGCTGGAAATACAGGCTCAGTTTCAAATACAAGGTTCTGTAGTTAATGAAACCCCTGCCTTTACCTCCTGATTTATTTTAATTCTTTTTAATAGTTTTTAGGAAGGGAAGCTTTACCAACAATTTGGGCCTTTAGTATTTTATCATTTTTCTGTAAATTCACTTGTTATTCAGATCCACTCAGCCCTGCAGTTACCACACACTCTGAAAGTCCATAAAACTTTGCACAGGTTCCCACAAATGTGTTCTTTGTGATGTTTCCCCCTTCTCTGTCACAATACTGAAGGTGCTCAGCTTTTAAATATTTTCCCTGTTTGGTCTGGAGTTGTCAAGTTAACCTCCTGGCTGCTTCAATCTTGCTTATTTTTTAGTTTCCCACTTGAATGAGAAGCTTTTGCATGTACCAATGCAAGGAATGAAGATAGGAGAAGTAGTTATACTTGAATTTAAAAAAAAAATCATTGCCTGCAGAGGAGCTGCTGTTTGAACATAGCTGGGTTTGCAAAGCTGGGTGGCAAGATGCCAGCAGATGCTCCATCTTGACACCTGAGCAGGAAAATGCTTTACTCAGAGATTCCCAGATAAATTCCCAGCTTGAAGGACTCTTTTCCCTCTTGAATTCAAGTACAGCCTTCTAGTCTGCACTGTAGCAGATTTGTAGTCATCAGGATTAAAATATTACTGGATTGTTTCCTAATTCATAAGCAGATTTTTTTCCTAATGTGAGGAACAAATAAAGCTGACAATACAGATTCTCTAAACCACAGCAACAGAGCTTTGGAAATAATTTGTGCAGCAATAAGGTTGGCAAGAGCAGTGGCTTTGCTGTGTTCATAGGTGAACTGTTCTGATGTGTGGGAGAGATTCAGTTAGAGAAAGCCTGACCTGGCATGAGCTGAGCAGAGCTCACATATCTCAGAAATTGAAATCACATCCTATTTTTGCACAAAAAAATAATAAACTTCTGGTACCTTCGTTTTCAAATCCTGAGTTTGGAACCCCTGTGGGCCTAATTTTGAAGTGCTGAGCAACAGCCCATAGAAAAATCACTTCCTTATGTCATAGGTTGGGAACCTAAGAGATATTTTGGAGAAGGTAATCAATAAAGATATAACAGCCATTAGACCAAGAAGACATTATTCTGAGACATCAGCTTATGCCTTTCTCCCCATGTAGAGTTAGCAATTTTATTTAAGTGCATCATGAAGAGAGAGATTCCCTGTAACTGGAAGAAAGAATGTTGAATTTTGTTACACTGGGATGAGTCTAAGAGGAGCTCCTCACAATTCACCAAATAAACTTTAGCCAGAGATTAATAGTGAAACAGGAGACGTGGCAGGTGGTGGTGCTCATGGAGTAACATGGTCCTATTTACACTTCCTCTCACTGAAAGGATGCATTCAATGATTTTAAAAAAGAAGGCTCCTGGCAATGGATTTTGAAACTTCTTAGAATAATCCATTTAATACAGGAGATAGACAAGAATTATTTCCAAACTGGGATTTGACATTCACACTACCAAGAATAATATCTCTAATAATACTGGGGAGTTTGAAAACACAAGATCTTTTAATATTTCCATTTCAGTACACAAACTTGTCATCAACTGGGGGTAAAAAAATCACACCACACTTAATTAAACAAATTAGGGAAAGGGTACAAGTGGAAAGAGAAAAGGGGAGGGGACAGGGAATAAATCATTCTTCTTTTCCCTGAGTCCATCCATCACTGGTTGCAGTTAGCAACAAAAAATCAAATTAGTTGCACCAGTGGTCTGTTCAGACCTGACAATTTCTGTATTTCTAGTTTAAATTAGAGTAGAATCAATGGGAGTTTTACAAAGATAAGTTAAAGGCAAAGCTTACAAGGCACAGTGTTCAATCTGCCTGGCAAGACAAGGTTTAGCCTTACAGGAGTCATTAAGGTTAATGCAATCTATACTGATGTGACAGGGAGATGCTCTATTTTCATTACCCCAGAAAGCAGCTCTGATTCACTGTGCTTAGAGCTAATTGACAGTTTCCAAATCACATGGCAGTAATTGTTTACAATTGCAGAAAGGGAGTATATTGTTTTCACTGCTGGTTTACTTGATACATTTATCCACTTAATCCCTCTCACTTAATTTTCTTTGATAGGTGGAAATAAAAAATAATTTAATTGTAGTATCCTTTGACACTTACTTTTCAGCTAAGAAACTGGTTTGCTTTTCAACCAGGAATTCAGGTCAGGGGAAGAGCTTGAACACAGCTGCTTCTTCCTTCTGAGAATGATCAGCCAGCTCACCCAGCCCTCTGACTTAGTTTGTACAAATCAAAAGCACGTTCAGAAAACTGAAAGATGCATTCAGAATGCCACAAGGTTTCTTATTAACAAAACCACAGCGCACACCCAGCCTCCTGCACACCTGACTCATCTCCTCTACCTCCTGCTGCTCCTCAGCCCCCGGTACCAAACTCTGTTTGGTGAGCTCGCGGCACTGCTGTCCTTGGAGGAGGCTGCTGCTGCACTGCCGAGCTTCACAGGAGCCTGGACACACAAGAGCCCGTTCCCAGCAGCTCTTCAAGCAAGGACAGGCTGATGGGGCACTTCTGGGGCACTGCTGGGGCACTGCTGGGGCACTTCTGGGGCACTTCTGGGGCACTTCTGGGGCACTTCTGGGGCACTTCTGGGGCCCCAAGCCGCCGTGTGGCTGAGGCTGGTGAGAGAAGAAGCCACGGGCAAGCCCAGCTGCCATGGCTGTGGGCTCGGGGTGACCAGCAGGGCCTTTGTCCCTTCAAGCAGCTGCGGGAGAGCACGGGCCAGTGCTGCTCAGCAGGTCTCTAACAAACTGCAAACCCCGGCAGTTTTGCACCATTCTCCTCAGAACTATTCTCCTCCGAGCCCCGCAGCTTCTGCCAGGCTCAGGAGGACATTTTGCAGCACGGGCCTGCCTGCAGCTTTCCACGCAGAGCCCAGAAACGCCCCCGGCAGCCCGGGCCCTTCGCAAAGGCCTCCCAGACAGGCACATGCAGAGCTGGGTCTTTAAGTCCCTGCTCCACAGGGGGATGCTAAAGGCACCTGGAGGCCCTGCTGAGCTCCCCTGCCTGCTGAGGGATTGCCTCATCACGGGGGTCTGTCCCAGGGGCTTCCACAGCCACACGCACCTAATGGAGGGCATTTTCTGCAAGGGATGCACAGGGCAGGCGTTCACATCCAGGACAATTGGCCAGGTGATTACAGAAATAAAAGATAGGAAAAGAAGAAAGGAAGAGAGAAAAGGAAGAAAAAATCTATTTCTACGTTAATGGCCCATGAGGCCTGGGTGACAGGGAAATAAGATTGAGCTAGTTTGGCAAGGCTGTGGTAGCCATGTGAACATCCCTAATACAGAAAAGAACTTTTAAAAGCTATATAGGCATTATCATCTATAGAGTCAAGTATATTTATTTATCTAGTAAAAAATCAAGTTCCCCTCTGAAATATAATGAACTGTGCATGAAGTAAATAAAGAGCAAACATGTTTTAAGCTCCATGAGTAACCCTGTCTGCTTCATGGTATACAAAAGTGACCATTCTGATACTGGATGTCTTTTATGAACTTCAAAATGAAGTTGAATTGAAAATGAATTCAGGAAACTTCTGCTGTTAAGGATGGCACCATGTGATGTTACCCCTGCTGAATCAGGTATTTCATGCTGTAATAAATCCCTTCCAGAGTCAGCTGTGTCTAAATTGAAAAACAAAGGTGTAAAATCAAGTGCATACAGTCAGGTCTGTTAGGTACTACCCTGTAAGTCCAGGATGAAATATTAAGAAAACAGTAAATTGTCAGATACTGAAGTTAATAGATGAACAAGGTACCAGGGCCCAGGCACCAAATCCAGTGAGAGCTGCTCAAGGTGATTAATTTGGGGGAGATATTAGACTCAATTCTACGAAAAAAGGCAGCCCAGAAGGTGCTCCTGTAGCATCTGTGATGGCAGTGAAGCAGTTAAGAGAAGCAGCGCTGAAGAACAAAATTAATTCTGCTTCTAAATCTGTGAGTTAAGGTGTTGGCTGTTTGCACAAGAGGTCTCTGAAGCATCTGTACACACTTCCTCCAGCTACTGCTTTATGAATCCTGCAATTTTCTCTCCACATGTGGCTGCAAACCTCTGTAATTCACTGTCTTTCCCTACATGTGCGAGTTCAGCAACTTCTCTCAGAGTGAGTGATGGGATTTGCCAGGGAAATTCAGCACAGGATTGCTTCTTCCAAACACAGGCATTTTCAGACTCTTTCAAAGCAGTAATGGAGATGGTAGTGGGCTCAAATCATTTCAGGGCTCTACAAAATCAATATCTTGTGGCCACATTCCCACAGCCACAGAGTTTGACTGTATGTCCCTTGCCAAGGCTGCCCTGTAACATTGGGTTGTTTGTCTGTTGTTTTAGGATCCCTGAATCAGTGATCTTTCAGAAGGCTGGAATGTATGAAAATTAAAAATGTAAACTCATTCAGTTTCAGTGCCCAGCACTGACAATAACTTCCTTCCTCTGACTATGGTTCTCACATAATCTTCTATCTGACTCACTTAGCAAAGAACAGGGTGATTAAACACATCCTCTGCATCTCCCACCACATCACATCTCTCAGCTGAGATTACTCAGTCAGGCAATATTATGCTGCCCTGAGCAGGCAGTACTGAAAGGTATTTCACACTGTCAGGTTGCTTCTTTTTTTATATAAAGTTTTGTTGTTATGTAAATGGAGCATTTGTTTTCCCTTCCCTAACACATTTTCCTTCCTGCTCCCATTTAGTTAAGTGCTGCCAATTTTATTTGTGGCTGGTTTTAGAATGGTGAAATATCTGGTATATGTCAGCAAAACTCCCACTGGTTTCAGAAATCATTATTTGGTCTGGTTGAAATGGTGGTGTTGGGTCATAGGTTGGACTCAATGATCTCAGAGGTCTTTTCCAGCCTCATTGATTCTGTGATTTCTGTGAGATTTCAATCAGTGCTGTTCTCTGCCTTCCTAAGGTTCCAGGTAAAACGTGTGTTTACAGAAGCTTTTGGGGTCTTTGACACTGTCCTACACTAAAATACAGCCATCTGGTGGCAATTAGACCTGTCAAGAATTTCACTCAGGAGCTCAGTGAAATGGGAAGATGTAAACAGAGGTTTGTAACCACTTCCTCTGTTTGTCACAGCAAAGCAACACAAGTGGCATTGCCCTCCTGTCAGGAATTAGCTGTTTTACTTGGGTTCATGGCTGGCTGAGCCCCAGGCTCTGCTCCCAGAACTGCAGATGCTCCCCAACAGGATGGATCCCCACAGGAGCAGTTCCAGATGTGTTATCACAGCTGTTTGCAAGTGCTGGAGCTCTGGAAGTGCTGCATAAGGAGGGAAAACTGGAATCCAGATTCTTCTCGTGTACTCTCACCATGGTTCTCCCAGTCACCAGCAGAGCTGAGTGTGCTGATTTCAGATGGAAACGTAAAAACAGGTCCAAATCATAATTTATTGTCAACTGAAACACAGCTTTGAGCTAACTGCTCAAAGATTGATTAAAATTCAAAACCTGAAGCCCTGGCCAGACTCTTCACCTTTACTGGAGTGATTCTGTCAGGGGTGAAACAAACGTGCTAGGAAAGGAAATAGCTGCAGATTGTCCTACTGTTTTGCCAGCTACTCAGGGGTTTACTGGAGCTGTCCAATGCCCAGATACAAACAAGAGGCTTTGCATGGTTCATATTCTCCCCCAATGACTTTTCTCTCTCAGGCCCAAGAGTTGTTAATCCTGTGTTGCTCAACACATGTGTGAGATCTGCAGTGGTTGCTGAGCATTTCAGCAGCTCATTCTCCTCCCAAACCTTTTAAAGCTTCCCAAGCTTGAGCAATTCAGTTCTTCAATATTCACCTCAGGTCTGGCTGAACACAACATGTCACATTTTCATTCTCTCACCAGTAGATGCCTGGCCCTGCTATAACACTCCACCACCAGATGAAACTGCTTTTCTGAACAGAGCTTCACTCTGCATTTCCACAGGTGGAGACCCAAGGAGATTCTTACAGTGCAAATAAGTAGGTTAAGAGTCTACAGGGTGCCTCTGTTGGGTTTTGCACAGCTCCAGCAGGCCCTGATGTTTAATGTTTCCACTGTCATCACCCAAAAGAACTTGTGCTGCAAACTACAGCTAATCCAACGCAAGTGCAGAGTACATGCATGGATCATCCCTTGTGTTTGTAAGCCAAATACAGACTGCAGGGACTTCTGCAGCCTTGGGCAAAAAATGTGTGCATGTAATGCTGCACCTGCCTTTGAGAAGGCCTTGTTGGCAATGGCCATGATCTAACTCAGCAATCTGAACTGGACATTGTGACCAGTGTCTACATGTGGGAAAGGGCAAAACTCCTTTTTATGTGAAGCTCTTCCATAAATCCTCTTCGATTCCATCCTCTGGGAAGGGAGTACCTCTAAGGCAATTTGCTTACACTGCTCTGTCAGCAAGACTCTCAGTGTGGTTATGGAAATTTCAAGTTTCAATCAATAAAATAGGAGTAAGACCTGCTTATCTTTGGGAAAGAAGGAACTACAAAGCAAATGGTACTGTACTCAGCTAAACAAAGGTGTGTTGGATCTCACGTAAATGCCAGCAGCAACAACAAATGGGCACAGAAATACAGGAGGTGAGCATTTTTATAATTTCTTAAGCTGTTTCTAATACACTGATACTTTTGTTGACAACTTCTCTAACAGGCTGAGAAAAAAGATGCCTAAAACCCCACAGTGACAGCTGAGACACCAGTGTTGGCACAGTTTGGCTGACAAAGCTTGCAAGGATACATCCTGCATCTAACACATGGTCTGTACTCCTTCCTGTGCATGTGAGGAAATTCTTTGGGGCTTTCTCCCAGCACAGCTCACCTGTGCAGTCACAAAACACAGGAAGCAGTGACTCAAACTGGCACCACTTTTAGAGAGAAAGATGTATGTACTGAAAAGACAATCAGATAATCAGAGTGAAAACTATTATCAGATAATCAGATAATCAGAGTGAAAACTACTCCTGCAAGACTTTCAATCAATTATATCTACCTTTTTCCTCTAATCATGCTGGCCTTTATTTTAAACTCTTTCTCCCCAGAATGTACAGCTTCCACACACCTTTCCCTGTATCCACCTTCCAAAATGCACTACACTGATTAATAAGGGGCCATTTGCCCCTATAACCATGCAAAGAACAATTTTATAGTAGCTTTAAACCTTTTCCAAAAAGTTTTGGAAAAAACCTGGAGTGTTTACACCAAATTCTGCAAAAAAGCCCTTCTGTATATTTAGTGCTACCTCTTGAACAGATCATCCAAACCTGAAAATGCAGGGAACTGGAGAATCTTCTCAGCCTGGAAAGCAGCAACCACTCTTGGAAGGCTCAGCCTCCTGCATGGGGGACTTGCATCATTTGCTTGGGTTCACTGATGAGCTCCAGTCAGTAACCCACGAGTGCTGGTTATTGTTTCTTGTTCCTGTTTCAAGGCTGGTTGAGATCTTTAAAACAAGAAAACAATGAAGAGGACACATTTATATGCAAATACTTGCATTCATATATACATTTACATGTTTGTATGGAAGCAGTTGTTTCCTGCATGACATCAAAGCCTTGTAAACAGATATTGAATATTATCCTATGGAAAAATGCTTCAAAGGAAGGCTTACAAACACAGCTGATCTCAGCTTAAATTCATATTCAACACCTAAGAGACGTTATTTTTCAGGAGGTGGTGAAAAAGAAATTTCACCTCCTTTAAACAAAAGGTTTAAACCATTCCTCATCAGAAAACCTGCACTAAAAAACATTCAGCCTGAGTATTTTTAAACCCAAGCACTTTCATTTTGACCCTCCCTATCTAACAGATAGGTAATTCCTGTGGATTAATAGCCACCAGAAATGAAAGAATACCATACAGGTCTGCAGGGAGCTAATGCTCCATATGTACTTTTTTCCCTCTCTTCTGTAGCCCTCTCTGCTTTGAAGATGGTTTTTGTTATTGCTCTGTGAGCCTTTGGCACCAAAGCATTGCTGTACACTTGTTCTCTGAGCTTGGCGTGGCCAGGCTGATTATATTAAACCTCTTACAATTTACAGTGTGTTTGGACTCATTTGGTCTATCCATTTCTGCTGCCCCACAAAAGAGCTGAAGAGAATGAATCAATTTTTAAAACAAATAGGACTTGACAGCGGAGACACAGATTTTTGTGAATGGCAAAAGGTGCCTAATTAAGAGCTCTAGGGATGATGAGCCTTTCATTTCTCTAATGAAAAGGAGCTCTGTAGCTTCCAAGTGTTACCCAGCTCCAGCAGAATGGATCTCTTCTCCAGGGAGAAAAAAGACAATTAATTTTTCGGTTTCACTTAGCTTCTGTTACTCATTTTGCCTTCTGTGTGAAACTTGGGTCAAAGCTTTCAGGTGACAGTAATTTCCAAATGCTCAAAGACACCTGGAACGGATGTTTTCAATTTCCAGGTAGCACAAAGTGACATTTCTAAATTAAAACTTGCTCACCATGTCCCCTACCGACTTACCTTAAATACCTGGTATTTTTCTCAAAAAAAGGCAAAAGATCCCAGTTCTTTATTGTGTGTTCCAGCCATAATGGCAACACCAGGGCTGGATATAAATAAACCTGATTAGTCAAGCACACTGGTTTCCCTACTCTCTTTCATAATAAAAATATCCAGAACATAAAATAAAAAGTTAATGGGCATGGTTGCATCAACTCTTGCACTATGAGGAAATCAGCAAGGAGGTGGCTCCAGCCAACAACAAAGCTTGCTCTGAACATGACTGCTCATTGAATGTTCCCCAAGGGGAAAGGACAGGGTGTTTCCACATTTGATTACTCCTTGTAGGATTAAACTGGGCTTGCTTAATCCTCACCCACAGTGTGCCTCGTGTCTGCCTACAAAGCCCATTTCAGTCATTTAGAGGATGCAAAAACTGAAGAAAGAGCCCTTAAAGCAGCAGCTTTACTGGTATTGTTTTGTGGGGTTCTGTTTTGGTTTTTATACAAAGAAACTGGCCCCTGTGTAAACTGGGGAGGGCTTGGGGCTGCTCTGGCCCACAGTCCCAGTCCTGGGCAGCTGCAATTACTGTGTTTGTGAGGGACTCAGGGCAGGCACCAGGAAGAAGCCAAACTGCTGAGTTTCCACTGTCTTTGCAGTGTTTAAACTTCCTGGAAATTGCAATAACACCAGCATCCCAATCGAGCCCATGGTCGGCAGAAAGAATTTTATTGTACTGTTGCTCGAGCAGCAGAGCCCTGAGGGTGATATTATTTACAGTCTTTGGATGAGGCTGGACTGCTTCTTAGCCCAAGAGAGCACTTTGATGTGCCTTCCTCAAGTAATTCATACCCTTTTTACAGAGGTTGCTCTTTAACCCTCCATCATTCCTTGTGATACTCTGTTGTCACAATTATTCTGCTCTGAAATGAGATTAATCCATAAAAGCAGGACCCCCCTTGTGTCCTGAAGGTTCCTTGGCATCAGTGGGGTTCCTCTGACACTGTTTCCCCAGGAACAGCCCTGCAGGAACCCACAGCAACAGCTCCAGCGTGGCTGCACCCAGGCTAATCCAGATGTGGCCGAGAAAACCAAGAGCAGAGTTAAAAATGCTTTTATTCCTCAGAAAAGCCATGATTTAATGACAATTTGGGACAAGTCCCAGATCTTTAGCAACACCCGAGTTCGACCTGCCTTGTTCTGATGTGGAGTAAATCCTTGTGAAAAATCATCCAGAAGAGCCTGCTGTCCACCACGGCAGTGAGCAGCCAGGCAGCCTCAGGCAGGGGACTCAGAGGGCAGAGCCTGGTGCAGATATTTGTGTGCTGTGGACACAGCAGTCCATGCAGGTGATACACTGAGCATTTTGCCCAGTGCAGCCATAGGAAAGGTGCCTCCCAGCAAAACCACCTCCTACACCTCTACAGGCACCAGGGAACCCAGGATGGTCAGTACAGACCATGTTTGTGCTTTCAGTCCTTAGGCATGACCCAAGACAGAAACATCTCAGCTGTGCTTAACATTGGGAAGCAAAGAATAAAAGCAAGTGGGAGAAAAAAGCATTTTCCCTCTATTTAGGCAGCACAGCTGCTGAGGCTGCAAACCCAAGCACAGAGAGGGTACAAATGGAAGCTCACAGAGAATCTGTGCACAATGGTGGATGCTCTGCATCCAAACAGGCACAGAATGGCAACTTCCAGACAACAATGCTCTCATCTCAGAGCCCAGGTCACAGAAAACAGAGCACAGCTTGGTACCAACCTACTTAGAAAATATTAGAGGTAATGAACTTAAACAAAGCATCTTGGTTTTCTTGGCAAAAAAAAAAAAAAAAGGAAAGTAATTTTAACTAAAGTGGCTAAAGTGAAACACGAGGAGCTGCTACCAGCAATCCAATTCAGGACTTTGCTTTTTTCTTTTAGTTCATAACCTTTTGAATGTACCCACTCACTGAGGATAACTTTCTGCTGAGCAGGACTGTTTCTTTCACCAGCAGTCTTTAAAGCTCAGTGGGGAAAGTTTCTCTTTCTCCCCATTTTCTCCAAGACAGAAATGGTCAGATGGGGGAAAACTTTATAAAAAGGAACAGGACAGACAGGTTTGCTTACTCAGCTAGATACTCACTGTCCAATCTGAGCTATCACACACACCCCATCGTCACCAAAAATTAAAGACAAAGGAACCTGTCTGTAATTCCATTCAGCATATAAGTTTGTACTGAACTGGATAGAAATAGGGACAAATTAACTACATGATCCCCCAAAAATTCACAAAAATTAAGAATTTGCCATATTGTGAGCTTCAAAGAGAATCACAGAATGATTTGGGTTGGAAGGGCCCTTGAAGATCACCTAGTTCCAATCCCTCTGCCATGGGCAGGGATCCCACCACAGCATCTGCTTGGACTGAGGGTGAATAGAATACACAACTGTATTTCTAAAGTACAGCCTGACAACTGATGCTCCAAACTTTTCTGCTTCCCAGAAAAGGCTAATTTTGAAGATCTCAGTAAATATGTTCACTGTTAGAAATTTATTAGCAAGAAATAAACCAACCTGATTCTGCAGCCCAGGAATCCATTTCTTTCATGTCTTGGCTCTGAAATGTGGTCTGCAAAATAAAAAGTATAGCCAGATTTTCACCTATAAATGTAAATATTTGCACTTTTAAGTAGTGATTTGGAATTTTTGTAAAAGCCTTCAAAGTAAAAAAGCTGGCAATCATTTTAAATAGTATTATTATATGAACTCCTCATGCTGCCCTCAGAATACCAAAACCAAACTCAACTTGAAGTCCATCTTGAAAAATTTCAAAGTGGATTGAATGTTAAAAAATGAAAACTTGAAAAGCTTGATTGTGCTGAAAAGGATTATACTTGAGAGCAAGTAAAGCAATGGTCCACGGGGAAGATGAGGAGCAGCCTCAACTTCCTCCTTTCAGGTTTCAGTGTAAGTATTTGTCTCTGCTTGTGCTGTCTGGAAGTATTGATGAGACCTGCCAGTTTTTCTACTCTGATGTTGGTTAATCTCTGCTCTAACACAGAACAGACATTTTTGCATGTTTTGGCAAACAGGTGACTCACATTTCAGTACTGATGACTCAATTCATGGCTTCTCAGGCTGATTTAAATCGAAATCCCCAAGTTCTGTTTTGATTTTCAAAGGATTTTTTTCAAGACTAAGTCCAGAGATTGTAAGCCAACACCATTTTTCAAACCATACAAATCACCCAGACCTTTTCTCCTTTACTTCCTGTGGATTCTGCCATCAAGTAACCTCCTCTAAGGAACCTTGTGGAGCGTCCTGGAACTTTTGAGCCTGAGAAGTTCTGGATGCATTCTGTGAACAATACATGGCAAGGTGTGACTTCTGTCTCTGAAGTGACCAGAACCTTTTAACTCTGGAAAGAATGTGCTTTAAAAAAGTAAGAGAAATCCCACAGCTCGTAAATCATACAGGCAGGGACTAGTAGGTGCTCCCAGGAAAATCCAAAAAAGACAAAAGGAAAAATAAAAGTAACAAGTGTAAAAAACCCTTCAAACAACATATTTGGTTTCTTCTAACATCACAGTGTTTACTTTAGGCTCAGCAGGAGTCTTGAGCCAAAATTAGAAGAGAAACCTCTTGGAACTTGTTTTTCTCTTAAGCAGGTTGCCTTTTCCTTCTTTTATTACCCCACACAGTCAATTATGGGTTTAAGACCACAAAAAGCTCTCAAAAGGCTGCAGAGTAACAGTTACTATTTATTTTCGTCTAACTGAAACCAAGGACTATGGCCTTGCCTCCGAGGGCAGCATTTTCTTTGGTTTTATATCCACACCCATTTGAACAATCAGCTTTCCAAACAATATTTCACTGAGTTACAGGCCCTGAGTAATGGTGGAATAAGATGAATGATTGTTAAACACTTGGCAGTGTTTCATTTTCTCCCTGGATTGCAGACATTGAGGAACTGTTCCAGATCTCCAGCTTCTGAGCCTGCCTGTCCCCTCTTACCCCTGACAGATAACACATCCCCTGTGTTTACTCTCACCGTGAAAAACTTTGTGCAATACCATAAATTTGGGGATATAGCACTGTGCCAATTATTCACAAGGTCTGCATTATGTGTGGGGTGTTGTAATGGTAAAAAGGAGTTGTACTGTTGTGTTTGTTTTGTGCAGACATTTCATTATTGGCAGCCTTATACGTGGGCCACTTGGAATCTTGTTTCTTGACTGAATAAAATCCAGGCTTCCTCATCTTTCTAGACCTTTCTCCAAGATATTTGCAGACTGTGGCATCCAGCCTCACATGCAGATGTAGAAATTGGGCCTCCAGAGGGTCTGAGCATCGAGGACCACCAGCCTGCGGCTCAGGAGGTTGTGACATGGAACTGTCTTTCATCCATCAGGTTTATTTCAGTATTCAGAAGGAGGAACTGTTCTTAAAATGGGAAGCAAAAAGGCTTTTCCTTTTATTCTTTTCCCAGGCATGGTTACACACACACACACACACACACACACACACACAGAGGGTTGCAGGCAGCAGTTGGAATTTCCCCCTGAACAGATCCAAGCAGGGATTGAGGAAGCAGCTGATCATGACAGCAAATGGAGCAGACTGTCAAGGGAAACAAATACTTTGGACATTTCTAAAGCAGTACCTCATTCTGCACAGTCCTCGCTTGCTCCTTGTGCTTCTGCTGTGTCAGAACATGAAACTTCCTCCAGCTCTCACCAAAACTTCAGAATCTTTATCAAAACCCAAACATCCAATCCAAGCCTTTTTCCTTTTCTTGGGAAGTGTCATTTGTCATGAAAAGCAGAAAGCACCCACAAAAGTCTGCAGTCCTGTAGGAACTTCCTTTCCCAGTGGAAAGAGGAGGTCTGAGCTGAGTTTAAGCAATGCTTTTCCCTTGGCAGGGATCTGATATGCTATAAACTTACATTACTTGGGCTGGTTTTCTGTCAATAGGAAGAGATGAGACAATGTTCTTCATGGCCACAGTTATCTTTTTTCTGGGTAGAATTTCCAGCACTACAATCCTCTTTTGAGTGCTCATGTCTTTAATGGATATGCAGGGTTGCCCCGTCCTAACAGACCCTAATCTGTTCAGCACAGCCCAATCTCTCCAACCTGAGAAAGAGTCAATTTTATGGTAAAATACAGAAGTGCAAAAATCTGGGACTATGACATTTTGTGCCTGTTCATGCTCCACTACTGACAGACTGGAACAGCAAAGGCAAAATCTTTCTTTATGGATCACCCATCCTACAAATCAGGTGTAGCATCTACCTACAAAGTCCAGCAACACCAGTCTGCAAATGCATCTTGGGAAGGAGGAGATGTGGTATTTTCCTCCTTTTTGTGCTATCTTTGCCTTCCAAGATGCAAAGAAACTCTCCAGATCTTGCTTCTAGCACTGTAACAAGCAATCAATGGATAAACAGAGCAGGAAAACCCCCAAATACAACCACAGTTCCACAGGCTTGCCAGCCCAGAGAGGATCTACAGGGAAAATTTCATGCCTTGATGTAGTGATGAACTTTTGAATATTGACAATTGTAGCAAACCTCATTAAAAATTGGTCTATTCTTTAAGAGCAGAAGGAAGGACAGTGCCAGCCCAGGGCCGTGGATGCTCCCCACCAGCAGTGCTGGTGTCCAGTGCTGGGTGCTGGGGTCTCACTGGTTCTCTCACTCTTTGTAAGGACAGGAAACCTTTCAGAAAACTGCCTCTCACTCAGCTCTGGGTTTGCTCAGCTCCTGCTGCAGGAGAACATAGCCCCAGACAAGAGCATGGTCTGGAGATACAAATAAAACTTAAGAGTCTTAGCAGTGCTCACCAGAACTCATATTTCTACTGCAGGAAGAATTATGGACTACATTTTGTACAGCAGTTAATCTAAGAATGGAATTCTGAATAACCTGATTTTGTTTTTAAATAACCTGCATTCTCCCTGCCAGTGATTCCTTCTTCTCCAATATAATGTAAAGAACACTGTATACATTTCATTTTTATGGTCCCTCTGATTGTATCTTACACTTCCCTTCAACAGCAAAAATTATTCATAAATAATAATACATTTTCCCAGTAAAAGGAGAACATTTAGTTTATTTTTTCCTCCACTCTTTCAAACACCTTTACATTGTGTGACAATTACCCATTCACTGGACCCCTGCTGCTGGAACAATGTTATGATTTTATTTCCTTGCTCTCAGGCTCAGAGGGAAAGAAATCCAGAGCAACACGCAGATATGTGTGAACTCACTTCTGCCAGTGGCCAGTAAGGACAAGAACCCTGTGCAAGGGAATTGTGCCAATACAGGCCCTTTCCTAGGGAATGCTGAATGCACAGAGCAGCACAATTTCAGAAATTACTTTCCTGGCATTTCCACACAGACTATTTCCTGTTCATGGGCGATTATTGTGAATAATTATGAAATCTGAGGCAATTCTGAGCAGATCACACCCGGAAGGACTCTCTATCCCTTATATTCTGTAAATGATCCCATTTATAAGGACAGTGACCAGAAATGTTCAGAGGCAGATGTCACACAGAGGCCTCGAGTGTGGCAACATCAGGAAACATCAGGTGGCAGCTTCAGCACGTCTAATTCTGTGTCAGCCAACATTTTACAGTTGCATACAATTTTTTGTGCTAAAAAGGATTAAATGGACACAAAATTCGAAAGCACTGTGCTATTAGTCCCCAGCCCAGTAATCATTCACTTCTTTAAAATGCTCTAACAGCAACAGGCAGCTTTCAATTTTAAGTGATTACACATTTTCCTACCAATGTACATAATGTTTTAAGAAAGTGTTACATTAGAGCATGATAATATATAAATTGTGCTGAAAGCTCCTCTGATCACTGCACAGAAACACTTGCATGGATGCAAAAAACCAGACTTGAAATCCAAAGTTTAACTGCTGCAGGCAGGACTGGAGAAGCCCGAAAAAATTCATAACAGAGAGGTGTGTGAGACTCCAGGGCAGCCCAGCCTCCCAGGCAAGATGGAGAAATGGAACTGACCTGGCAGTGGGACACGTGGTGACCTTACAAAACGCTTTGCTGACTCTTGGTGAGCCTCAAGTGACCAGGGCTCAGAGAGCTGGATCCCATCTAAGTGGTGGGATCCTGACAGTGTGTGCCAAATCCTCAAGACAAAGAGTTTTCTTCCCTCTCCATCTCTTGTTGCAGCACCCCTCCAGCAGAGGAAAGCTGAAAAAAAGAAAAAGAAAGAAAGAAAAGAAGAGAGCATGCTATGCTATTAGTGTAGCTACAGAGATATTTATAAACCAGCACAGAAAAGGGAGCTGCTTTTGAATCCTGTTGTCTCTTGCAGTACTGCCAAGAATTGGAATCAGAAAGCGCTGATCATATTTTTTTTCCACAAAGAAGCCCCAACCCCCCCTGGGCTGAGTGTCTTTCAAGGAAACCAAAATTTTCTACTGCTAATAACAGAGCTTACACCTAAAAATCAGAAGGGAACAACAAAAAAAAAAGGTTTTTTGGTCATGTGATGGACAACCTGCACTTCGCAGCACAAACCAAGCGCTCGTGGTAGCTCAGAACACCCCAAAGGAAAAGCTGCCTACATGGAAGGTCATCACGTTCCAGAAAAATGTGGGGCCAGCTGCAGGTGTGTGCAGGAGTACAGATCAACCCCTGCAGCTCTTCCAAGTGTGTCCCTGCATGGAGAAGCACCATCAGCTGCCTGCCCATCCTGCCTGGCTGTGCTGCTGCTTGTTCCTCCCTGTGCACCCCTAAAGGTTGAACAAGGCAAAAGGACCAGGGGGTTAAAACCACTCCAGTAGCAGCTGTGCTGGATAAAAGCATGGAGGATGTTCTCACTTAGATCAGTGTAAATCAGCAAAGGCTGCTCTGACAAAGAGTCTGTGGGGGTAAACAAGGCTGGAATCAAGCTGACAACAACTAGGACTCTCTCGCTATTTTTCTCCTCTGCTCCAGTTGTTTGTTCCCCTCCTGCTCCCTGCTTCTGACATGGCAAGAGAAACGTATATGTTCACAGTCTCATGAATCCTTTCTTCAGAGCTTTCCTTGAAATGTTCAGATTTCAGATGGTCACAGGGTTTTGCCTTTAGATTTCAAGCTCCTGGGGGCAGAAAAAATGTCAAATCAGCATGCAGTATCGTGAATGCTAATGAGGCCACAGAAACAGTGAGTGGACACACAGTTAACACAGCTCCTCTAATCCACATCCTTTAAGCACTTTGTAATCCAAACTGCCAAGAATCAAGGGCAGAAGGAGCAGGGATGTCTTGCTCCTTCCATTAGATTTTACAGCTAACAAAGTCCATTTTCTGGTGTGCTGCAGCACATCCAACTCATGCCCAGCCGTACGCTGTGCTCACTAATCAAGAGATCTTTCTTCCCTTCTGCCACACATCTTAAATCACTGGCTTCAGTCACTTCCAATGTGCCACTCCCTGGAAAAATTAATAAGACTCCATAAAAACGCTGTATTATTACAACGCCTGGCAGTGGCCCATCTATACCAATCACCTCAATACAGGATTTTTGGCAGGTATTTACACTAAATTCTCTACTTACACTGCTCTTTTATTAAGAGTTCACATGTAGTTGCTTGGCATTTCACTTGAGCAAGGATGAACTTGGAATAGACACGTGGTGTGGCAGTAGGTGCTGGGCTCAGGGGATGGCAGCACCCAGAAATCCCATCCTCCCACTCCAAAGGATGGAGAGCAGGAGACAGCCAGTGGAGCCACATCCCAACCCGACACCATGGCTTTAGGCAGGTACGATGGGCAATCCTTCACTGAACGCCCCTGGATTTTGGGATGGGCAGCTGAAGGTTGTGTTGTTCAGGAGCCTTCCAGCCTCCCACAGGGCTGAAGCTGAGTGGGCTCCTGTGCTGCTAAGATGACCTCTTCTGCTGCCCTGAGTTCATCCTCACAGTTTCTAAAGTTAGCACTTTAATATCAGAATCTAACACGAGCCAGCAGTTCAAAGGTGAAAAGCATTTTACAACAGAATGAAAATCATAACAGTGTTCAGGAGACTCAAAATGACTCATTTCCCAAGGGGAAATGACTGGTATTCCCTTTCCAGCAACTCTGCTGGTATCAGTGTCATTAAAAAGAGGGAGTGGGAAGACAGATAAACAAAGGCTTAAAAAGCAAATATGTTCTAACTAGTGGTTATCACCACAGTTAATAATTAGGGTACTAATTAAGAGGATAAGTAACACACTAGCTATTAGCTTCTAGTAATTAGTGTTTCTTTTCTCTAGATAATAACAAGCTGAAAAGAAAATAAAAAGACCTGAATCCATTTCATCATTCACCCTGTCCACATCATGAAAACCTATTACACATATTAATCATGAGCACTACGAAGCAACACTTTCAGAACCTGCATATAACTCAGTGTTTAAAGGAATGGGTTTTTACATGTGTAGACCAGACCTCAATGATGTCTAATGAGGTTACCTTTACATGCACGAGTCAACTCCTTAAACCACCCAGCCTAAACTCTGGCACACCAGAGATGCACATACAGATGATCCGGAGCTGGGCAGGACAGTGCTGCCATAGGAGGGAGAAAGCACAGAGAAATTCTTTCCGAGAGCAGGGCAAACACTTTCCAGGGCAGTGTTCTCACAGGTGGGAGAACTGGATTTAAGTACCTGAAGTTAAATCGGACAGGGAGTGAGGCTGAGTTGTTGCATATCCCTGCCAGGTTATGCTTAAGGATAATTTACCCCATGATTTACAGCCCTTCTGTCTGACACAGGATTTCCCTGTCTTCCTCCTCAAACCATGGCCCTGCAAGTGCTGTAAGAGGCAGAGAGCAGTGCCCAGCTCCAGCTGTGCTAAGGCTGTGCCTCGGTTTGAAAGGCAGGTGTCTGCTAGGGAAGGCAGGAGCCTCCCCTGGAATGGAGAACGTAAACACCCCTCCCTCCGAATTATAATTTTGAAATTAAGGGGCTCTCAGGCAAGGGTATAAGGTTAGGAGTAACAGCTCTTTACTAGTATGTGTAACAAGGTGAACAATCAACAATAACTATGGCATTAACAACAAGCAGAAGCAGGAACCTCGTGCCGGCCTTCTGGGCCGAGGCGGGGAGGGATGGAGGAGAGGCTTTGCTTCACAAACCGCGGGGCAGTCCGATCCCCTGCCCCGGCAGGACGCTGAGGAGCACCGAGCTGGAAGGGCAGGGGTGAGCAGAGATCCCGGGCTGGCGGATGAGATGGATCAGAAGCTGGAACTGCGGGAGGTCCCGGCAGGGCAGGGGACCCAGAGCGGGGCCGAGGGAGCGGCGGGGCCGGGACAGCGCCGGCCCCGCTCCAGCGGGGCAGGGAAGGAAAACGAGCTCAGGATTCCCGGGCACACGAGCACACGGGGGTAGGTCCCTGGCACTGGACTCCAGTGGTGACACTGAATTCTCCCCGCAGTCAGCAACAGCTTGGCCCTGCTCCTTCCGATGCCGAGAGCGAGAGAGAGAGAGAGGGGGAGGGGGCAGCTGCCCCAGCCCCGTCCTTTGGCTGCCCCCAAAACTCTCGGTATCTTCCCCTTCCGAGAGAAACTCCCGGAGAGGAAAAAAAAAAAAAGTGTAGCCAGATGCTACACTCCTCTCCCCACCTTAGCCACTTTGGTTTTTGCTTAAGTACCCATAAGTACCCAGTAGTTAGTTTCCTAGCACCTTATGGGAAAAAATTCTATAAGTGAGAAAAGAAAGAAATCCAACCCCCCAACAGGCTGGAAGAGGGGAGTGATTTCCTGGCAGGACACAGCAGAGGCTACCCTACCCCTGCCTTGCGGTTCTGTTTGTGCACTGCGAGCCTCACTGGTGATCAGAGATCAAAAACTGGTCAAGAGCTGAGCTACAATCTCTGTGTTGGCTTTTAACACAAATCTTTGTGTGAGTAGATTAATACTGTCAGATTTGCCCATGGATAAGAATATCCATGCAGCTCTATTAGCTACAACAAATCAATAACATAAAATGTACTGTCTTGCTAAAGCACCGTTTCTCTCCAAACAATATGTCAAATTACTGTCTCTGGACACCATGTAGAGGTGTGAGATACCACTGAAATAGAGTCCTGCCTGGGGTAAAAGAAAACCACTCTAGCTGAGTTACACAGCTGTGATCAAAGACAATGAAGAAATCATTCCATCTCGTGTTGCTTTTAGATTTACCTGTTAGGTGGATCTTCTCCCATGCTGCCAGAAAGCCCAGGAATGGCTCATTCTCTTCAGCTCTCTTCGGTGAACTGGACTTTCCTTGACTTTTAGAAAAAACACAAGACTTGAAACAATGAAATCAAGAGTTATTATCTGCTAAGCCACATTCCTATGCTGTCATACTTTTCAGTACCATTTTATGAGCAGACACACACACGTGCACACATATTGGTCCCACTGGGGAAATGGGGTTGTTTTAAAAAAAACACTTAACTACAACCAAATATAAGCTTCTTGGAGGTTTTTTTAATTGGTATTAAAAATGCATCAGTTGCAAAATTTAAAATTGTTGGTAAGTAAACAGCAGGTAGCATTATAGAGAGCCACTTCATAAAATTCTAATTATCCCTTTCCTATTTGTTGTGACATGCCCTCGCACGGATTATGGGTTTGGACTGGTGCCCAGTCCTCTGCTTTGAAAATGCAAAGTAAGCAGGAGAGGTTTGTGTAACCTCCAGTTGGGTTTCTGAGCGTGGTGAGGACATTTTGTGAGGCTGCTGCAAGTGAAGGGAGCTCGGGCTGTCTCACCTGCTTCTCCTCACCCTCTGCTCACCCCAGAGCCATCCCTGTTTCCCCCCACTGCACGGGCTCCAAAGTGGAGCTTCTCCAGACCCTTGTTGACAGGGCAGGGGTGACCCCTACAGAAATGCTCTCCAAAATCATTCATAAAGGCTATTTCTCTCCAGATACTCTCCAGGGACCCCGGCAGCATCCCCTCACTCAGGCCTGGCCGTGCCAGGCTGTTGGGTCAATGCCGAGTTATTCAGTCACTGCCCTGCCCTCTCATGGGAGAGCAATTCCTCTTGGTGTTCCCATCCACTCCCTGCGATATTGGAAATTCAAAACACCCCCCCCAACTCTTTCAGGTTCCAAGCAGGAAGTAAGGAAGAGAAAAACCCCAGTGGGTTTGGGATCATCCAAATCCCTGATGTTTCTTCCAGATGAGCACTTTGTTTTTGTGCCCCAGTGTTTTGTGTCCAAGTGCACGGGGTAGAAGCCTCCCAAGCATGTTGCAGAGACAATGTGCCCTCAGCTCTGTGAGCTGGTGGTGGGTGCAGTGCCCTGAGCATGCCCAGGGACAGTGGTGGCTGCAGTGGGATGGGCAAGAGGGACACCCGTGGCAGCAACCACGCTGTCAGCTCTGACACAGTGCTGTGTACTTAACCTCGAGGCTATTACCATTATCCAGCTTAGCCAAATGAATGGAGTAGAAAAACATTTACAGTTGCCAGAGGATTAATCTTCTGAATGATGCATGGATTTTAGAGAATTGCCTTTGATTTATATAATGCTAAACTAGGGGATATAATTTCAATTAGTAATTGCTAATTTTGATTTAGTGTGTTACATACTGGATACAGCAGGTCTATTATGGTTATATTATCTAATTTATTATGATTTATATTTACCCTAATGGAAATATATATTAATCAATAGATACTCTGATTAACTCGGGATTATTAAGTATCCTGCAACACTGGAATAACACAATCAAGCCAGTAACAGACACAGAGTATTGTCAGATGCTGTGACTGATGCATCTAACTCTGAATTTCACCATGGAATGAATACAGAAAGTAGGTAATGATTATCAGATTCATAAATGAATATATCTGTTTTAACAGGCAGCATGTCAGATGCAGTAGCTAAGCTACTTGCCCACAGAGTCCAATTCTTCTCCAAGTGAATGACTTGTATATTTTAATATGAAATCTATCACTCACCAAACAGCTTCTTTCACTATGTGATATATAAATTCCACCTGTCAAGCACATTTTGATATTGTAATATATCCTGTTGTCTTGCTTCTTTCAGGTGCATCTGTTTCTAATTCCTTACATGTTTCCTGTCTCAGACTGATATCAGCAGCATCTTTCATGGCATTACTGTCACGATGGCTACACAAAACCTCTGCTTAGGGCTCTGCATAGAGCTTTGGAAGGAGTGGGGTGCCCTGGGGACATGGCAGAGATCCCTTTTGTGCTCTGCTCCTGGGTATGCCCCATGCTGCTGCCTGGCAGTATGGGAAGCTGCTGAAGGAGTAAGGAACAGGGAGTTTTATCCAAGAAAACACACTTTGCCCCAGTCTCTGATGAAAGGTGTGGAGAGCTGTAAGACTGAGAGAAGAGGGACAGGACCTCTGACCCCCACCAAAGCCCTCAGGAAGGGTTGTTTGTGAGCCTGTTCCACTGTTTTGATTACAAAAACATGTACCAAGCTAGTGTGGGAATAAGGGCTCTATTTGGATCTTTGGTTTGAAAATACCTGTAAACTCCAGCTGTTTTCCAAAGTTCCGGTGGTACTCTGCTGCCTTGATGGATGGTGCTTCTGTGCTGAGAGCTGGGAAAGAACTCGTGAGATTAGGCAAAGACCCCTCCTTGCAGAGGCAGGAGAAGCATCCCTGGGTGCTCCCTGTCCCTCCAGCCTGTGAATTATTTGACACATGTCAATAGCAGAGGGTCTCTGTCAACTGAGACCTACAGCAAGACTCCAAATGCAGCAAAATTAATTGAAAAATTTGGAGAAACAGAAGAGAGGGCAAGCCATCTTTTGATTACCAAAATCAAACTCCTTAACTCCTCTTCTCCAAGGCACATCTAGAAAAGACAAAATGTGTTAATCAGCTGGACTTCGAGGACTGAGTGTCCCAAAAAAGCCACTATTTGCAGAGTAAGCAAAAGCATATGAAGAGCACATGCAGCAGAGGAAAACAGAGGCTAGTTCCAGCTATTAAAAAAACCCACCAAAATAAAACAACCCCAGAATCAAGATTTGAAAACCATGTGGAGGTTTCTAGGTAACCAGCCCATTTTTTCTGATGCATTGAGGGCTGACTAGTTCCCACTGAAATCAGTAAGGGGCAGTTGATTGCCTGGTACATTTGAAAATCAGGCCAATCCTCCGGGAACATGAGCAGCAGTCTGAAATGCCTGATTGTGCCCCATTTGGAGTCTGATACACAGTCTGATCCCATCTGAGCCTCAACACAGCACTGTGCCTGCTGTTCAGAGACTTGTCTCTCACCATGCACATCCTCTGCAAGGATGAGAGCAGAACCTTCCTGCCACAGTCAGACTGGGGATGGAAACCTCTCTTTCCATCACCACACATTCCACCCCTCTCATGAAATTGAATAGATCAGCTGCAATTAGGAAAAGGGAAACCTTTCATAAGTGCTGCAGCACATGATTAAACACTGTATGTCATATAATGCAGAGATAAAGCAATGGAACCTTAAATTTGCAGGTAAATAAAACATGCATGGAACTGTGACCTGTCCGAATCTACTCACAGGCAGACAGTGAGCAAAAGGTGAGGAAAGGGTGGGGCAAACAAAGTTAAATACAAGCCTGACAGAATATATTTCCTAATTTTAAAAATTCTCCCAATATTGGCTGTGAAGTTTTATCATTCCAGTGCTTCAGTCAGCACTTTGGATTTGGGGCAGGTTCTCTGTTCACCCTTCTTCTCTTTATTCCCATTTGGTGCTTGGGATTTGTGCTGTGTCCTTCCACGAGCACCCTCCTACCTGAGGCAAGCTCTGGCACCCACAGGCAGTGATTTACTGCTGAATCACACAACAAAACTGGCTATATCCTTTATAAATTCATAAATCCCAAGTAGGACAGCTTTCCCATTATGGCTCAGCTTTGTTTCAGTGTGTAACCCCCATTGCTGAAGGAGACACAATAAATCCTGGGGCTGTGAAATCCATTGTACTTATATATGAGGCTGCTTTTGGTCTCCATTTCCTAGTCACAAATAAACTGAGACCTTTTGAGTTTGCCACGAGGGTATTTATAGATTGCAAATGGTGGCACATAAAATCAATTGGCTCCTATATTTTCTTTGGGACGTTTTATTATTTCCTGTAAGTCAATGAATATTTTTCCCATCCTACAGACTCTTTTCCATGTGGAAAAAGTCTGAGCTTAGGTTTTGTTCATACTCTTACTTTATACTTATAAGGCTGTGATTTATGCAAGCACAGTCCTGCCCTTCTTGCAGCAGAAAGAAGCAGCATGAGAAACTATTTTTATTATAATAAAATGGTTTTTTGTCTGTCACTTTTCTGTCTTCTACCTTCTAATGTTTCTCCTTGCAGTTACTTGGATAACATAATCAAAGAAATTCCTGTTATGCATTTATAATAATGATCAGCCCAAGTATTTTTGAGAGTTTTGGGCAGCACCAATGTATCCAGAGGTGTTAGACACAGCCCCATCACAAAATAGGTATTTTCCCAAGTCCAGCCACTACACAGTATAAACCTGCAGGTTGTACAGGAGCTGCAGCCACAGTTATAGATGCTCCTCTGGTCCTCAACAGTGAAATATCAATAGTCTTAGAGGACCACAAGAGGGAACAACTCCCATTATAAAATCCCTCAAAAAGTGAAGAAGGAAATGAAGCCCATTAAACTCACCTGAGCTACGTGTGAGTTGTGTGAAGGGAACTTCTCTCTTTCCAGACCAAACCAACAAGGTGTGCTGGGGAATGGAGTCATTCTACAAATTTAAAAGCAGAAAAAGGATATAAAAACCAACACAGACTGTATCAGTAGTTAATCTGATGGAAACAACAGCAAAATAAACTCTCTTTTCTTCTTTTACCTCCTGCCAAATGTGTCTCCAGACAAAATTCAGAAGCGAGGATCCATCTGTACATTGAGTGTACATTGGGATACAGTCAGGTAGCAGTGTCAGGTACTGTGCATGGTCCGGTCTGTGGTTGTGTGGGACATGCACAAGTTCCTGAAGAACAAAAATCCCCCTCAAACTTCTGTTTCTTTGTCATTCCCTGGTGTGGCTCTGCTGCCCAAAGGGCATATCAGGATTTTCTCTAAGTTCAGCTCCATATTGGGGTATTTTTGCAGCAATCCTGTCAACTGCAGCAGGACTAATTCACTTTGTGCTGATGAAAAACTCAAATGTTTGAAAAGTGCTGCTTTTTTAAATTCATATGCTCAAAATGGCAATAAAGGTCAAGGATTTTTGTTTCTTTTTCTGTTAAAGTAAATGCATTTATACTAAAATACTTGAAATAAATTTTGCTAACTGCTGAAACAGCTTTATATTCAAATTACTAAAATATGAGAAATGAGTTGTTGAAGTGTGTAGCTTATCCTTACTCTTTGACTTATTTACTATTTTCCTGCAGTACTTTGTAAACCTTACGAATTGTTCAATAATTCTCTGCAATCATATTTCCATGTGTGAATTTGTGGAAATCTTGCCTTTTCTGTATATAGGCTTGAGCAGGATGTCTGAAGAGTATCTAGAGCACCAAAACAGACATATCTGATAAAAAAAGAAGGCAAAAAGCACTATAATTTCTTCTGCATATGTCAGCCAGAGGCACTCATTATACAGAACACCAGTGACAAGAGCAGGAGGAGAAATACAGGGTGCAGTATGTGCTCAGGTTAAGTGAGAAGTGATTAACATGTTTTCCCAGTCAGATTCTGACTGGTTTGAAGCTCTAGTAATCTTCTGGCATTTGATTAATCTTTTCATTTCTAGAGCAGCGGCTGTAAAGATCAGAATTTAGACAGGGCTACAAATGATGCAAGATTTGCAGGCCTTGAACTCCTCATATAAAGGATATAAAGCTGCTAAGAGGGTATAAATAGGTGTAGCCACACAGGAGGCTGAGAAAGGCTGAAGATGCTGATCACACATCCAGGCTCCAAGAGATCATTCCACAGCAGAGAGGTGTAGAGGGCTCTGTTTACCTGGCCACAGATTCCCAGCTCTGCATTGGGAAAGACAGCAGGAATAAAGAGGAAAAATAATAAAGGGAAGTTGAAATAATGGTTTGATTTACCAGCTGGTGCTCTGTGCTCTAGACAAGTTGTGCTGTAGGTTAGTTCAGCCCAGGACATAACCTGCAGGGAAAGTCACAGGAGATTTCTCAGGAGCTGATTTGCTCAGTCAGGAATACCAGCTAGGAGCACCTGGACACATTGCATCCCTTTCTAAAACACCAATGGCCTCTAGGAGAGATGTTCTGACTCCCAGGACTGCCTCCCACCCCACATCTGCTGCATCCCCTCTGTGTCCCCCCTGGCCCAGCCCTTCAGTCACCACCCAAAGTGTCCAGGCCAGCTCTTCCTTTTGGAATCCTGCTTCTCTCCCAAATGAACACACAAACATGCAGACAGCACGGGCTCAGCACCTCTGCCTCCCCTTTATCCTCTGCCTCTCCAGCTGCCAGGGCATCTCCAGCCACAGCAGACACAGACAGTAAATTCTAGGACCAAAAAAAGGCAGGCAAAGAGAATACAGTTAGAATTTCAGACTTGCTTTTTAGCCACATCCTTCCCAGAGACAGTGCAGGCACCTTCAGGTCTCCTAATTGCAGACCTAAAAACCCTAACCTCACCTCCCAATAGTCAAGTGAAATTAGCTATTCTGTAAAGCTCAAAAAGGCAGCAATTAGACTGAACTCACTTTTAAAGTCCCCGCGGGCAACTGATCTCTGCAGGACCAGTGCAGTGATCCCTCTGATTTTCAGGGATCTGTCGAGTACAATAGCAGGCGAAAGGCTCGGGTGCTTTGTACCAAAAATACTTTGCCCATGCGCTGTCTGTCAGCTCCCACAGAAACCCCATGTTTAGAGAAAGATGTTTCGTTAAAGAGGCAAACCGATCTGGTGCAGGTAGAGGAACGCCGCTGGAAGGGCGGGGAGATGGGAGAGCCGAGCCCCGGAGCCGCAGGGCCGCGCTGGGGGCACGACCGGCCTGCCCCAGGGATGGGGACAGCTTCCTTCCCTCCGAGCAGCTGATTGCAACACCAGCCTCTCTTCTCATAGGACAGAAAATTAGGTCAAAACTTTCTAGGAAGTTTCTGCCGCCTGCTTCAGAACGCGGTTCAAAAGATCAAAGGAGAGGAATTCTATAGAAGCCCGTGTGCAACCTCGTGCGGAAGGGAGGCGTGAAGGGGCAGAAATGCTGTGCCTGAGCACTGCTGAGCTGACAGCCAGGGGCTTACCTGCAACAAAACCTGGGCACAGCTCTGCAGCAGCACCAGGGAAGGCAGAGAGAGCAAAAAGCTGAAAGCAGCCCTTCCATCAGCACCTGTCCCAAGGACAGAAACAGCACTCATTCCACCGGCACTGTGCAATCGCTGCTCACCGCTCCCAACTTGGCTGCAAAGAGCCCTTCAGGCTCTTACCAACAGCAACAATTCTTCCCTCAGCAGGGCAGTCTTTGCCAGTAGTTAGAGCTCCTCACCCGTGTTCAGCATTGAATTGTTCTTCCTTCCAAAGCACTATTTTGATTAGGTGATCTCTTCCCTGAGAAAAAAAAAAAAAAAAAAAAAAAAAAAAAAGCCCAAACACACTTAGGGCCAGATTTTAAAAAGCTATTAGACTCCTGCTTAATTTAAATGCATAACAGCAGGCAACTCAGCCTAATTCTCCACTTGAGCACACAGTCTCCTGATTTATACACACAAGTGGAATAGCATTTGCAGATGCATATTTTGCCTTTTGCTTTATCCTCCCTGTTTTTTAATAACTTACCTTTACTTATGATTTCGTTAATTCAGATTTAATTAGACAGACAATCATTTGGGACGCAGGCTGCATTGACCAATTTCCTCCAGTGGCTTTGAAAATGGAGTTCACTGGACTTCTTTTATCCCAAGTCACCTCGTGGTGTTTTGGGACAGCTCTACCTTAGAAAGAGAAACCTGAGCCTTGCTGTGAGTCGTGGGGGCAAGGGAAAAGCAGAGGGTTTGACTCCACACAGCCTAAACTCCTCCCAAACTCCCAGAGGGAATACTGAATTGCACACTAAGAGGACTTTTATCACCGATAAAATCTCCTGCAATTTCCACACTGATGTCTCCACAGATCCCTTTGATTCATGAGGTCATTTGTCTGTTGACACTTGATTGAATTAACTTCTCTAGATGAGCATTTCTGTCCCAGAGCAGGTAAGGGGGCTTTAACTCTGTTTTGATAGCTGTAGTTGAAACAAGTGGCTGGACATGAAGCTCATCTCTACATGATGGATAGATTTCAAAACATTCCAGAAACAACTTTCTTTAGAAGTTTCAAAAGACACAAAGGACTCCTTGATCAATGAACAGTGGGTATTTTTGCACAGAGGAGAATAATGGGTTGCATGATGTAATATTAGATAAATATCCTAAGCATATAATTACCACTGATTGTAATTTATGGTGCAATATAGCTTGGCTAGCATCAGTTCCCAAAACACTTCCACCTGATCATGCAGCTCTTTCTAAAAGGACACCAGAAGGTGGAAACTCAAAAACTGATCCTTGAAAGTATCCTTAGAAGGCATATGCTTGTGGGCTGAACTCCTGATTGCCATAGTGTTACTTCCTTGAAGCCCTAAAACATCAGAATTTCAACATCTAATCGTGTAAAATTATGCTATTAAAGTTTTTTATTTCATTCAATATTGTATTACCTCTTTTACAACACGAGTTGTCCTCCATCATTAGTATTTTCTTAGGTTTTTTTCTGGCATTGATTCCCTGATATTTTTTCTTCTTTTTTTGGTTCACAGCTCACTCTCAAAGCCAAGCTCCACAGGCAGGATTTCTATCAATTTTAGTTGAAGTCTCACCTGATTAGAGGCTGCAGCAAAAAGTTTTATGATTGCACACAGAGCCTGAGGTTTCAGCTTTTCCTGGCATGTTTTTCCAGATTTTATTTCAGTCCAAAGTGTGTCTTTCTGGTTGGAATTAAAACCCAGTTAATTTTCAAAATTCCCTGTAAAGGAGACATTGAAATAAATATGGTAAAAACAATCCCCCCAGATTAAAACTGAGGTAATTTGAGACTGGCTTTTATTTAATTGTTTATGTTTCTTGTTTGACCTGACTGTATGACACAGCAGGAACAGCATTGCTTTCTAATAACAGCATTAATCACAGAACAAAAATATTTCTTGGTAATGTACAACAGTTCTTCTGAGCTGAAAAGTAAAGTTCATCTGCCTACAAGGTTTAAAGTAAATAAAAACGAAATACACTATTGGGATTACAGCATGGGAGATGACTGGAAATGCTGGCGTGATTTGACATGTAACAGCACCCTTTGCTGGTATTAGCAGGCTGTGAAATCACATAAAAAATGAAAAAAATAAAAGAAAAAAGAATGAGTTTCATTTTAAAAATTCACTTTCTGATCTTTTCTGCAAAAGAAACTTTCTGTCCTGCATTTTGTCCCACACCACTTTTAGGGTTGTTAAGAAGGAGCCTTTCCAGCAACAGCACTAATTAGTGTTGTGCTTTAACCTGGCAGCAGCTGAACACCACGGAGCCCTTTGCTCCCCACCATGGGATGGGGAGAGAATTGGGACAAAGGTGAAATAGTTTTCTAGTTTAATAGGTCAGAAAAGGAGGGAAAACCAATAATAATGATAAAGGAATATACCAAGCAAGTGGTGCCCAATGCAATGGCTTACCACCCCCCTGGCTGCTGCCCAGCCATCCCACTGGCCAACTCCCCCTTTTTTTGTTCAGCATCTCTCTTTTTTCTGGTTTGTTCAGGACACACGCACGGCAATTTCATTTCATTTCACAGGCTCTTGAAGCGTTTGTGTGGAACGATTCAAACGTTCCAAATGTGCCACCAGAGTCTGTTGTTTCTTGGGGCTGGATGTAAAACCAAGGAGAAGCTGCAGAGAGCAGCTGCCTGGCACCAGGCCACGTAGGGGGGTTCCACCAGCCAGCCTGGCCTGGCCACCTCTGTGAGCTGAGGGCACGTGCAGGAGGATGCCCAGCAGCTGAAGGAGCCAATTTGGACAATCATTCCCCACCTGCACTGACCAAAGGCTCCAGCACCACGGGAATAAAGGTTCTCTCAGCCTGAGCTGCCACTTCACAAGGAGCCAACAGCAGGGAACCAATCCAGAGCAGGATAAAAAGGAAACAGACTCTGTCAAAACCATTGCATTCTCTCTCATGTCAGAGACACTTCATCAATGTTTCGCAAAAGCACACCAAGTAATTTGGTTTGAAAAGCACCACATTAGTACATTTTGGCTTTCAAACATGCTTTTTCCCAAAATGTTCATTTTTATGCATGCAAATACTTCAAAGGGAAAGATTAGAAGACACGACACTTGTCCCTCCCCTCTTTCATGCATCATCAGGATGGTGATTTTTAATACCAAATGCAACCTGCACTTCAGTCAGCACTGAGGCAAACAAGTATTATCTGCTGAGCAACTTCATTATTTCAGCAGCAGCTCCTCTGTTTCATTTAGAAGCTCCTGGCCAAGGCACTGCTTCTGCCTGGAGCCTGGTTAGTGCATTCACCCTGGCAGCACCACAGCAAAGGTCCTCAAAATGGAAATTACTCATGAGATTTTAATGCAAGTTAGAAGAGGGCAGCCAAAATAAGCACACAGAGAAAACTAATTGGAAGTGAAATATGGACTCAAATGATAAAATATAGCTCAATTTTATACAGCTCAATGCTCACATGCATTTACTTCTAACATCCAAGGACAACAGTATGAAAACATCAGCCTAAGCAGCTGGTTCACATTTTCCTCCTGTCTGTAGTGATACCTTTCAAGCACAAACATCTCAGGTGGGTAACATTGTTTCCTGAAAAATTCCACCATAATTTCAAAATATTTTCTTTAATTAATCACAGTCATATAGGCATCATTGACTAAAGTAACCTGTTAGCCTACAAAACCTGAACACACTTTAGAGATGAGACTTTTGGACACAATGACAGTTTTTAAAATTTGGAAAAAAACACACAAGGAAAAAAAACCCCAAAAAACCCATACAAAAAACTCCACACACATTGTGAGGATGAGGGCAAGCAAGCCCACACGGTGCTTTTTTCCAGTTTAGGACCCACATGGAGCACGCAGATATTTTAAATTAGGAGTTTTAATAGGACCAGTATCTTTTAAAGGCTTACAAATTTTGTAATGAACCTTCCCAAAAGTGAACCCGTTTTCCTTGGATGGATGGAGGAAACTGGGGCTGCCAGCTCCTGCCCAGCCTGAAGGCACAGAGAGGTGCCCAAGCAGCAAAAGCTGCACCACTGACCTGCAGGGCTTTCACCTCCCTCCAAAGCCTGCAAGAATAAGAGAAATGACCAGCCATAATATTGTGAATTCTTCAGGAATTTGGGACATTAATTCAAACCTAAATCCAGACCTCTGTTTCCCAGCAGACTCACATCTACTTTAGAGCCCAACCTAAGGCAAGAAATTCTTTTATACAGCTGAAATGCTGTAAGGGAAGCTGCTGCCCTGGCTGCCCTGCCCTTCCAGCAGCCTCTTCTCCCTGCCTCAGTCCTCCTGCACAATTAAAAGGAATGAGCAGACTGGAGCAATGTTGGGGCATGGAGAGGAACCACTCCAGTGTTCTGCTAATAAGTCATGAGCTGACTTTCCTGCAGGTACACATGCAGCTGTTAAATAAAGAAAATGAGAGCACCAGGCTGGCAGGGCTCTCCTTTGGAGAGGTCATAAAGCACTCGCCTTTCCAGCAGGTGAAAATCACTGCAGGAGAAGAGGGCTGAGCACCTGCACAAACACCAGGTGACAGTGGTGAATGTACAAGCATCTGTTTCCATGAGCCAGATAACTGGGTCCTTGAGAAGCAAACTAACAAGAGGAAGAAAATCTCTAGAATTCAGATTTTATTTTAAGCTGCTCACTTTTTGCCAGCAATCATTTTAGACAAGAGCAGTGACTGAGTACAGATGCAATTGTGGTTGCCCTGTCAAGGAACCATCTGTATTTCCTGGGTCCAGTTCCTCTCTAAGGGGCATAATTTCCCAGAGATCATGGTGTCAGAGCACTAGGACCTTTTACTGCAATCTCTTTTTTCCACCTCTTCTTTCTCCCTGCACCCACTGAAATCTGTGTGAACACCTAAAAATACGTATGACTTGGCAGATCTTTGCTGGAGCTCCTCACACATCAGCAGTCTGCCTAAGGCACTGTGCCCAAAAGCTGAACATCATTATAAGTTATCCAACTAGCTGGTAAAATGTTACTTCATTTTTGTTTCCATGCATTGGTTTCCCCCTTGAGGTGACAGCCCACTCACTTGGTGTCAGCCACTGTTTTCCTTTGATGCTGACACTCAGTCATTCAGTCTTTTCAATGCACACCTTCCTCAGCACTAAGTGTACTCCTGCTGTGGGTTTGGCATGCTGGAACTGCTCAGGAAAACTTCCTTTCTTTTGTATAAAAATTACCTAAAGTATTTCTACATTGTTTAAGGAAATAATTTCCCCTTGGAGAATGACAATGTGCTGTCTTTTATGTGTATACTCTATATTGCAAACAAATACCTTGTGTATGTTTATATTATATATACCTGCATTTTATGTCTTTTATAACTACAAAAGCAAAATCTTCAGTGAGCACATGCAGTCACCGTGGACCCCTGAACAGCCATCAGAAATCTGCACTCAGCTGCTTGCCCAAGTTCCAGTAAGGTTATGTCCACCTGCATCCCTGATGTCTCTAAAATCCCCCAGCAGACAAAATGTGATTTCCTTCCCCAGCTGAAGTATCCATCCAGCTCAAGGCATGTCTTTTTGCTGGGATTCAAGCTGGCAAACCGGGAGGCACTGAAAGCCACCTGCAGGTAATTGCATCTTAAAAGAAAATCAGCATTCATAGACAGAACATAGCGTATTTGTTTGCTTTGACGTCTCAATTCTTTGCAGAAAAGTGGGAATGTTGAAAGCACTGATGCTTTGATTGCTAGGGCTGACTGTTTTCTGCTTTGTGAAGTAGGTCTGACACGTTAAAGCATCACACCCAGACTTTGGATGATGAGTTTTCTGTTAGAGACTGATGCTCCCTCCTTGAGCCTTGTACCTAAATAAAGCTTTTGAAAGGGTCTTTCTTTCTACACTCCAGCAATCCCAGCCCTGCCATTCACTGAATGTTTAAAGCTGTTCTCACTCTTTATACAAGACAAAGGCTATGGGCATCTGAAAACCAGATGCATTTTGGCTGCTGAGTTCGATTATTCACCACTGCAAAACCACCAACATCATATGCTGTCTTCAAAAAAACACAAAATAAAATAATAATAATAAAAAAAACCAGCATCAACAACCCCAAACGTTTTAAAGAAGGAGCAGGTGACTCTAACTCCCATTGCCCACCTTGAGGCACCTTAAAAAGCTTCATTTTCTTAGGATAAACACTGAGGCAGTTTCAGATTACTAACTCCTTTATATTCCATTTTCTAAATTTTCTGTAACATTCAGAAATCTTTCTTAAAGAAATAAATGAATAGATCTTTTTCTTATAATACCTACTTTAGGTGAGTTCTGATCACTCTCTGCTCCTTAAGGGGCGCTTGCCACATCTCAGTGGTAACTCCTACACATCCTCTTCAAAACAGTGAAAGAAAAACCAGTTCAGGTATGGCTGGGCAGTGAATGTGACTGGTTTCTAATCACAGTAAGTGTGATTAGAAGCAATGGTTTAAGTGACTGTCAGATCTGGAGAGCACCTTAATGGAAGTTGACTACAAAACATGTCTTCATTAAACAATGACCTGACCCCACAGCAGCACTTCTCAACATTTCCCTCTGCCACCACTATCAAAATTTTAGGCTGCTTCTTGACAAATATGGATGAATGTCTAAAAAATTTCCCTTAATGGCTTGGGGGTTTTTGGGTTGTGGTTCTGGAATCACTCAGCACTTAAAAAACACTTGGTTAGAATTAAAAAAATGAGGTGAATTTCCCTGGTACAAACGTTCAGGAATTTTTAAGAAGGGGGTGCTATATATTAGACAGTTTGAATTTGGGGGGGGAGCATTGCATCACCCCCTATTTGCATTTCCCAAATGTGATGTGCTCAGTATTATTCTTGTATCACCTGTAGCTACAGGTTGTTAAGAAAGAGGAAATGGCAGCTGTCAGGAAACAGCAGAAAATTCCAGAGCAAGCACAGTAACCCACTCCTGGTGCCTTTCCTTACACAGAACCAAGCGAGGACGGGCACTGGAGCCAGGCTGCCACAACAGCCCTCTCAGAGGTCTTGCAGTCTGGACCTGGTATTTACTTTAATCCAATGTGGCCTCAGCTATGTGGGATTGGGCATGGTAGAAAAATCCCAGGCTTTATAAGATTTTTTACAAGGGTATGCTTTACTGTGCAGAGACAGAGAGTGAACAAGAGTTCCTGTCACTGCTGCTGGCAACTGAGTCCAGCAAAGGATGTGTTTGACAGCAAAAGAGATTTCTGTAGTGGCCCTTTCAGCCTAAGGAAAATGATATTAAAGTCTAAACCAAAGGACTGAAGGTCAGATTGCAAAAGAGCTGGTATTCCTAATTGTAAACAGATTTTGGGAGAGCTTCATCTATGTGGGCCAAGTACTTCTCGGTTTCTGACCACAAAACCAAACATTAAACTTTTTTTAAAACCTCTGATGCCTCGAGCCATGCTACAGCCTATATTAAAAAATCTTCTTAATATTTCAAGGTTTTCTCAGTGCCAAGCACTTAAATGTGTAGACTGATTTCCTTAGAGCAAAATCCTTCCCCAAAAACCTGGACAGAATGTCAATCAAAATAGTTAATTATTAACCAAAAAAATTCCCAGTAATTGACTGCATGGATTTTAATTTTATGAGATAGCCTTATCCTTGTGAGAACTCTCCGAGCTGAGGCTGGAGAACAATGGCTCCCTGAACACAAAAGCAGTTCCCAAATCACAGCAGAGATGGGAAGGTTGAATTTGACCTCACTTGCTCCAATAAAAATTCGGGTTATGTCCGTAAAAATGAGCAAGAAGGAGCTAACAAAAGGGGTGACAATGAGAAGAGAAGGGTCTTTTTGAGGGGAATTTGCAAAAAGCTACAGCTAAAACTACCTTGGGCCTTTCAGCAGCAATGTTCTCTAGGAGGCAAACAGTTCAGCAGACTGCTAGCTACAGAAAGTCACTACAAAAGCACCTCAGACGTGGTTAGTGGGCAGATTTCTTGCATATTCTTTCTTCCCTGCCCAGCAGTAATTGGTGTCAAACAGGAAGCAGTGACAATGCCAGACCTGCACACCGGGTGACAGGGGTTCCCACAAAGAACAGCAGTGCCCATCGTCAACACCTGATCTCAAGTTTCACGCCCGGATTTTGTTCTGGAGGCCCTGCATTTATATAAGAATCGCCAGGAGAGTGTTTTAAAACTCTTGTTAAGGCTCAGGGCTGTGGGGGAAAGCTCTGAAGTGCAGCAGGAGAAAAGCTGCATTGCCAGTGCTCCAAGCCCAAAGATGACTTCAAAGGCCTCACCAGCCCCTTGCAGGGTGTCACATGCAGTGTCACCTCCCTTTTGTCACAGACATTGTTTTAGCAGTGTTTAAAGGTCCCTGCCTTTGCCTAGATGTCCACAAAGCCAACTCAGGTGCCCCTCAGAAGGTGCCTGTGGGGACCTCACCCAGAGGCTGGACAAGCTGAAGCAGCAATCAGCAGAAGCAGCACAATATCTTTGGGTTTTTGTTAGTCCCAGCAACATGCAGCTTCAAAAGGGAGAGGTTGTTTATTCCCTCTAGGTTATGCTCTTTGCTTCAGCATGGGGTTTGATTGTTTCCTTAACAATTTGACACACATCCATGAGTTAAAAATAGCAAACAATGCATCCATTTTTTCCTAGCAAAAGCTGCACATAGTGAATATTTGAATTCTGTGGAGTGACAGGCCAAGTCTACACCCTGTTCTGTGCTGGACTATGACTAATTTTGCCTGATTTGGGTTTTTTTTCCCCTTTTATTGCAAACAAACTACTAAAGCACACCCATCTTTTATTACATAGGTGTCCCTTTGTATTCAGTGCAGCACACCCCAAACCCATGGATAAAAGGTTCAGTAGATACCTACAGTGTTGCCCTCACTGAGCGAAAGCTAAACAATTAATAAATAAACAATTAATAAGCAATTATCAGTGCTGATGTGACTGATATAGAGATGCTCTCTGCACTGGACAGTTTCTCCATCTGAAAGCTCACAGTAATAAAATTTATACCTATGCTACATGTCAGCAACAACTGAAATGACGTGAGGCTGACAAGTGGCAGGTTTGACTGCAGCTCAGTTCCTTCATTAAAACAGCTGTTAACTCAAACTGAAAAGGAAATCCATTCTTTTGGCTGCCCACCAGAAGTGCTTCCCACAAAAGGGAAGAAGCAGCAGCTCTGCTCATCAGTTCAAAAGTTCATTTGAATGATGCACAGGAGAATACTAACACAAGGAAATGCAAGGGAAGCCCTGTGTATAGCTGGTTCCACAACAGGATTCCACTAGGAAAAGACTGACATGACTATTTTAAACCCCTAAGAACATTTTGAGCAGAAGATCTTGAACAGATGACTTGAAATTTTGTTCACAACTCTTCTGGCTCACACTGCCATCCTGGCGGCTTTGCAGTCCTGTACTTCACGTCACTATTCTCCTTCATGACCAAGCTGAATGTTTTAGGCAATAAACAGGTAACAGTTCCCATCTGTTGGCCCTGCAGAGTATTTAGAGAGCCCCATATAACACTTTACCACAGAATGTGCAGTTTGGACACGGACACTTGCTCAGGCAAGGGACTGAAGGCAGAGAGACCCCCCCACTGATGTCTCAGAGATGTTCCATTCTCCTCTGCCAGCATATCCAAATCAAAAGTTTTCCATTTTTTGATGAAAACAACATACTTAGAAAAAGGACAAGGAAAAACCCCTAACGAAATCCCACTGAAATATTCAGGAAAGGACATTTTTTGACCAGAAGAGTTCAAAACACCAGCATCTACCACAAACCCCCTGAAAGCTACTCTGTGTTCTGCTGTAGATTAGAGCATAGAAAAAAATCCTTCTTATTCATCCTCACACATACACAGAGGCTCTAAAGTGGAGACAGAGATCTCACAGACAGGATTTGTTCCCCGATTCATCTGACACATGCAGCAAAGGAGCAGAGATCCCATGGGGGAAACAGCAGAGACTGTGGAACAGTCAGCCAGAGGATGATCTGCATGTGCCAGCTCAGAGCAGTTCAGGAAATAAGACAGAGCTTTTCACATAACTCTTCATACACACAGCTACACTCAGCTAAATTTAAGCACACGTGAACAGCAGCTGAGTGCTCCAGCCTTTCTCAAGCTGGGCAGAGATTGCAGGAGAAAGAGTGAGTGACTCAATTACCCAAAGGCAGCTCCTGGCAGGGCTGAGCTTCCCATCAGAGGGATTAGACAGGCGGGAGAAAAGCGGTGTAGCAAAGAAAAACAAAATGAAAGGAAACGGGGATGAAACAAGATTCTCCTATTGATTTGCACTGAAAGATGAATTACTTACTTATCACTGCAGTTATAAATGAAAGCTGTGCCAAAAGGGTGTAACTTCCATAGGAAATCAAATTAAATATATTTTCTTCCTTGCTTTGTGTGGAGAATGTGCATGACTTCAGAAAGTTACTGCAGCAAGAGCTGGAAAACAAATAAAACAAAATAAATGTGTCCTGCATAGGAGACATTTGAGTGTATGAATACATTACACATCCAATACACGAGAGTGTATGGCTCCAGCAGACCTACAGGCAGAGCCCTGCACTGCTCACACCTCAGGGCACAGCAGTATTTCCACACACAAGCAGGATTTCCAACAACAACCAACCAAGCTGGCACCTCGTGGCCCTGACTGTAGGCAGGTGCTGAACCTCATCCTTGCACAGAGCCCCTGCCCTGGGAAGCTGCCAGTGTGACACCCAGAGGTGATCCAAGTGTGCAAGATCTTAACCCTGACCTCTGAAAGCACAGACAGGCTCCTCTGTGGGCTACAAGAGCAGAGACCACAGGGAGAATAAATTCTGCATCACCCATGGGGCCAGTGCAAGGGAAGGATTCCCACCTCTCCCCCCTGACCTGCTGCTCACCCCAGCAGTGCTGCTCTGCTCTGTCATTGCTCCTGCAGGACTTTTCATAAGTGAAGCCACACACTTTAGTGATGCTGCATCCACTCACAAACACACTGTACCCTCACAAATGACCCGAAACTAAACTGGCTTTGGTGCCAAGGACCCTTCCTGTGGCTGAGAGAGAAAGCCCAGCTGATGTGGAATGCAGGGAGTCCCCTCTCCAAGAGAAAAAGAGTTTCTAACCCAGAACTCCAAGATAATGGACTTCAAAGCTGTGGGGTTTATGCATGGAAAACCTGTCACTGGTGCAGGACTGAAACCTGCTTATCTTGGCCTTTCACGTGGGGTAATGTGACAGGGCCCGTAGCACATCTAAAGGGAAGCAGATGGAAATGCAGTTAACTGTACTGAATTTATTTACTTATTTATTTTTAAATAGTGGCAGGACTTATTCTCTCCAGCTCGTGAGCAGCCCCCGTGGAAGTGGATAGGACATGGGGCACAGCAGGTAATAGGAGGTAAAATCCTTTATGGGGTTTGCCCAGACTGGTCAGAAATATATTTGTAAGTTGAAGAAATCATTATACTCCTGAGAGTCCTTAGGTAGGAAAGGAGTTTATAATTTGCTAGCAAATGATTTTGACCTTTCTGGCAAAGGTTAGAGGACAAAGATATATTAACAGGAGTAATTTAAGTCAAGTGTAAAGTAACCAAGAGTTACATGGCCTTGGGGAAGAGTCTGGAGTCTTAGTTGCAGGAGATGTTTCAGCAGTTGATGGAGTTCACTACTTTAATGACAATCATCGTAAATTTCTAGAGTGTTCCCTGGATGGGACTGTGACAGTTTAAATCTCTGAATAAAGTTTATTGCCCACTTCATCTGTCACTCGATATCTGTACCACAACACTGTGCCAAGCCACCAGGGTTGTGTTGGCAGAGCTAATGAGGGTCATTTTGGGGATCACAGGGCCAGCACTTCACTATTCCAGTGTCTTCTCACTACTGAGGTGAGAACTCAGGTCCTCAGGTGGCTGCATGGAGAGGGCCAGAGAGAAATACTTCAACAGATTCCTCAGTTTCCCTTTGTAACCTAAGACTTGTTACAACAAGCAGGGGCTCCTACAGTGGCCTGCTGCCACCTGCATGTCCCACTGCACATGCAGCACATGAACAACAGCAAGGTTTTCTTAAAAAAAAAGTTTTTAAAATAAACTTCTAAAAGTTAAAAAAAAAACCAAAAACAAAAACACACCCCAAAACAGCCTCACTACAAACCTTTCCCAAGATTAAGCCCCTCACTTTCCTGTGTTTCCTTCTGCTCCCACATAATTCTCAGTGCATTAGGAAACACATGCAACTGGATTTCTACCTGACTTCTGCAATAGATCAGGTCTGGACAGATCAGAAGCTAGTATTACCCAAAATGATCCAAAACTGGCTTCCTGATTTTATTGTTTTGCTACAAGACCACTCCCATTGAAACACACTTTACCATAATAACAAAGATAAGAGCTTGCTGAAGCAATACCTAAATTAATATTTAAGTTCATCACCTCCAACAATATATCATTGTTTTCTCAAAACCTCAAATGGAAAGAAAAAATTCCTGTTGTGCTCAGATGCCTTGAACTTTGCTGGTTCTTCATATGCTACCCAGATTATTGCTCCTGATATCAGATGAATATGTGTGGTCCTCTGCTCCCTCTGCAACTTAATGAGAACCAGCTTATCTCATATCAGCTTCTAGAAGAGCTCAGCTATCTGAGATTACCCACAATGTGCTCTATTTTCTGAGCTAAATTAATAATTAGGGGGAAAAAATAACAGGAGAGATGCAGATTACTGAAAAACAACCAATTGGGAAGTCAGCCCAGGAAAAAACACTGATATCTGAAGGCAATGCATAGAACAGCTCAATGTTCAGTCCTGCTGACATGGCTTTAGAGGGTTACCTAGAAATGGGAAAGGCAGAAACAGAAGCTTGGGAATATGATGACTTGACTCTTACCCAAAAGATCAGCTAGCCAAGCCAGGGACAGACAGTTCTTCCTAATGCTGAGAAAGGGCATCCCAGGGAAGGAGGTTGTGTGGTGATATTTGAAAAGGGGCCTAAGTTCTCCCATTGTTTTCAGCAGAATGATTTTATTTCCAGGCTGGACTCCCAGAATGGAAGGGGACAGTAAAAGCCGCCTGCCCAACACAAGGAGGATATTTACACAGAATATGGCAAATCCATCTATTCTCTCTTTCACAGCAAGGATTTAAAACAAGCCTTCCCTTTTCCAGGAAGTGCTTTCCCAAGGAACAGGAGTGAGTCCCAAGGCTGTGCTGTGCAAGCCACCGAGCACATCCTCTTGGTGAGCATGAAATGCCTCTAGAGAAGCCCCAAGAAGTGACTTCTTCAGCCACCACTCTGCAATCCAGGGAAGCAGGAAAGCAAGCTCCCGGGCCTCTTTTCCAAGCCTCTCTGCCTGGAGCTCATCCAGTTTGTAACACAGACCAACAGTGCCTGAGCTGGCAGGGAAAGCAAAGTCTCCCTGGCCTGATTAGAGCATCTGCCTAACAGGCAGGACAGCGAGGGGTGGGTTCTGCTTCATGAATATTCAAGTTCTTTAGACAGACTGAAAGGGAACCAATGAAAGGCTGAAATTTTAAATCTAGTCTCTACCGTGGTGGCTTGAACATGGGCTGCTGAGGCCCTTTGGGGTGGGAGTTTATCCTGCCTTCATCAAAGGCCATCATCCCGAAGTGCTCAGTCTGAGGAGCATCTTCACTGCTTCCCATCTCTATCACATCTCTGTATAAATGCACCTCTATTTCCTTTGCTGCTGTGATGTTAAAGATATGTTTAAAAATGGGAATGATTTTTTTCCAGACTATATCAAGGATGTGATCCAAATTAATTTCAGCTTTGGGTTTTGGTTTTTTGGTTGTTTTTTTTAAATCTTAATTAAAATAAGTATTGGTTAAAATCCAGACAAAACTTTTTCTTTCTGGCTATAAAAAAGATTCACATGGCAATAACTCAGACTTCCTGAGACTACAGACAAAAAGGAGAAAAAGAAAAATGCTTTAATAATAGTAACAATATTTATAGTTTAAAACTACTTTTTGATCTCAGTGTTATTCATGTTTTGTCTCAGAAAGTGAACCTGATGCACCATTCAGTAACTCACACTGAAGCCCAGAGCAGAACACAACCACGACTCAAATGCTGTAGATCATGCTGCCCTTACCACCATTTGTCAGTGCTCAAACAATTCTCTGTAGCCAAACACGAGACGAAACACAAACTACATTCCATAAGATACTATCATCACTCTTTTGACAGCTCACAGAATGAAACCCCCTGTTTTATTCTAAAACAAAGCAACTGTTCCTCCTCTGGTTTGCATTCAGTGAAAGACCATTTTCCAAGTGGGAACATGAAGAGTTTTCAAAGTTTTCATCAAGGTCTTGCCTTACGTTTGTCTGTTCTGGGCTACTCCAACACTCAGCACTTTCTAGTGGCCTTTACTGATCCTCTATTCATCCGAAAATTCAAGACAGGTCGGTACTGAAAGATTGGGTCCTGATGTTACCAAGGCCCCAGTTTCCACTTTTTGAAAGTATAATGAATGGGGGGGAAGGTCACAGGTAGCACCTTTTCCCTGTGGTCTCTGCAGCAGCTGCAACAATCACATCCACCCCAAGAGCTGCCTCTTCCACCTTCTCCCAGAAATCATGAGCCTACTGTATTTATCTAGCATTTAGACTGTAGTTTTGAACTGTAGAATGCTTTGGGCTGGAAGGGACCTTAAAGACCATTCAGTTCCACCCCCCTGCCACGGGCAGGGACACCTTCCACTGACCCAGGTGGCTCCAAGCCCTGTCCAACCTGGCCTTGAACACTTCCAGGGATGGGGCAGCCACAGCTTCTCTGGGCACCCTGTGCCAGGGCCTGCCCACCCTCACAGTAAAAATCTTCCCAATACCCAACCTAAACCTACTCCCTTTCAGTTTGAAGCCGTTCCCCTCGTCCTGCCGCAAGGAAGGGCTTTAGAGGATTGAGGATTCTCTGGCTCCTGGCAGGAGGGACACCACAGAGAGTGATGAAAGACAGAGGCTGAGATACCTTTTATAAAGACAGAGGGAAGTCGTGAGTCAAGTAGTTCAGGCACAGCACAGGAGATCACAAAACTAACAACCCGCCAGGAATTAAAAATCCATGTTCCAGTTGGGAACGGACCTTCTTTCCCTCCAAAGCTGCAGCCCCTTTCTGACTACTCTTCACTTCCAACCAACCATGGCGATGCAGACTCGGGGTTCGCCTCCCGGCTTGGTCACAACGACCCTGAAACTTGCTGACAACTCCCGCAGGAATCCTCACAATCCGAAGGAGCGGAGCTGCCCTCTCCTGGGAGCAGCGCAGGGAGCAGGGCAGCCTCCCACGGCCCCGCACATCGTTAGCAGCTGGGGAAAGCTGGGAGAATGGGAAATGAATGCATCGGGCAGCCTCCTCCAGAGGGACTGCCCTGTTCGCCCATTCACACTTCACTGAAATTGGGCTGTGGGGTTAGGATTCCGCTTCAGCAGCATTTCTTCCACAGGCTTCAGAAAAAGGTCATTTTGCATCAATTTCTTCACAGGTTTTTCAGATAGGCACCTACCTGGATTGTTAGGTTAAATCAATAGGGCAAAGATTAAGTGAATGCTGTGTCAGAACAAGAGCTTACAGAGGAGTTTAACAGGACTGACAAAACACAGCCTGAACAGGTACCTGGTGCTGCTCATGGCAGAAGTGTGTTTGCACTTAGGATTTTCCCAAATCTCCTGTTAATTTATGAGGAAGAAAAAGGATTCCAGATCTGTGAGTGCTGAAGGGAAGGAAATCGGCCTGCAGCTGTAACCCAAACTCAGCAAAACCCTGAGCTCGTTGAAAACAGAAAGAGTTTTCATTGCTACATGTTTTTATGACACCAGACTTGAAGTAGAGAACCTGGAGCAGGGGGACAGATTAGTGACAATATCAGAATACCAGTTTAGCAGCATCAGCCAGCCCTTCCAGGTCCCTGCTCCCCATTTGGAATGCACTAGCATAGACAAAAGTGAGGAGTTAGCTCAAAAAGCTACAGCATCAAAAAATATGCGTTTGGGGTTTTTTTTTTTCCCTGAATATACATATGTGGTGTTTTTTAAGTAGTGATAAAAAGCTGGGATTTCCAGGAACATTTCTCCACAAGGTTGTCGACAGAAATCACAAGGTGAATGATTTCTGCAATTTAGAGAGTGGGAAATAGCAGCCAGTATGCTAATTAGGAAGAGTTCTAGGAAAAACATCTAAAGCAAAGTCCACCAGGAATAAGACAGGTATATGCTTTTAAGATTAAAAAAAAAGCATTTAAATTGCCTACCATAGCCTCTGATGATTTTGTTTCTTAGCGGGATTTTTTGTTTGATTTTACAAGAAAGTTACTTTTCTCTAATAACTACTTCTGCAGGCATTTGGGATGAGGATGATCAGGTGAGTCACTTCATGAATATTCCTACGTCCATATGGCATGCACAGGAAATCTATTAGAATTAATATTTTTTACATGGTTATTTATTCAAGTAAGCCCTTGCCTCAAAGTGCTGCTGTTGTTCTCTTAACATAATAATTCTGATAAATTACTCTTTTCTTCAATGCCCCATAAGCAAGGAACATAGTGCTGCTGTGTGAAGACCCATTATTCTGGCCCACTGCAAAGAAAACTTCTGAGCATGTTTCCCCCAAAACCAGATGCCTCTCTACATTTTAGAAGCTGCACATGCCATTTTTAGGTGAGGGGGGAAAAATGTCAGCCATCACTTGCAATTTTTAAAAATTCACTTGTTTCTGACTGCTTCTTGTTCCCATGTGTATTTGGACATGGTGCCATTCATTTCCTGACTAACTACAGGTGCTTCCAGACTTGCAGTCTGCCTCAGGTCTCTGACAGAGCACCTGATGAGATACACACACAATTAGTGAGCATTCTGCATGTAACTGGATACAAAAGCTAGATCCTCACTTAGATTCAAGCCAAAGTTATTCTGCTAGGCACAACTCAGCAAAGAAAATTGCTGAGGATCTCCAGTGTGACTTTCCCATTTTTGTTTGATTCCATTTAAATTAATGTCTATGAAGAGAAATCAGGATTTTTTAATTGTGGTTTGTTCCTAATCAGGTTCACTAAAGACTCCAGACAAACGGGCTTGGAATGGGTTTGGAAAGATGTGAGTAGGCTCTACTCTTCATGTTTAGTTTGTGGGTATCATTTTTCACAAGAGCTCCCTGTAAGCTGTGGGCAGGAGCCCAGTGAACATCACATGGAGAGCCTGATCTTGCCAGGCTCTCCCAGACACAGGTCACACAGAACTGAGGGACCACAGCAACTTCTGACCTTTTCAGCTTCTCCTTCCTCCTTCCCCTGCCCAGCTGCCATCCTCCCTTAACTGGCCCCTACTGGACTCTCAAGGAAGGGAAGGGACAGACAGAAAGGCATAGAGCTGGCAGCAGAAGCAGAAATGGCAGAAGAACCTGAAGCCCTTCAAGACTCAAAGAAAATGAGATCTTATCCTGCCTGCCACCAGCAGATGGGATGGAGTGCTGCTCACAGGAGAGAGAGAAAAGGAGAACCAGAAGAATAGCTACTCTCTGGACTTCAGGAAAGTAGATAAACCTGACTGTCTCCTCCTCATCTTGCCCAAAACAGACTCTGTGGCCAAGAAGCCTCTCAAGAAGCAAAGCACTAGCAGCAGGTGGTGCCATCTGTCCTACTCTAATTCCTCTTGCTCCAACAATTTATGTCCCAGTCAGCGAGGAAGGTAAAAAAACATCAACAAATACCCAACCCCAACTGCCAAACAGCCAGGGAGTGGGAGAATAGGAGGCAAGGAGACAGAAGGCTAATTTTAGCTGAATAACATGAAATGAAAGTAGTGTTAATAAAAACAAAGAACAATGAGGAATGTGATAGCTAAATGATGCCTTCTCCCTACGGTCTGCTCTTTTGCACCCGTGCCTGAAGATGAATGATTAGACAGAAAACCAAACCACAGAATGGTTTTACCCTGAGCTGAAATGCAAAGGCCAGGGCAGTCTGGGGGAGGCTGCATCACATCCTGGCCTGCTGAGCACTGCTGCTATCACTGTCCAGCTGGGGTTTGCCATGGTGCCACCTCTCTGAAACACGGGCAGACACTGCCTGGAACATCACCCCTCTGGCAGCTGGGGCTGAGGCACAGCCCCAGGTTTGCATCATTGCCATCAGTGCTGCTTTAGCTCTGGGCAGTGTAAGGGATTTTCCTGTCAAATCTGCCTTACATGTCACAGACTATCCTTTCCTATCTCTATTTTAATATGCAACCATGTATTAAGCTCTCTCGAAAATGCTGAACAATAAATATCAGCTCTGCACTATAAGCAAGACCCTGTTGCAACCTCAGCAAAATTATCCAAGAGCTCTTTGCTTCCAAGTGCATGTAGCAGTAGAGAGGCAATTTCTTCCACTTGGACTAAATCAGCTTGAAAGAAATAATTGTTCATTCTCCTGAGCTCAGGACTAAATTTTGAAGCAGATATCAAAACAAACACTTACATACAAGGTGAATTTCATGTTATAACAAAGCAGCAATCCCCTCCTCCTTCAATTTATGAACTCTATAAAAGAGTTAGAACTAAGTTATGAGAAAAATAAAGGGATTCAATTCTGAAAGAGAAGGAAGAAATGACAGAAAGTGTTTGGCACAGTTTTTAAATGAGTTTTATTTTGAAGCCATTCAGAATTTAGACCTTGGATGAATACCTTACTGAGGCAAATAAAGCATCTGCTGGCACTATGAGGAGAAACCTCCTACCTCAACAACTGCAAGAGGGTTTCATTTAATCTCTCCAGTGTTGCAATGACTAATATTCTTTCTAGGTCTGGGTTTCCCCTGACAATGATTGTGCCTGACACGCTGACATTGCAGACGTTCTGCACAGATTGCAATCTGCACAGGTTGAGTTCTGAGGAACCAGGGATGCCACCAGGCTGCCACTGCACCTCCCAGACTCGGCCATACAAGCACTGAATAGGAAATGCCATTTCCTACAGGGTGTGCATCAGGATAAAGAGAAGAGAGAAAGGCTGGTCCAAGGGTTGGGGGAGGAAGGATGGAGAAATCCCCTTTCTGTGCCATATACTTCCTAAAAGTGATGCCTGAGCACACTAGAAAAGTAATGGTGGGCACATGCTACTTGCAAGTGGAAATAATGAAAAAGAGGACTAAAGCAGCAGTTTTCTGACTGGTGAGGAAAGAAAAGACCACTAGACTAGAAGGGATTCTACACACCAAACCAGCGCAGTTCCTGAAACAGCTCCACAACAGGCATTTATTCGAGAGATTAACTCAGTTTCTAGTTTTCATTTTCACATAGCACCACAAACACCCCTTATCCACCCTTTGGGTATGCCTTCTCTAGACATAAACAGCATTTAGCAAAAGCACATCCTGGGCCTTGCTGCCCTTCCAACTCCACTTCCCCAGGGCACACCCAGCTTTTGGATTTGCACGGGCACTGACAATTTTCCAGAAGAAAGGAAACATTTCCCACAGCTTAAGCCTTCACACTCAGCACAAGAATGATATCCTTTTTAAACAGACCTCCAATATTTGGCACAACAGTATTTCTCAGGCCAAGACTTCACATCCAGTTTACAGAGGGTGACAGCACAAGCAAGAGCCATCCAATTCCACAGAGATGCCCACAACTGTCCTGAGGCTCCTCCTGTGCTGCTGGAGGATGTGTGGAGCACGACTGAAGGAACAAGGGGATGTTGCACACACGTTTTCTAACTCTCTGCTGGCCACACCACAGAACTCCTGAGGTCTCTGACCAGGGTATGACAGTGACAAGTCTCAGCAGACTTCATGTTTGCTATTCTCACTCTTCCTTCCTGACGTGGATGGCAATTGTCAGCCCAAGGCAGCTGTGACACTTTCCAATGGAGCAGGAACATGATACAGACCCTGCTCCTATCACAAGCCCTCATTCACTGGGGGATGCTCTGCTCCCCACATCACCACAGAGCTGCAGCTCTCAGCATTTTCCCTAAGACACACAGGGATGGCACTTGTGTGCTGCCTGTGGGGAAGTCCTGAGCACAAACACCTCCCATCCCCTCTCCTTGCCCTATCAGTACTGCTGCTCACAGTTCAGCAGCAAAGGAGGGGAAAAGGAGGCACCAGTCACGAGTAACCAAGCACATCTTACTTCCAGGCACTGAAGGACACAAATAAGCATGAAGACATTCTCTTTTCCATCTGTGTTGCAAGCACTGGAGTTTGAAATCTTCAGACCTCCTTTGGAAGAGTCCTCAGGCAAAAAGAAGTGACCCAAACTAAGGCTGTTCTATTCATCAGTGGTGAAGCCATGAAAGGACAACATTTGTCTTTCTGCTGTCATTTTGAAGTCTGTTTACTTGTAACCTCAAAAGGAAGTGAATTACCTCAAAAAAGAAGAGGAAGAAAGAGAAGGATGACTGCCTGGTCTCCTCAGAACGCCTCAATACCAGATAAATGTTCCTCTTACAGAAACTGGAGCCCTTGGATGGCATCTTTCCTTCTGTGAATTGCCTAATTACTTTACAAAGATGTTGTGGCATTGTTGAATGTTGACAGGAACTCATTGATCTGCTCCCAGATTCACCAGTACACAAAGGATGGGAAACACTCCTGGCTCCCACTTTCTATAATGTGCCTTATTGATTCTCTGAAATGCCAAACTCTGCACTTGTTTACAAACATGCTGCACTGCAAAGCCCCCATGCATAGAAAATGCCCTGCCCAATTTATTTCCTTTTTACTGAAACATTTTGTATGAAAAATTAAACCAGCTGTAAGTAATAGACATGGATTTTTGCTTATGTTTACCATGCAATTTTACCCAGAGAGAACTGAACATGGATTCGTAGAATGCAGTGAATTTCAGCTCTAGCAGAGGTTTAATAAACTTGTTCAGACCTGTCTTGAGAATGTTGGGCTCCATGTGGTTTATTGATCAGTTTGTCTGCCCGGGCTCCAGAGCTCTCCTTCCCTGCAGGGTCTGTCAGGGACCCCGGTGCCCCAGACCTGCAGTGCACAACCACTGTGCTCACACACACACAGAATCTGCTTGAACCCACACAAAAGCCACTTTTCCTGCACAAGCCCAGGGTAACAGGAGTCTGGAAAACACTCAGTTGCCACAAACACTTATCACTCATTTTAGGGCTCTTTCAAGGACTGTAATGCCTTACCAAGCTGATTGTACCTAGCACAGTGGCTGATCAGTAGCATTCCAGGCTCTGGTTTTGGTCTTTCCCCTAGGGGAAGTTTAGTCAGAAAGATTTTGTTCTCTGACACATGCCTGCTCTCTCCATACTCAAACTTTTCACTGATATTACTTCAATCTCAAAGAGTGATTTTTTACCAACACGTTTCTGCTGGTACTGTTTACCAGTTCCCTGCTACTGTCTGTCTTACCAGCAAGACTACTTAGGGCTAGCAAAGAACTGACTTTTCCAAATAACCTCACTTACTTAACCATAATTCTGAAGCAGAATAATGTCTTTTCATCTATACTAGACATATAATAATTGTGTTCATCAGGCTTGGTAGGACTGTTCTCTGAAAAACCACCCAAAGCAGATCTGACTAAGAATGTATCATTTTCCATAGCTGGCTTTGGAATAGATCAATATTTGCTCCATACTCAGTTTTATCAAATTAATAGATATCACAGCCTTCACAGTACCCCCCTGAGTAGAAAGTTGCCCAAGGGGCCACATTTGCTTTCATTATACCTGCAACAGACTGTGAAGAGAGTAAGACAGGAAGCAGCCACAACATCCTAATGGTTTTATTCCAGTGTTTCCGTGGGCTTTCATCAGAACAAAGAGTACTCAGCAACTGAGCAGGTGCTGCTCTCTACAGGGTAAATATCATGATTTCTCCTACCTTCTCCTGAGGCAGGGATTGACCCCCAGATTGGCACATCCTCTGTAAAGCTGTTTTGGGACACTTAGGTCACCTGCTCCAATCCTCTGCAGAGCTCAGCTATTTCTGAGAGTGCTGCCTCTTCACCTCCTCCTTCCAAGCACAGGGTGCTCAGGGTCTCCCTCAGGGCTGCTGGCACACACAAACTTCCAGAAGCCAGCAGTGGAGGTCAGCAGCTCTCCCGAGCAGCTGAAAGGAGAAGGATAATCAAGAGCAAGTGGGAAATCATAGAAACACAGCCATAGAATGGTTTGGGTTGGAAGGGGACTCACAGACTCACATCTCCTTCCAATCCAGGCCAGGCTGCTCCAAGCCCCGCCCAGCCCGGCCGTGGACACTTCCAGGGATGGGGCAGTCACAGCTGATTTGGGCAAGTGCCTCATCCCCCTCTCAGTAAAGGATTTTCTTTAATATCTAGTCTAAATCTACTCTCTTCCACGTGCTCATTCCCCCTTGTCCTGTCCTGCCATGCTCTTGCAATGAACTGATCTTCTGGGGTTTGCTGAAGAGAAACAGAACAGAGGGGTAAAGGGGAGGAAACCACCCCAAAGTCCTAAAGAACACCTTCCCCCTGCACACGTGGGGGCAAGGGGCACTGATCTGTTCCCCAATGACCAGAGAAGCAAGCACTTACCCCATACATCTGTTTCTAAACTAGAAGAAGCAGGTTAATATGCAGCTGATTCATAAGCCATGTGCTGGCCCCCTCCCCAGGGATGCATTTCACCCTGGAGTTTAATTAAACTCTCCTCCTTAGGCAAACAGTATATTCTTAAGAGATTCTAGGGACAATCTGTTATTCCCAGCTGATTTTCTTCCATTATTGTATGTAGTCATTTCTTATTTAGATCACACCTTTTGAGTATTCCATAAGCAATCCTAAGTACCATACCATTAGCATACTGTAGCTGCTCAGGCTCTCTCCAAAAATTTACAGTCCCAGCCTAATCCCATCTAAGTACAGAAAATAAAGATCAATTTTTCCACATCTGAACCAGGCTGGATTTAATTCCATCCAACACATGCAAATGACAGCTTGGGAAACACAAGATTCTGTAAGGTCCTGAGCTGAATTACAACCAGTATTAAGGCAGTGGACTGGAGATGTCAATTGTGGAATATCCTCCTAATGTTTATTAACTTCTCTGTCAATGAGAATCACTGCTCTGACAACAGACTGGCTGGTGAAAAATCATTGTCCATCTGTTCCCAGCTCACATCCCCGGGTAAAGGGCTCGCTTTCTTTGCTGAAGTGTAAAAAGTCATTTGAGTTTGAAAAGCACTAGAAATGCCTCTGGTATCACATGCAGCGAGCCACGAAGCTCAGACTGTTTTACAGGGGCACTGTCACAGCATATCAGGAAAAATTAGCCATTTAAGGACTGCCAAATCTCCCACTCTGGAGCCTGGGCTGAGGCTGTCACACGCACAGCTGGAGCTGAACGAAGGTCAACTCCTTTTAGTGTCGTGTCACCGTGCCAGGCCCTGCTGCAGCCACTCTGAAACACTCACCAGATCCCAAACCACCTCCAGAACTGATCCAGCCCATCTCATGTGCTTTTGCTTGCCAGCAGGGTAAGAAAACCCTGTTTCAGCATCCCCACAGTGCAAAAACCACACAGCAGCCAGAAATGAGTCATTAAGGACTCCAACTTCTGATGTTTGTATCACTATGCACAGATGAGTAAACCAACATCCTCCTGACAAAAATCACCACTGAGGAGCCTGGTACACCCAGTCTAAATAACTGACTGAGTGTAGAGTTTAGAAGATTAATAAATTAGCTGTATGCTGCACTCTACAAACCTTCAGGCCCCAGAACCAGACAGGTCGTATCAGGTGCACTGACATGATAATACTAATTAGGTAACAAAATGGTAATGTAAAGCAAATGATGTCTAGATAAAAAAATACAGTGGATTTTGAAAGTTTTCTCTGGGGGGAGAATACAGGCATGTGCACTGTTCTGGAGAGAACCAAGGAATGACTTATCTAATTAAAACGACAGGGGTGTAGTGGGAAGGGGGCAGGAAAGACAGCAATTCTGTGAGCTGGAAAGCAGCCAGGATGCTGGGGTTAGCAGCTACACACTTCCAAAAGCATCATGAGATCTTATGTGATTACAAACCATCAAGAACCTGGTTCTAATTCTTATCCAAGCTACATTTGGCAGCAGAGCAAGGCAGCAGTCTAAGGCATTGCAACCATTTGGGCTGAAGGACAGAAGTCACCTGTACCCCACACCCCTGTCCTTTACTTCAGCTTCTTTTGGGTGTTTCTCATCTGACACAAGCAAGGCCTTGGAGAGTGAGTCCCTGGTGAGGTGACACATCCCTGGAGCTGTAAAACCCTCGGCAACCAGGCCCCAGAGCAGGAGCTGCTGTAAACAGCTGTGGGAGGGTTCATGAGCACTGCCTGAGCAGCCAAAGCAGGGCTGCAGGGGCTGCAAGGGCAGTCACCTCTGCTGCTGCTATCCCACCAAATTCCCACATTTCCAGGTGCCCTCGTGCAGCCCTCTCTGAACAAGGTACAGATATCACCTTCTTTGGATACCAAGAGCAGCATCACAGCAGCAAACAAGCAACAATTATCTCCCCCAAAGCTTAAAAAGCCAAATCCCAATTCATCAGACCTAGCACAGCTGCAAGGATTCTGTTGATTCCAGAGAGTGTAGATTGTGCTACCCCCAAGGTATGGTGCTTGTTTCTGCTTCTCATGCTCTTACTACACAATTCCCCAAGTCCTATTTGGAAAGGACAAGGCTCTTGGTTAAACTTACAGCATTTATTGTCAGTAGCCAGGATACCATTACTGTTGAAATTGCAAGAGAGTATCACAAGAGTTAAAATGAAATGCCAATACCACAATTTGCTATTTACAATACAGTGCATGGGATTTGCAGACGTGATGTAGAAGTAGCATAGCAGTTTAAGAGTATTAAATGTGCCATAAACACCTAAATTGCTGTTGATATTTTTAAAGGATCAAAGAGACTAAAGCAAAAATCATGCCCCTTAATTGGGAACAATTGCAGAATATTTGCAGAACCCCCAGAGAGTATTTAGATCCACAGGCCCAGCTGACAGGGGCTGCAGGGAGGAAGCAGAGAGAACACCTTGCTCAGCAGAGAGCCTTCCCATTACATCCCTGGACGTACAGGATACACATTTATCATAACCAGAAGAGTTGCAGGCCTAGATTTCAAAATACAGCAACTGTTTCAGGTCCCTGTCTCACTTACAGGCTTTATGTTTTCAGAACCTGTTGCCAGGCAATCATATTTATAAGATTTCCCTGTATCACCTTCCCCAACATCAATGTTTGAGCTAATTTGTGTTTCCCCCAGAACAAACCACCAGCTTTACCAGTGTTTACTGGAATATGCCTGTTGTTCTCCTGAACACACTGCTGGAGTGTTGGGGGTTTTTGAGTGTGTGCTTCCTCAACCATTACTTATTTGCATATTTGTTTCCCTTTCTGCTTCAAAAGCAATTCTCCCTTATCTTTTAAGATCAGATCCACTCTAGAACAACTAAGACTAAAATAAAAATGCATTTTTTATCTACAGTTACACTATTCTAAGCTTAAAACTTCCCAGCAGCTACTCCTTCACGTTTCTTTTCAAACTTCAGCTTCATGCATCATCCAGCAAAATAATTTTATAATGTTAACATTACAGAAACATCAAAGCAGCCATAGAAAAGGTTTTCTGGGTACCCCCAACGCCCAGTGGTTTGAAGCATTACAGGGCACAGTTTGACACAGCCTGGGTCAGGAGATTGGTTTTGGCACTCTCAGCACCAGAGGTACCAGCAAGGACCAAGGTGCACCTGGACAACCAAATGGCCCCAAAAGGGCCACTGAGCCTCCATCAAAGAAAAGGGCCCAAACCCCACCCTGAGGATGCACAATTGGCAGTGTTTGTGTCCTGGGTGTAGAATCAGTGATACTTCATTTGGAAAATTACATTCCAGCTTAGGAGATGGTGGAACAAGCCAGAATTTCAGGGCACTGCACAGGATTTCCTCTGAAGATACAAGACCTGTTATTCAGCACTTCAGGAGTTATTTGCCCTTGAAAGTGCTGTTGAGAATGACAATATTCAGGACAATCCAAATTCTGGGATGTTTTTGGCTGCAGATAATATTAAGGGGGGAAAAAAGTAAATTGAAAGACAAGCACATTCTCTTAATAAAAATTTTCTTATCTCTTCTCCATAAATTCTTGCTCTCAGGGTTTTACGTCTTGGTCATTTTTAAAATCACATCAGGCACCAACCTGCTACACAAGTAACAAACCTCCAGGCAGTTATTATTCAACACTAGACTTAAAATTAATGTAGCAATTTTTAGGTACCCCCAAGCAAAACAAAAACACATTTCCTAAAATTTCCAGCTTCAAAAAAGAAAAAAGTATGCCTGCCTTCTTTAGGAAGCAGCAGAAAGGCAGCAGACAAGTTGCACTTTGAGAAAAAAAGAACTCAATGTACAGGTGATGACTTCTTGTAGTACTTCTCCCTGGCTGCAGCACTTTTCACTTTCCTGCCTTCCACAGAAGCAATGACACCTCCAACAAGGGCAGCAAACAGAGAGGGTAGGAATGCACGTGACCACCCAAAAATACAAGTAATTAAATCATAGAATATCCTGAGCTGGAAGGGACTCACAAGGATCACCAAAGTCCAACTCCTGGTCCTGCACGAGACACCCCAAAATCCCCCCATGTGCCTGAGAGAGTTTTCCAGACACTTCTTGAGCTTTGTAAGGCTTGGGGCCGTGCCCCTTCCCTGGGGAGCCCATGCAGTGCTCCACCATTCCTGGGGGAAGAAGCTTTCCCTGACTGAGAGACTGCTAAGGGACAACTGCCCAACAGGCGTTCAGCAGAGATTGGTGGGTTTTATCCAAGGTGAGGGGAGAAACAAAGTGTATCAATACATATTTAAACGAGAAAGAGAGGAAGAATGAGAGGAAAAGGCCAGTCCTGCCCTCATCAGACGCTCGCTGCTCAAGAAGGGGTTGTTGACATTCTTTTGCCCTGAAAATCGATGCAATTTTCATTCCTTCTCCCAGCAACATTTCACTGCACTTTGGGGGTTCTTTTCAGGATCTGATACAGCAATGAGTGGCACACACTCTCACGGGTGCTGCCTGCCATCCTGGAAGGCTGGAGACGGCCAGGGAAGTGAAGGGCACTACGAGTGACACTGGCACAGCAGCAAAAGCCAGAGACACACCAGACCCCTGACCCGCCTGTGTTTTGCTGCTGCACAGGCAGCTGGATTTCCAGGCAGTCATAGGTGTGTGGTGCAGAAACCTTTGCACTTCCCCAAAGTCCCAAAATTCTGGTTTTTTTCAGAAATCTATCATATCCAAGGTTGCTCTGAGAACAAACCAGCATTTACTGGAAAGAAATCTTTATTGCAAGAGAGAGTTGAGCGATAAAAGAGACACCTGAGCTTTGCTCCTCATTCCAAGATGAAATTCCTCTACATACAAATCCCCTTCCCAACAGGAATGCTCTGGGAAGCAATCTCTTATCTAGCACAGGGGCACCTGTCTGAGCTGTCCCTAGAGAAGGCACAGCCCCGCAAAAACCCCCTCAGGTGACGAAATGTGTCCTTTCTGTCACGTTAATTATGGAGAGGGTGGCACAAGGGCCACAAGCCTCAGCAGATGTCAGTGTGTAGCATCAATAGAGGACAATCTTGTGGAAAAAGCCCTCCCTGGGCTGCCTGTTTAAGTTGCTGCTTGGCTTCCAATTTCTCTGAGAGCAGATTAACCTCAGAGGCAGCTCTGCCAGAGCGACAGATCGGCTTGAGAGGAGGCAGACAAGCGACCCAGGTACCAGGAGCAGAAAACATGGGCTTGCTCCTGCCTCGCTCGGTTCCCAGCCAGGAATGTTGTCCTTGCTGGCTGCTCTGCAAGGCGCTACACGCCTTTCACTGTGCCAACACACAGTGATGTTTTATTCAGAAATTCAGCAGCATCTGCTGCTTCAGTGGCCAAGTTTCTGCCTCAGCAAAACTTGGACTGGATTTTAGTTAAGAGGCCAGACAGGTGATAACACTGTGAAGTCTCCATCCTCCTCCCAGGGCTGGCTTTTCACAGGGACGCACAGGGACTAACACCTAATTCTGTAGGTGTGGAAAAGCTGTACACTTCAGCTTTCTGTGCGTCCCACTGGCACCAGAGATGATGAGCTGCTTGACTTCAAGGAATAACTGAGTGTGTGTGAGGAGAGCCAAGGTCAGCAGAAAGGGAAAACAGGGAACGTCAGAAATAGGCCTCAGGCTCCCCAGAGATCCATAAAAAGTGGGAAAGCTCTGTGTGGGAGAACGCACCACAATCTGTTGTTGCATTCACCCTATGCATGCTGAGGATAAAGGAAAATCCAAATACAGCAGCTCTTCTCCACCAAGTTTTAGGGGAGAAAACAGCACCTGGAGATGCCAGGAGCACTAGCAGGCAGAGAAGCAAAGGCAGCAGGAACCCAGTGCTACAATCCCACAAAGAGGTGTGAGTCACTGGGCTGGAGGAGCACACAAAAAATTGTCCTGGAAAAGGTTTTATTTGGCTACATAAGTTTACCGTGTTTTGGAAGCTTGGACCATCCTAAAATCAAGCAGAGGCTATTGAGAGAAAAGGGCCTGTGGGCAACAAACTACCTAGCTTGTTTTAATGCTTCAGCTTAGCAAAGTCAGCAGCCAGGCTGAGGACAGCAGTCATGGTGTGAACACAAAGCAGAGGCACCGAGAACTGCTTTCCAGGCAGTAGAGCCTTCAAGATGTTAACAAAAATTGTGTCTGCCAAAAATACAAGTGTCATCTAGGGAATTCTTCAATTACCTCCTTTACTCACAGTGCCTATATTCACAGTGAAAACATTCATTGGAGTGGGAAGGGCACGACAGGAGAGGAAGAATGAGGACTGGTAAAACTCCAAAAGCTTTCATGTTTCATCCTTGGTTTCTGCAAGAAGTGACACAAACACACCAAAGCCCCCAGAAGCAGTAAGGGCTTTGCAGCAAATGAGTTCTTAGGTGGATGTCATCGCTCAGATCACAGCCAAATAATTCCAGACTAATACCTGGAATCCTGGCAAGGCTGGCCAATGCTCATGCTGTGCAGCAGATATCCTGATTTGTGTCTGCAGGAGACAAGAGAAGGTGGCCACCACGGCCTCCTCACTTCTGCTGTCATAAAGTCCTTCTTTCAGGGAAAATTCAAGAAAAGAGTGTTTGGGAAGACTTTGCAAACAGCTAATTGTGGAGGGCACAAAGCAGGCAGACTGCAAGAGGGAATTTCGGGGTTATTGAATGCACAGATCCTGAGCTGGTAACAGGCTGGATGGAGGGACTTCCCTTTCCCTCAGCAGACTCTTGAGAGCTTGTCCCCCATGAAGTAGGGAGGCTTGACTCCATCCACAACCCCAGAAATGACAGGCAAAACCAAAGAGGCCTTTCTGGTTTAGGGGTAGGCTGTGAGAGTGCAGCTGCACCCGTCCCCTTGCCCAGAGGCCTCCCCTCATGTCCTCACCATGTGCTGCTGGCCACAGCACTGCCAGCACCGTGCTCACCCCACGTGTTTCCAGTTATCCCCTTCCCACCCCTCTGGCTTCACGTTACAGACGGCCAAGATCATGAACTCAGGGCCACTGCATGTGGGCAGGAGCAGAACCTGATCCAGAAGCTGCAAAACCCTGTAGCTGCCATTGAGGTGAAGCCTCAGTCCTAAATCCCAGCGACCGGCAGATGCTGAATTGCACATGTGTGGGATTAAGTCACAACCAACTCCAGGCTCCCACGTACAAACATTTTAACAGCCACCTCTGTAAACACAGACTGAAAACATAGGCAAAGAAATGTAAAAACCAGGAGTGTCTTCAGCGTGTGCAGCTGGGGCCGCCTGGCACACGGCAGCCAGGGAGCCCTGCGCCGGTTCAGCAGAGCCTCCAGCACCACTCCAGCCCCCTCTCCTTGAAACACTCCTGAAAACAAAGCCTCAGCTCAGACCTGCCAAGTCTCCTTGATTTGGATGGAAACTCACTCACGCTTGGCAGCAGCTCGGTGCAATTTGAAGCTGGCTCAGACCTAAAGCGAAAAGATTAATGGGATATTTGAAATCTCACTCCCATTTTTCCTCAGATCTCACTTATGTAAAAGCTCTGATGTTGGTTGCTGAGCTCCTTAAAACATAATCTGCACAATGTGCCACAGTAAATAAACAGATTTAAACAGCAGGTCTCTTTAAAAGGAGTTCATTTAGAAAGCACACACATCACTAAAGACAGCTTATTTCTTATCTAACTCCAAGCACTTTGGAGGCAATCCTTCAGGGGTGTTCTGCAGGCAGGGCCAGATTAATTTTGTTTGCAGCAATTATTTTCAGGATGCTCTCCACTCATATTAAGAGGCTGAAAGTTCAGTTAGTTTCTTGGCTTGGGGATTAGAGAAAAGCTGGAGACATCAAAAAAAACTTTGGGCCAAACTTCCCCAGCAGTGTGTCCTTCCCTTCCGTGCTGGGGCTGACTGGCCTTCAGCAGGGGATGCAGTGAGAGGATCTGATGGACCAAAGCTTCATCCTTCTCAGCAGTGGCCTCATCCACACAAGCTGAGACCTCCAAAGACTGCTTGAAATTACTGAACTCCCACACACACATTTACTAGTCAGACAGGAGGAACTGGAGTTGTTCTTCCTGCCGGGAGGCTGGAGAAGACCTCAGCAACCAGCCACAGACAGGTTTAAACAGCAGCTATGGCAGGACCAGCCACATCATCCATTTTTGAAATTCAGACCTCACCCTAGTGACAAGTTGTACCATTTGCACATAAATCCCAAGTCTCCAGGTCCAAGTAAGACAGCACATGTTCAACAGCCTCTAGCAAAACTTCAGGCCAGCAGAGACTCTGAATTCCCTCAGGAAATCAGGGGGAAATTGTCTTTTTTCCTCAGTTTGGAAGCCCCTGAAGGAGCCCACTGAAGCCTGCTTATAGTCACCACGGGCTCTAAACTCTCTAAAGGACAGGAGGTTTGGGTTGAAAGATGACAACCTCAGCCTGTGAGATTCCTTCCTGCCTTCCTGGTTTTCTGTGCCCTGTGCAAAACACCAGACAGCACTGCCCAACCGATTCAGGCAGCTCCTGAACATTGTTTTATCTTTTCTGATGTCAGAGCCTGTGGATGCAGATCTGAGCAAACCCTTGGTACCAGCTGCTGCTGCTATGTGCCTCTGGAGTGGGGAATTACCAGCTACAGCAAACACAAACTTGTTGTACCAAGTGGCCTAATGTTTCAAGAGTGGCAAAAATACTTGAGAAAGTAGGTGCTTCCATTGTTTCAGGAAATTAATTCCACGTGGTACTGTGTTACCCCCATTGCCAAATGCTGCATTGTGCCAAGTGCACTGCAAACACTGAGTCTCTGCTGTGAGGATCAAAACACACTCAGACCCTTTTTCATGTGTAACCCTCAGCCCACAAAACACGAGGCTGATGACTGAGGGGTGTGAGCCCCCACAGCTACTGAGGAATACAAGTAAAGAGCTGCATCCAAACCACTCAACCCTCCGGCAGATCCATGGGAGCTCATGACACCCCCTCTCACTGCAGAGGACAGCATATGGCCCAGGATAGCTGCCCTGACAATTCCAGGGGGCATGGAATACTGAGTGTAAAGTTTCATGCAAATATAAAAAAAAAATCACTTCCTTTGCTCTGTTTGCACAGCGGTTTTGAAAAGCCACGATGCTTTGGCATCTGTCTATTGTGATGGCCAACAGCTGGCCTGAAGGCCTCACAATAATAATTAATCTCTGCTTTATAGCTGGAAAGTCACTGATGATATAACTTAACCAGTGTGGACATTGAAGAGCAGGCCTAGGCCAGTGAGGACAAGAGCAGCCATTGGTTGCCTGACCAGATGGCAACTGGTTCAGCCACTGGGGATTGAACATGCAGAGCTTCAGGTCTGTAGGAGAAAGAGAGCACCCAATAAAAGTCAGCTGTTGTGCATGAACATCAGTGTGTATTTGTTGCAGCAGCCCTCTTATTAGAGGGTAGAAATGAGCCAAGGCACAGACTTCTTGTTAAACACAGCATGAAAAGGGTTCTGGTTTACCCCTCTCCATCCCTTAGTATCCTAACTCCAACCATTCACTGCCTCTGGCTGCAGCAGTTCCTGCTGGAGGTTTCCCTTGCAGCCTCCACCTGCTGGGTATTTCCTGCTGAACTCTGACTGCAGGGATTGGTTTGCAGCCTCTGACTGCAGCTTTTCCCCAGCCAGACTGTGACTGCAGGTTCCAACAACAGACTGATTTCACAGCAGTGAGTCTCTCTCCCCCCAGAATCCTGCTTCATAATTCTCTTCTTCATGCTCCTCAAGGTTCATTCTCCATGATGATCCTCCCCTCACCAGCTACCCCCTCTTATCTCACTCATCCTTATTGGCTATGGCTGTTACTCATCAGGGTGAGGCTGTAGTGGTTAATTAACACAGCTGTTACTTACCAGGGGGGAGGTCACCTCTGTTCCCTTCTCCTACATGTATTGTTGCATTCCTGCCTCCAAAATCAAAGCAGCATCTGTCCTCTGCAGCCTGCTTTGTCCTTAGTACAAATGTTTCCACTGTAACCTTCCCCAGTGAGCATTTCTCACTACTGCAAGCACAAAAAGCTGGGTTAAATATTGAATGGGATTCTCAGTACACAAACAATGGGGCTGCTGAGCAGGGGCTGTTTTTCTCACATTATTCTACTAGTAACTTTCTTGGGAGCCCCTTTGGCTTTCAGATTTAAGGGATACAGCACTGTTCCTCCTGCCTGCACACAGAAAGGCTGAGCTGAAGTCTGCCTGCCTCTAACTTGATTTTAGCATCTTCACACACCATTTACTGTAACAAGGGACAGACATTCAGACAGACCCGTTGTTCAAAAAAATCGAGTCAAACATCTCAAAGCCATCTTACAGTCATGTGAAATAATTAGATTAAAACACTCTGGAAAAGCAGAGGTCAGTGACACTGAGCTATGCCATTATGGCCTTTCATAGATGACTTGGTCAAATACAGAAATACCACGATTTTTCCACTGCAGCATCACCTCTCTGGGTGATGCTTTCTATGAATTTTTAGTGCAATGAGCCTTTCCCCTCCCAAGGTCACAGCATTATGTGCTCTGACACCTCTCAGTCACCCTACACATTTCAGTGTCTGCAAGCTGGCAAACACAACAGTTTGTACTTTGGACTCAATGCTGCAAGGCCAAGTTGTTTAGTTCCAGGGAGAGAAATACCCTCCAACATTTGTGTGGTGAGCTGAAAGAAAAAATGCAGGATTTCTAGTCTTTGGCCTCTCATTTTAACCAGCTCCATTTCCTAAAGTGACACAGGACAAGGACCAGCATTTTGCAGGGAGCACACAGAAGGCACTGAGCAGCCATCCTGAGCCAAGGCAGCACACTGAGATGTAAAACTGCACATAAATTGCTTTCAGATGAACACTTCCAGTGGGAGGTTTTGGACGTGGGAATCACTGTGCTTTAGGCCCTTCGAAAAAACTCAAATATCTGGACTTCAGCTGCCTGCTCATCCTTCCTGCACACCTGTGGCATCCCTGCAGCAGCTGCAGCTTCTTCCAGGGGTGTTTGGGGACCACCCAGCTCACTGGGCACCAGGTTGTTAGTTCAGTTAGTTATAGGAAAGAGTAATTCATCCAAATGAGCAAACAAAAGCTGTGTGTACAGCCCCTTTTTCTTCCTTACCTGACTCATTTCAGTTTCTGAAAGCCTCTCCAATTCCTGGGGTTTCTGCAGAGATATCCCCAAGCACAGCTGCTCATTTCTGCTTACATCACCTGCATTTCTAGGTAGGGTCTGTTCTGTAAAGCAGATACCTTTGAGCCCATTTCCTTAATTCTGCCAGACTGGCAATTATATCCATTCATCTACTGACTGCTCTCACACTCCCTGACGTATTTTCTTCAAGACTGTTGCATCTTTGCACTTATCAGGAATAACAGGCTGTTCTGAATTAGTCAAGCCACTCAGCACAGCAACACACAACCTAAAGCGTTATCCCCAAATTCTTTGTGACATACACAGCTTCTTTTAGCCAATGGATTTTTTGACAAAGCCAAATAGCAATGTGGCACAGACCTCTTGCTGACATCACCCAACCATGAAGTTTCTTTGCACTGTTTGCTGCTGGTAGGCAAAAGTCTTCCACAGAGCAAAACATGAGTAGGAAGAACTTCCAATAGGAGCACAAGACTTGAGCTGGCAATGAGTTCCCTCAGGGAACACATGGGACAATACAACACAATGAGTACAAGTCCATGGTTTGTATCTATAATGCAGCAGCAAGGTGTCAAAGCTTTAGGTGTTATAACTTCAGAGACACAAAAGGAGGGCTCTCTATAAACAAGATTTCTGGGACGCTTCATTATGTGACTGTGCTGGGAATAGGCACAGAGGTGCCTTTCTGGCTGTGTAATAGGATTTACACCTGCAGCGATCCAAGCAGCACTGAGGCACATCTGCTTCCTTCTAATGGGCTCTGCTAAGGCAGCCCTGGAGAGTTTTGTTCAGAGCAAGACACTGTCACAACTGTTTTTATCCTGAACCATAACAGACACCGACCTCCTGGCCTAAGCCTGAAGTCCTGAAGCAGCTTGCTACAAGCTTGATAAAAGTGTGTGCAGCCAGTGAGGGGGTCAGCGAACCAAAGCCTATAATCCTTTATGAAACATCCAGTCCTCTGCAGCTTGCAGAACTGTCAGGAAAAGAATCTGGTACAAAAAGCCAAAATGTCACGCATTAGAAGTGTGTAGCTGCAGCTTGTTAACAGAGGTTGTTAACAGAGGTTGTTCACAGAGCTTTAAGGAGGTAACAGACATGAATAATTTTCTGGATGGGGTAAGACATGCAAACACATGATGGCTTACAGGTATGTTCAAAGAGAGCCTTTTCCTATTTTTAAACAGTGTCCCAGCCATATATGAAAAATTCCTGACCAGATCCTTCACTCATAAGTGACACTTGAAAGCTGGCACATCTGTCCAGACCCTGCTATAAAGGGCTCACTGGAATTCATCTGTTCTCTTTTCTGTGTTCCCAGCACCACAAAACCATCAGAGAATCCAAATGCACGTTGCAGCAGCCAGCACCAATCCCCCTCCCTGCACTCCAGAATGCACAACCTGTGTTTGGATTATAAAGTTTTGGAGCAAGAGCTGAATCTTTGCCTTTTAACTTTCACAGAGTAACTAATATAATGAGGTCCAGGAATGCTGATTCTACTGATTGCCATAAAGCAATTAAAATCCTGCCATGACTTCCTTCAGCCTTTTTGCTACTGATTTACTACAAACAGCTCTAAAGTCCTCATGAGTCTGCCTGTGAGCATTAACAAATATCAGGAATTGCAAAACAAATCCTAGAAAAGACAAACATCTTTTGATATCTCGAATGGCAGAGATGCTCCTCTCCCCACAGCAGTGATAATGAGTTGAACAAAAACCACCTGAGTGAGCCCCATGAAACGAAGGAATACCTTTAGGCAGGCACTTCTCAAGGTTTTTAATTTGGGCTTTTTTATGCTCTTCTCCACATTCAAAGTTGATGCCAAGTTGTGAGAAGCCTTGTCCAGATGGAGCAGCCCATTAGTGTCTGTCCCCATTTCCATCTTACAGCACCACAGCTGGAAGGACATGGCTCTGTTTATCAGTGGTACTTCAGATGAAAAAATTAACACATTCTCTTCACAGCAGCTGAGTGGCTCAAACCCTGGAGAGGTAAAGGCAGGTCTGTTACATTCCAGATCCCACATTACCAGCCAAGCAGTGTTTAGCATCATGCATTTGCTTTTTTTGTGCCAGTTATTCAGTTTGTGGTTCGTGGTCAGCCCTCTGCACAGCACCAGGCACCCACAGCTCCCCTCCAGGAATCAGACAGACAACGTGGAGAGTGGTTTCTTGAGCTCTGCCCTAGGTTGTCACTTACTCACTAGTGTCTGCACAGGTTTTATGTGACTTTTGACTTGAAAGTACAGTAAAAGTAGTTACCATAGCAATTTTCACATCACTTGATGCTTGTGCTACCTCTAGAGTCTTTTAATAGAAATTCTTACCAACACACCATGTGAATCTTCTGATTTTTTATATTTTTGGAGGAAAAGAGAGACCTTAAACCTCCCGAGATTTCAGAAACACGTTGAGAAGTGGTGCCTTTGTTTCAAGGGGAACACTGTCTACTGCACAGTAGAAACTCAATGCATTTCAGAGGAGACAGAAGAAAGTGGCTCATTCTAAAGTATTCATCACCCACAAAGAAGACAGAAAGATGTCTGCCAAAAAGAACCTCTTGCTCCGTCAAAGATACAGCATGCTTAAAGAGAAGGTTTGTTTCCATGGTGACTGAATTTGGAATAAGAACATCCCCTGCATCAGACATTGCTAAATCAAAAACCCAGTTGCTTTTGTTCATGCAGAGAGCTGGGTTTTAACCCTGCCTTGCCCAAACAATTAATTAGTGTTTTGCTCTCTAATTTTGCTGTGTACAGCTCCTTTTTGTAAATGAAGCAGGAAAAAGCAAGATGGTGATGCTAAATAGGAGAAACCTGATCTTGCAATTTTAATAATTAGAAATAGCTCTGGTTTTCAACAGCACACCAGCATTTTTTAAAAAAAACCCTTATTAAAAATATCAGCAACAAGTTGTCCATGAAAGGCAGTTGCAATGATGCACAGGCTACTGATGTACAAGCTCTTCTTTGTTTGCCTTTCCTCTGGGATATGACAGCTAACCCTCCCTCACAGAATCAATCTCACACTTACTGAGGAATGGAGGAAAAGAATCTGCTCCAGGAAGGTGTCTCTGGTGATCTAATCTGCACTAATCTGCTTTTGCCACTGAAACTGAAGGTCCGGTTTTAGCACTTGGGTTTTGGTTCACTGGAAGAAAGATCTGACACAGCCACTAAAGCTGGGCCACCTCCTGGGAGCTGTACATGACTTGTGTCATATGCAAGTTATGGGAACTCTATGGAAGTCAAAAAAAAGTCCAGAATGGCTCAATACACAATAATAAATAAACTGTGCTTGAGATGCAGAAACCAGAGTTAACTTAAAAGGGTACTTTACAGTTGCTCTTGCTCTTCTGCCAACATTTGCCAAGTTGCACAATTCTCAGCATAGAAAATTTTCTTTTTTCTGCCCAACAAAATGCTCCAGTATTTCTTCCTATATTAAAGAAACAATGCCAGCTGCAAGCAAGAAACCCAGTAAAACAATGGACATTGGATGTCTCCATTTAAATATATCTCAAGGATCAGAGTCATCATTATTGAAGTTGCCCAGTTCTTTCCATTACAAGACCCTTTGTCAGTTATTTATGCCATTGCCAAGCTCTAGGGTGAAAGTTTACGTGCTGCAAGCAACCTCTTTTTTGTTGGTTTGTTTTTTTTTTAATCTTCAGCTAAAACAATACAGCTGTTTCTGAATTAAAATGAAGAAGGCAGCGTGCTGCTTTGCCCACAAGAAAAAACTTTCAACCTTTGCCTCGTTTGGCTCTGCCCACCCTGCAACTGGCAACACCACTCAAAGCTTTGGCACCTCCTGGCACAATAACACCACTTTCTGCCATCTCCACAAAAAGCAACCTAAATTTAACCACTTTCCTAGCTTTGGAAAACAAAACCTCAGCTGGTTGTGCCTACAAAAGCAAGTATTTGGGACCCTTTTCCTGAAGAGTTGCACTCTACATTTGAAGGCCAAAGTGCAGTGTTTTGTTGACTACTGTCACTAGTTGGGTGTTACACACAACCAAGCAGGCAGGAGCTTCACACTGAATAAAACATCTCTGTCTCACATCCCTTGGCTCTGACTGCTTTTCAATAGCACATTTCCCATCAATAATTCTCACCAGACTGATTGTAAAAACAAACAAAAAGAGAAAGGAAGAGAAATCATCGAGCCAAATTAATTTGAAAATTCAAAAGGTTCTTTATCAATTTCTGAAGACGGGAATTTATCCCACCCAGTTTCAGCAGAACCTGCCATATGAGAAACACTCAAGGCCTTCTTTTCATTAGGAGCAGCAAAATGAGTACTTCAATTAACTTTGTGTACAAAAGCTGCAGTTTTAAGTCCCTCCCAAAAAATCATTTTCATCTACTTTTATCAAGTTACATGAAATGTTTTCATTCAACTGCTGCCTGCAAACAAGCCTGCTTATTAAGTCAAATCTTGTGATATCAACAGTTTAATTCTGCAGAACACAGGATGATGAATGGGACTCCTCTCAGCTCACTTAGCCAGGGGTGTGTAACAAGGTGGAACCAAGGGGTCCCTGGAGATCCTTGCCTCTCTCAGCTGGCCACTGAACAGAGGTGACACCACACACCTCATTCCCAGGCAGCAGCAGCCAGATGAAATGAGTCCTCTCCAAAGATTAATTTTATTAAAACCACTTGAAAACAACCACTTCTTCTCCCAAAATAAGGAACTGCAGGATGAAAGCTTGGCTCTCCTCAGTTCTGCCCGTGCTCATGGCCCGATGTCAAGGATTCCAGCTGCCAGCATCAGCTTGGCTTGTGTTGCTTTCATCGCACTTTAAAGAGTTTTCTTTAGAAGTGCGACATGAAACACTTGAATACATGAAATTCAGTAAGTTTATTAGCTCTGAGAAGCATTTCTGGATCCTGCAGTGTCAGGGCCTGGGAGAAGGAAAGGTTTCCACCATGTCACAAAGTGCAGAGGGGGTCCAGGGCAGGGATATGGCCCTTTTACAAGTCTCAGCCAGGACTGTCATCTTTAAAAAGATAAAAGAACGGAAGCAAATAAAACCCCTTTCTCTCTATACGTGCCACTGATGTGCAAGCATGTGCCACAACTCCACTGCAAGGCAGCAAAACCAATCCATCCCACTGGTATGTGTAGGCACACCGTGAATTTTGCCTCTGATTTCCACCACAGGGGTTCAAGCTACTCTGTCTCAGCCTCTTCCTCTGATCCTGCTCCTTGGGCTCCTTATGGCTGTCCACTTGAAAATGAGAGCTGAATCTTTTGTTTTATATGCCCAGTCAAATATCCCAGACAAGGGTAAATCCAGCATCAATGTGCTGATCTAGTTTGAGGTAGGCATTATATCTCAAGTTGCTGCTCAGATAAAAAACCTTTGCTTTTCACCACAATCTGCTACACACAGCCAGACTAGAAGCTCAGGGTTGTCCATTTCATCCCCAATTTATGTTTAGTGTCATTAACTCCACATGAAGATGACAAAAAAAACCCCACAAATATTCAGCACAGCATCCTTCTAGGCTTTCTTTTCAACTTTTCATAAGTTCCACATACCTGAACAAGGAGATGAATACATCAAGCACTAGAGCTTAATAAAGATTTCCAATTACTATGTTTTCCTCTTCAATCTTAAAACTGACATTTATGATTTAAAAAAAAAGTTATTAAAAGGTTCAAATAGAAGAAAATATTTGAGACCCATTGTACATGAGCCAAGAATTTAAAAAATGAGACTGGGAGGAGAGGCACATTGTAATTTCAAATCAACTAAAGCCAGCGGTCAGGAGGTTGTAAATTGCTAAATAAGATGCCTGTTCCTACAAGCTCTCTCCATGATTTCCTCATTAGCACTCAGGAAACAACAAGAGTTTAGGAACACACTCAGCAGAGCCTGCTCTCACAGCAGCCTCTGACAACTGGGCCATTGAGGGATGAGGGCAGGGCGGCCACAGGGAGCAGGGAAGGAGCCTGGTGTCCCTCAGCCCCCGCAGAGCCCAAAGGCTGCGAGGAATGCCATGGCTTTGGGCAGTGCCACCTCTCCAGCAGCACTTCAGCCTCTCAGCGTCTTGGCACAGACAGCCAGCACTTCTGCAAGAGCCATTCCCTGTCCTGCAGATCCAAGAGGCTTTCCAGGCTTGTTGGTGCTCTCCTTCCAGCTATTCTGATCCCCAGAGCAACTGTGATTTTCTGCCAATTTTACATACACTGCTGTTTCCAAAAATTCCAGTTCGGTGTTTACACGTGTTTCACAATGATCACCCCTAACAACCATTGAGAGAGACAATATTATCATGTTTTAATTTCCTACTAACTGCTGGCTAAGGCTGCAGAGAAAGTTGTGAGTGCCAGATGGTCCAATTTATTTTATTTATTCTTTCAGCATCTTTATGGAGTCATAGGCACTTCACACACTTTGCCATTTACAATCATAAGCACTTTGCCATCACCCCTAAGACCCTGCCAATTGCCTTGGCTGTTACCTTTGCTGTATCACCAGTACCAGTCAGCACCTCAGGGTTGCCAGCACCACGGCTGAGGTGCAGTTAAGAGAACCATAAATCCCACACTGAAACACCTCCCAGACAGACTGACTGCCAGGCAAAGCAACACCAGTGGGCAGCTGTAGTTTGCAGGGAAGTGCTCTCACTGGCCATGCACAGAGAAAGGACACACAGCACAGCACAGTCAGCAGCATTTACTTTGTCACAGCTCAGATAATGACTTCAAACACTTTATAGAGACAAGCAGAAACGCTGGGAGCTACTATTTTTATTTCTCCCATTGGCTCTGGCTTGGCTGGCTCAAGATGATGGGTCACTGAGATCAATCATTGATAAATAGTGTAAGGACCATCAGCTGGAAGTGAACCCCTTGGTAACGGACAGGAAGTACTGATATAGTCCTGACTTTGAACTTTGCTTAAAACGAAGGAGTTTTTGTCAACAGCCAAATAAAAAAGAAAAACAGAAAGTTATGAAAAGGACATTGGAATTTACAGCTCCAATCAGCAAGTGGGGAGGTAAATACTGAGTATTTTTCTGAGCAACAATGAGCTGCAGCAGCTTGCTGAGGCAGGATCCGCCTCCCCATCCAGGAATAATGGGAAATGTTTACTAGTCTTTTAATTTCAGTACCTTTTATTTTCTGTCTGAGAATTCCCAAGGCAGATCCCACAACACAGAAGAAAAGCTGCTTTCCAGCCAGTTCCAGGTCTAGCCAACATGAGAGTGGGATCCTTTACCATCTGCCACCTGGAAGCAGTTCAACATGCCTCATTTCTGCAAGAAAAATTATGAAGGCAATTTTTGTGTTACTCACAGTTATATTTAACAACAAAAACTCTAAAATATCATTTTCACCCAGTCCCAGGCTTCCTGGAGCTCACTGTCATAGCTATCTCTCTTCCCAGGCACAACTTGTTCTGGAACTGTCCCCACTCTTGGTGGCCAGACCTTCTGCATGTTACCAGCTCCAAACCCAAACATGTTGCCTGCTAATTTGGGGGCAACTAGAACAGAGTCCTAGTCAGATGACTGTGACAAACATTACAGTTTTATTAAAAAATCCAGTTATTTTATTTGGGATTTTAATTTGACTTTTTCTTCTTTCATTTGTTTTGGCACTTATGGAGCTATTAGACTAGAATTAATCATTTAATGCCATGGAAAAACCAGGGTTCTATGTCACTGAGGCCATCAGACATGGAGAGCATCTAGTTTTATTATTCACTGTGTCATTTCTGTTATATTTTGTCACCTTTGTTGCTCAAGTCGCTTTACTGTGCTGTGCATTTACCCAATGGTCAATCAACAGAATTCTTCCCTGCCATAAGACAAAACAATGTCACAACACAGTCACTCAGGAAAAGGAACAGCTTCCATTTGATTTAGATGGAGAACAGTAACTTGAAACAGCCTTAACTTGTGAAATATCCCAGATCAGATAGCACAATTCTCAGCCTGTGCTCCTTCGAGGTCAGTAACTTGTTCAGCACCTCACCAGTAAGAAATCTTGGCTCTCTGAAAAAAGTGCTAATGAACTAAAACTCCATTTTGAAAAAACAGTATCAGCACAGGAGAGTTGAAAGAGTTGTTTAGCTGGTTTGGGGTTTTTTTTCTGAAGCATTTATTTGAACAAAACACCTCATTTTGGCTTTAATTACAGTTTGACCAGCTATACTGCTGCTTCCCAGGGAACTACAAATCTGCAGTACAGAGTCAGCCAGACTGCCTGGATGAACTTTCTCCCTCCACACTCCTCCAGCTGTTTTATTTTGTTGGACGTGCTCTAAGTCAGCTGTCTGTCCACCCTTCTCCAGTTCAGCCATACTGGACACAGCTTTACAGTCCAATTGCAAATCCACTGCCCTGGGAAGCTGCTAATCCTGAGCCCTGCAGCTGTATCATAATCTGAATTAACGCCTCTGGAACTGCTGAAGATGTAGGAATATTATTGCTCATCTGATAAATGACTGAAAGGAGTTTTCCAGGCAGGCAAATTCAAATTGCTGTGTAGATGCTATTCCTTGAGACTTTTTATGGTAACATCACTGGGAAGAGTAGAGGAATAGAGCAGAGATCAGTAGCTTCCCAGCTCAGACCATTCTCTCACAGGAGGGCTCCTGGATTGCAGAGAGAAAACAATTATTTTTTTAATGTAAAGACAGCACTTCAATGACTCTTCCTGTAAGCATTGAGCAGCTGTTTGGAGATTGCCACAGTTAAATGGTCACAGAGACTGGAATAGGAGAGCAGTGCTGAGATCTCTCCTCATGCTGCACAGGAAGGATGATTTGGGGATCATTTCTAGACAAGCCACAGTTGAGTTTGGGTGCTATTTGGTCAGGAATCCTGCAAAAACCCTTCAGCTGCTGTGTGGGGGTGGCAGAGGAGTGCAAGTATTTGGAGCCAGGAGAGTGACAGCTGAGGCCTCTCCCTCTGCCCCACCCCTGTGCCCTGGAAGGAGCTAAGACTGGCACAAGGTGACTGCAGGAGAACACCAGGGACACAGGCATTGTGCTCTGTGGTTCACTGACAGCTGCCAGCAGCTGGCACTGCGGGATGGCAGGGATCCCCACTGCCTCATGTGCCAAAGGATCCCCAGGGCAGGACCCCCGAGCTCCTGGATTGCCACCACCATGGAAAATTAAGTAATATTCAGAACTGCAGAACAGAAAAACATTATCCATATTACTGGTATTAAAGTGGGCTTCGTTTCATCCTTTCAAAAATCCCCATGGGCATCAACTTCACAATCCTTCCCACTGCGAGTACAGCCCCAGGAATGCAGTTTTGCTCATGGGACATTTTCCATGATTCAGGGAGATGGAGCCACCCTTGCCTCCTGGCATAGCCCAGCAAAATGCACAGCTATCAGGGCTCTGGGACCATTGCAGCTCTTGCAATCTCACTGTGCCCTGGGGAGGGAGAGGGCCCATCCACCACACTGTGGCTGTACCTGTCACACATGATGTAACACATCCTCCCCTGGGGCGGACGGGGCAGACAGGGCTGGCTTCTGCTCCTCATAAAAGGCTGTTGCTCCCTCCCAAGTCTCTCTCCAAAGACAAGGGGAAGGCATTAGCTCCCCAGAAATGCCACATCCTCAGGCCACACTGGGACACTTCTCGGATATCTGATCCTTTTGCACAAGTCTGAACACACTGTCTGTGTCTGCCTGTCTCCACAGCTCAGGGTGATGGGACAGGAGGCATGAATGGTGGAAAGAGGTATTTTCAACAGGTGGCTGGGCTGTGGGAAGGGGAGCAGTGTGGAGGAAGGGGGTATTTCTGTGTGTCCAGCCCACAAGTGCACAGCTGTGGGGCATCCAGAGCTCACAGATAACCCTCTCCAGGGGAACCTGGCTGCTGGCTGGGCTCCTCTTGGAGCTGCAGCTCTGCTGAGCCAGCCTGGAGTGGGTGTCTGTACCTTCACACATGGTTTTGTTGTGCTCTACTAACTACACATCAGCATCTGCTCTGTTTTCAGAGAAAAAGGTATTTCCCAGCAGCAGAAGCCAAATCCGTGGATGACAAAAACAGACAGAATGAACAGATCCTGAAACACCCTGCCCATCCACACACATGCTGGAACCATTAGTGCTCCTCTTGCTAACCAGCACTTCTCAGCAGTGAACTGAAATGTTTTCAGTCACATTCTGGAGCACCGGTTTTTGCTGACCTGCCACATTTTGTTCCAGTTTACCAGTTTGGACTGATCACCATGAAAAGACCCTTCTGGTGCAGAGCAATGGTTCTGCTGAGAGCCTCCACCCTCAACCAGGCAGGCTGTTACCCCAAATCCTCTCCCCCAGCCAAGGGCTCTGCATCACTGTGTTGCTTTTTTGTTCTTTGAGGGTTTTTTTGCTTTTAGTCCCTGAACATCTGCAGGACAAAAAGATGGGTTTGCCTCCCTGACACCTTCCTTGTGGCACAGCTTTATCAGCCACTCCTGCAAGCCTGACTGTTTAAGTGTCTGTAAAGAAAACTCGTGGTATAAAACAGCTGCACAAACACCTCTGGGGGATGTTTCCCAACCTCCATTTTATCTAAAATCTCAGGCACAGAAGGGGCTTCAGTTTTCACTATGTCAAACCTTATACTCTGCTCTCATGAATGGTGGAATAATTTATTTTGTCACAGTCTGATGAGGCTCCAGTGACAACGTTCCCCTGACTCACATAGTCCCTTCTGAGCCATTTTGAGGGACGGATCTAAAGATCTGTATTTTTTAATTGCTTTATAGCCTGTGATTAAGGTAACTTGGAATAAACTCAAGGGAAAACGAGGGCAGAAAAATTAACTCTTGAGAAATCCTCAAGTTGCTAACATGAAGTGTATTCATTTCTTAAATGAAAAAAAAAAGATGCTATGCCTCATCCCCTGGAGCTGCCTCTCCAGTCTGAAAGCCAGGCTGTACCATTTAATTTTTTGACTTCCTAGAAATTCACATTTCCATTTGAATTTTGTGAAAAAAGTTTTAGCTACTGCCCTGAGCTCACAGAGCAGACATCTCTGTCTTGCCCTTTGTGCAGCAACAGAGACATGGTATTATCTCACTCACCATTCCTGTTTCATTGGTACTACGTGTTCTCTTTCCTAAAGATAAGAGTATCAATGATCACTATGTCAGCACTGAGATTTCTGGATGCAGTGGCAGTGAGCTACAGCCAGATATGCTGGGCTGCAGAAATATGAAGAATGTATATTTGTAGAGCCCAGAGGAATTGTTATTGACAAGCAAAATCTACAGGTGCTTCATGAATTAATACACATGATGGATACTCTGTCACTGGCAGAGTTCACACATCATAAAATAATTGATTTATCTCAGGGAAAAATGCTTTGCTTTCTTCAGAAGCAAATGACAAAAGTTAATGATACATTTGATGTTACATTGTTATTTTGTTGGGGTTTTTTTAATCAGCAAAGACACTTCCTCTGAATTAGTTTAATTTATAGCTGTTCAAACCAAACCGGGCAGGAATTCAAATCGCAGAGTTTCAGATCTTTGTAGAAATCTCTAATTCATTATGCTACTTTGAACCAGGTTGGTTCAACTTCTCAATTCTTCCATTCTCCAGAATGATACAGTACTGTATCATTCATAAATCATAAATCCTGAAATCACCCAGCTCCAAACACAGGCAGAGCAAGCCTGAATACAACCACGCTGCATTGCCTGTGGAGGATGTGGCTGTGGTCATTTGACCACCAAAGAAACCCTGAAAACCTTCAGCTGTTACATCAATGCTGCCAACACGACATTTCAGAAATACAGATGTTTTCTAAAGACACCACTGCCTCCCAGCACTCTTTGTGCCATTAACTCTCATGGGAACATTCATTCCAAAGCAGTTTGTCATGGCTTAGGAAGGGTGATTTCCTTTTCTAACTCTGCACCTGTCAAGCCCTACAACAGCTTTGCAGCAAAATCCCAAGGACATTGACCTGGTAGCCAAAAGTCCTGGTGACAAGACAGTTGCCTCCAAGTGGCAATTCCTGTCTTCTTCTGGCTGGATCATTGCATAAAAAGAAGTGACTGGGAGCTCAAGGCAGACACCTTTCCACAACCACAGAAAACATAATAAACCTTCACAGAGGTTTGGCTTTTCCAACATTTAAAACACAACACAGCCACGAGAAGTAGCTCTGTCCCTGTCTCCAGACGTGGCTGCTCTTTCAGCATTTCAATGACCACGTTAGCTTTCAGGTTTGTAAAATATCTTTTCATTGGGAGGTGAAATAATCCCACCAACACGGCAGCACATCAAACATGTAACAAACATAGCACTTACACTCCCACCCTAAGCACTGTGTCAGGCTTTAGCAGGACTTGGCCTTGTGCTTCTAATATTTAAAGTCTAGGTTTTAAAAAATAGAGGCAAGTGTTGAATTTAAGAGCTGGTTCTGTAATCCTACCTCATTTTATCCCTTGTTTTAAACAAAACCTGATTTAACTGGACTGTTCTTCTTTTCCTTCTACCATGCAGGAGTGCATAAGCACATAGAATACAGGGATCTGCAGGAACAGCAGGAGCATGTGAAACCAAGTGCTCACTGTGTAATTTTTACTGACTCTAATAATCCTGAACCCAGCAGACCAGCCTACAATTTCACTTGGAGGGACAGGCTATAAGAGAAGGAAATGTGATGGAGCATAAATGAATGAGGGCGTGTCCTCAATTAAAATATTTAAGAAAAATCAGGGATTGTGAAAGTAGTAAAACAACAATTGATTTTACCACTATGTACTGGCTGAGAGAAGGGAGCATGTCACTGGCATGGAAGGATAGGAAACAATGGTGCAGAAATGAAAGTGTGTAAAGCTACTGCAAGGGAAGCTGGAGAGGAGCTTGCTACTCAAAGGTCTTTATTTGCAAAGATCAGGATTTCTCAGCAGACAGTAACTGTACCAAAAACGCCCTAAACACTAAGCCTGCCACACCTGTTTCCTTTTTATCCATCAGGAAAAAAAAAATCAAGTCAAAGGCTCTATCAAATTTGTCAAAACAAGAGGATGTTCCTCTGTGTGAGCCCCATCAATCACTGCTGACGCTGCAGGAAATGCAGAACTCGGTTTCTCATGGATAACAAACACTTTATATCTGCCATTGGTTTCTAGCTTGTCATTTTTGTATTAATATCTCTGCCCAAAGTGGAAGAAGGAGAGTAAAGAAAGGCAGAGATGAGACTCTTAGTGCATGTATTTGTATTTGATGTGCTGGTAATTCACATTGGCCCCATCCACTGAAGAAGGCAAACTCTGCTGGCCAGGACAATTGGTCTTTAGTGCTGTAAGGCTTTCATATGGCCATCTATCTCAATCTTCTTGTCAAAGTTAGGAGAGTATGTGAAAGATAATAAATAGAGATGGGAGAAACATCTGGTTTCCAAACTAGTTACATGTTTGTCCAAAACTCAAAGGGCTGGCTACATCTCCTTACATTTTGGGATTCATAATACTTTATCAATGATTGCTGTGAATCAGGAAAATGTCTGTAAGCTTCACTCCCGTGGAGACAGCATTTATAGAACAACACCTTGTGCTCTGGAAACACCTCAGTCTAATCTGGCCCTATATCCCCAAAAGAAAAAAGTGAGATCAAAATTTCAGCCACTGAGGCACAGGACTCCTTGTGGCATCCCAGATGATTGTCCACATCTGCCTTTGGCAGGATGCTTCACTTGGGGCACTCATCCTTGACTGCTGGGTTTTCCCCATCTGCACAGGAAGGCAAATTATACCTGACAGCAAAGGGGAAATGTTTGTGAAGTGCTCAGAATTGTTCCGACAGCCCTGGCTCCTGCCCAATGCAGGAAAATCAATTAATCCATCTCAGTGCCAATCCATCAAGGAATCAGCTGTCTGAATGCTATTTTCTATCAGTTACACATACATTTCTCACCTTGTTTTCAAAACAAGCATAGATTATTTGAGGCAAGGGGTGTTGTAAACCCCACAAAAGACTGAAATTCAATTTCACACTAGTTTTTCTCCCTCACAAAATGCTTATTCACCTCTAATCTCTTTCTGGTATGAAGCGGGGCACCAGGGAAATGCACATGCAAGTTAATTTCTACACTCAGTACCTTGATATCTCTTGAATGAAAGAACAGACCAAGTAATGATCAAGACGCAAAAAACGTGGCTTTTTGGAGAGGCAAATGGTTGGAAGTTGCTCTCAAACTACCCCAAAATATTTCTGCTAAGATGCAGGGCAGCTGGTGTGCTGTGGCTGCTGGTTATTGGAATAACCCTCGTCTTATTGCTGCCTCCGTCATCTTTTGTTTCTCCCAACAACAGTACAGAGGTTTTCACAGAAATGTGCTTTTGTTCTGTGTCTCGTCTCACATAAATGGTCCTTAATCAAGGCTGCTACCTGCTAAAAATTAATGTTTAGCATTTTCATGTCTTCCATTATGGCCATTCTGTGTTGGCATGTGCTGCTGTAAGGGAAGACAATCAGCTGTGTGGCTCCGGGGTAGTCGTGGTTTTAGCAGAAGGAAGAAACTGACATTTCAATTCAGTGCCTCCTAAGCCAGGCCATTTCTGCTGACTCTGGTGTGTGTGATGAGCAGCTGCCCTGGGGAATCCAGCACTGCTCTCACAGCCCCAGGCAGAGGGGAATCCTTCCTGCTCTATCCCAGCACAGAGCCCAGGGACAGCCGTGCCAGGGTGGGAGGGTTTCACAGGGGCATCAAAGATGGGTGGTGCAGATGGGCTGGCAGCTGGAGTTACTATAAAAGCTGGACTGTTAATTCTGCAGAGACCTATTTTATAAAAGGCCAACTCCGCAGCTCTTTGGTCTCTTACAGCCTTGGGACTCATTTTCCCAGCAGATTTTTTGTAGGCTGTGGCATACTGCAAAGTCAAAATAACCAGGAGAGGCTCAGGATAAAGTAGCAGCACGTAAAGATAATTCAGCTATGTAAATAGTGCTCCAGGAAACACAATACCTCTTCTTTAAGTGTGTAGCAGAAGGCTTCATTAAAAGTTTGTTTTGAAGTAATGTTTCTGCTCTTTGTTCTCTCTCAGTTCCTTTAAAGTTGTTTGGGCTTTTTTCCCCTTGAAAACAAATCATCGTTACAATAAAGAGACCGCCGACCTACATTCTCACAGCTGTGTTATACTTAATTGTGAGACATGTCAAATGAAATTCAGGAGTGATCATCACCAAGACAGGCTGTGAAAACACCTACTGCTTAAACTCCTAAGCCTCCCCATTTGAAACCACCAGAATAATCTCTTTGAGAGATCCAAGCAGGATGTCCAATGACTGAATTTTTCTTTGGAGACATCAGAGCAGGCTCCTCACCTGGCACTCAGGCCTCTTGCAGAGTCCCTCACTGTGACACTCTCCTTTGCTGTGGTTTTGGTGCACTGCCAGCACCAAACACACCTGTGAGTATAACAAAGTTCAAGCTGAATTTGAACCCCATGAGTAAAAATTTCCATAATCCATGAGTATACCAGGTTACAAATGTATACAGCTGATGTGAGAAAATCAAAGTTAGTGAAGACTTAGGAGATGCATCCAGTCCTATGGCAGAGAAGCTAAATATGGACCAAGAAGAGCTGAAAGTCTTTATTCCATTTGCTTATTTAGATAGTGTTGTAAAAAAAACACTTCCAATTTCTTGTTCTTACATTAAAAAAGTACATTCAGAATGCCTTTTAGAGTTCATGTTTAAGGGGGCAGACCATTTCTTAAGACTATATGTTTTTCCTTTGTGCAGCACTAGACACTCCATACAGGAACAAAGGCTGGTAGTGAATTTCCAAGCTCATTTTAAGAGGCTTTTGCTTATATTGCATTATTTCTCTCTTCATCAACTCCCTCAATGGTCTCTTGAATGAAACACCTGACACTCTCAGGGGTGACATATCTTCTAGCAAGCAAGCAGCATACAAAAGATAATATTAAACATCAACTGTTAATTCTTTTTGATCTCTGAGAGGGTGGAGGAAAAGTGTCTGTTTGTCTGATGATGCAAAGTAAACCCTGGGCATCGGGAATGTTTGCTAAGGCAAGGACCAGGTACCACCACACCTGGAACAAGGAAGCAGCTGAGGCTGATGAGCTGCTTTGGCTTTCCTTTGGGGGGGGCCTTCCATTTGGACATTGAGGAAGCTGTAAAGAGGGGATGATTTCAAACAATCCCCTTGAGTGAGCAGCAGCCAGAGGTGCTCCCTGAAAGGGGTGAGTAGTGTGGGGAGCCTGAAGCTCTGGGAGAAGGGGCAGAAGGCAGCCAGGCCCCTCAGGGAGTGCTCTGAGCACTGCAGGTGCAGTGAAGGTGCTTGGCCTCAGCCAGCAAGGCCAGAAACACAAACCAAGCTGGCCCCTCCACAGATTCTGGCACTGGTGATGCTCCAGGTGAGCATTTCAGTGAGAAAAAGCAACTGAACTGAAAAAGCAACCCCTGCTACTGATCTTGTGAGCATGCTGAGCTGAAAGCCTCAGCCCCGAGCAGAACACTCCTGCCTCAGCCCCACTGCCTCCCCCTTACCCTGGCAGCTCACGAAGTATCCTGCCAGCATTTCATCCTGTGCCATGTCCTCCCTCAGCACTGCCCCTGCTGACTGCCCAGACACGGCTGGGAACGAGTCCCCTGGTACTGACACTGCTCATCTGGAGCAGAGTGACCTCGTGGATCATTTCCCAGCATAAGCAGGACTGATGCACACGAGGGCACAGCTGGCAATCATCCTTCTTGTCACCCATTTGTACAACGACTACCCTGAAAATTCATGTGCAAAATGTGATTCTTGTTAGAGAGAACACAGCCCTGCCACGGGTGTACCAAGGAACATTGGTTTAGGTCATTTGAAAGTGGAATTTGTCTAACCTGTCCTGCCTTTCACCGTATCAAAATTGACACAAACCAACCAAAAGAAACTCATCTCTCTCATATTCAGTTTTGAGAAGATTTGGTACATTTCTGCTGTTCTCCTGTTGTACAGCAGCCAAAACTAAAATAATTTTTTCAGCATGTGTAATAATAGTTTTAAACAGATTTCTCATGAGATATATCAATGTCTTAATAAAGAAAAGGCTTTTATCTTTTAAATACATTGTTGTGTATCTGTATTTACCATCCTTCACCAAATCTATTTAACCATTGTGAATGTTTAGAGTCCTCAGTAGACCACAACCAAAAAAGTTAATGGGAAATAGTGAATCCTAACAATGACCTTCTCCATTCAGGACAGGACACGACAATAAATACTGATTTTGATGAATTCCATTTCAAAACATCCCACCGTGTGCCTTGCACCTACAGCCAGTGGAGCAGCAGGGCCTGTGTGAGCCCCAGGTGTGTTTTACATCCTTGTTCCCATTTCTGCCCCAGTAAGGACAAAAGCATTGCCTTCTGTTCGTATCAAATGAAGAGCAAATCCTCCCATTTATGCCAGTCTGAGCCATCTCAGATAAACATACTGAACCCAAAGCTGTGCTCAGATCTTGCTCCTGCTGGATTTCCTGTTCAGTTTGGCTAACACAGGAGATTCCAGTCAAATAAACAACCAAATATTGATATTTATGCAAATAGAACAAGCAGTGATGTGAACTTTTGAAGTTTGCTTGTGTGTGCTTCAAAACCAACAGTATTTTTACTTTGAACCTTCTATCTCAAACACTAAGAAGATGCCTTTCAAGTGAACAAATGTAATTCAAATCAAGACAGTACATGCAGTGTGAGATCTTCCCCCACATCATAAGGCAGCAAGCACAGTACAGCTCAGCTGTACACCACTAATGCCAAGATTTTGTAGTAAAAACATTGACAGACCCTTAATTATTATAGTGCCTCCTGGCAGTGCTATAATTAGATTGAACATAACTATTAGTCATCTTAATTAGTATACACATTCCTTGTTTAGCACAATAAAAATTACAAAGCAAGGATGCCACTTAATTAGGTGACCTGGGAATTGATGCCTACCTATATTTCACTTTTACTTTAAGTGTCCTTACCAAGATTAAATCTAATATTTATCACCAAGAATGGGTATTTATATGGCACTCCACCTGTACATAAAATCACCTGTTAAATTAATATTTATTAAATACCTCAAGGACATTTCTGAAGTTATGCCAGCAGTTCATTTGGAATTGTATTCCAAGGAAGGAAATACATCACAATTTTAGGAACTCAAGGTTAATTGCATATTCTAATGAGTGTCTTACATATCATAAATTTAAAAGAAAAGAAAGTGCATTCAGTTCAATCCCCATCAACCTTCCAGTTCTGATGGTGCTTCAGTGTGTCCTAGTGAAGTGCTTGGACCTCTTTAAACCCCCTGCCACCACAGGCACTGTCTAGGGGCTCCATTAAGCAGCCACACTTTAGAGAAATGCTTTTCAATTCTGAATCTCATCCATCACACATTTTAAACTAGTGGAAATTTGGTGCCATCAAAACCTTCTGAATTTCATGAGCACCTTAATTCCTGCAGTGCTGACAAACTGTCTGGGGACTTTGGTTGGATTTTGGGTCTCTGTCTTCAGCTCAGAAGGTGCCAGAGCAAGGTGGTCTGGACACTCTCCCATTTCACAGGTCAACCAAGGAGGTATTTGTCTGAGGCTTATTGAAGCTTGTGGTTGAAAATGATCCCAGCTGTTTGTTTCACAGCATCAGACAACAATGCTACAGAATTGTTAATTATGTTTAACAATTTTAATTGCACTAGATTCATACACAGGTTTTTTGAAAATAAAACCTGCCCACTTTGCCATGCACAGATCCACCACATCCACCAGGAGACACAGAATAAAGCAGCTGAGAGGCTGTGGTGTGCACTTTGGTTGTGTGAGGGCACTGACAGCAGCCTGTGCTGAAGCCCTGAGTGGCCAGAGAGCCTTTCAGGGCACAATGAACAGCTCCAGTGTGATACCACAGCACTTTGCAATAAAACTGCTGCTCAGAACAAGAGCCCACAAGAAAAATGAAGACAAAACAAAAATGTTGTGACATTTGGTATAGAAACCAAGAGTGTTTTCTTGCCAGGTACCTGCTGACATTGCCAGACTCCAACCTCCTCCCTGCAGCCCAGAAAGCTCACCACAGAACTTAGCAATCTGTTCACACCATCATTAAACCCATTATCACTTAGTGATGGAAAAGTCTCTACAAATACCACAATGCCACTGCTCTGTGCCAAATCCCCCTCTCTCTAAATGGTGAGCATTTAGTATTTACTATCACAGATTAATTTGAATTTAAAGAAAAATAATTTGCTTCTGTAGGCAGACTATGGTAAATGTCAATATGTTTCATCAGAGCTCCTCTTTCATTAGTTCTAGACCAATAACAGCAACTATTTCTTCTCTGACATAATTCATCAAGCTATTAATTAGCATATGGAAAACATGAAATTCTCTCTTACTTCCTCACTGCAGAGGACCTTCCAATCATAATTGTTACAGATAAGGAGAAAATAGAAAAATTATTGTTTGCCACAGATTAAGAGGCTTGCCAAAAAATGTAGAAGAGTTGGTATTCAATGGATCCAGCAACAGAAAAATAATATAATACATGTAAACAATTTAGGCAACAACAATATAAATGCAGGAACTAATTTTTCTTACCATGACTGATTTCCCAATTTCTTCTACTTCATCAGACTGGGAATTTTCAAACCACAGGCTCCCCAGGAAATATTTCTGGCTCCTTCAGGAAAACCTTTCAGTGATGTGGCCCCAAGGTGATGATGTCATGGTCCAAACCCTTTTGGAAAGCTGCACTGTGACTTCTTGTGCCCCCATGAATAGTGAGAAGAGGCAATCACTGTGAATGCTTTGTCCATTATCCCAGATAGCCTGACTCCTGCTGGAAACATCTGCAGATGTAACTTTTTAACAGGGGCAGATAAAGTGATGTCCCAGAGCTTCAGCTTTGGCACAACAGGAGATGGAGTTGGCACCATCTCTCTGATCTGATGAGAGAGCACAGGTCAGTCTGCACTGGATCACGTTGGATTTGCCACATTTCCTTCACAAACTGCTGGTCTGCAAAAACAAAAGGAAACAAATGAGAACAGGGCAAGGCTGAGGTCTGTGAGCAGTAATGATGGCACAGAGAAGAGACACCTGAGCAGGCTGTGAGGGGGGCCCGACTGACCCACCCAAACGCAGCAAGCATTCACTCCATGTTTTCCAGGTGCACAGAACCCTCACTCCTCCCCAAAGCTGGCTGTGTGTGCACCCCTGGCACGGCACAGGGCACCTGGGGGGCTCCAGGGAGCCCAGGGTACCACACAACCACATCTAGAACATTTCCTCAGTCCTCATGTCCTCCTTCCTGCCTCTCCTCACTCCTGTAACAGCCTGGACCTCTCCTGGCACAGCTCTCCAGTCTCCAGGAGCAGCTTTTTGGCTCACATTGCTCAGTTCTGATTGAGAGCAGGCTCTCCCATTGACACTGACACTGTAGAGCAAGGCTCTGCTTCACTCTCCCCTCAGGATTCTGGTTCTGTTCTTTCAGGCAACCATTGGAAATACCTTCTCATGGCTCAGGTAGCAAACCACTTTTCCCTTCACATTGTCTCTCCAAAATTGTCCTTAAGAAAGGGGAAAGTGGTGCCTGACAGTGAGGGTGAGGAAAAGACCAAGGAACAGCCCCACAAGCAGTGAGGATGAGAAAGGAGCAGTGGTTACCACCACCTTCACTCAACTTTATCATTTATTTCTCATCTTCAAGACTCCAGTCTTGACAAAATCTGAAAGATTGAACAACAAGGGAGCAGGTGATTTGTTACATGAGGAGACATTCTGCTCCAAAATGAAACTTGTTCAGAAAGGGTTCACCAAGGACAGAATTTTGCAGCTGGGGAGAACTGAACGAGCAACATAGACTCTGCTTTTCCACCCAAAATACATGCACTTATTTTTGAAATATAGGACTAAAGGATTTTTCTTTAGGAAAGGTTTATTCATAATAGTTAAAAGAAAAATAGTTTCAAGCTGAACTGCCTTCCAAATCAGAGCTTGACTTCAGCATTTTCCATTTTATGAGTACAGCCTCTTGCTTTTATTAAGAGCAGTTGAAATTTCAATTTACTTGTGGTTGGACATAGTTCTTCATTCAACCCACAAAAAACCATTCAATTTATTGAAATGCTTCAGTTTCAGATCATTCCAAGCTAATATTTGTTCAGCTCAGCTAAACTGAAAACCAGAAGCATATCTGTGTTTAAAAAGAGTGGAATAATTTCTTCCATCCCTGTATCTATGTCAGCCTAATCAGGTCACCAGTGGGAACTGTTGACTGGTAGAAACACAAGCCTTTCTCTTTATGAAAAATGACTGACCTTGCTTTAAAGCAATTTAGTTTGTGTCAACATTGCCTTTCTCATTAAATAATAGGCTCGAAGTGGCATATCCATTCTTCTTCAGCAGAGACAAGAGCTCTTCAGACAAGTTCTGGGATGCTATTTTTAGGCACCTCATAGTAATAACCTGCTCAGTGCACTGTTTGGAGTATGTCTACAATAATTATTCCTTGTCTGCTCTGTTGTATTGGTCAGCCCCAGAGAGAGCTCATAAAAATGTTAGATCTGCACCCTTTCTTGGATGCAGAAAGAATTTCAAATAAATGTAAACATTTGGTAGCACTCAGCTGTAAATAATACCAGAGCAACAAGTTCATTAAACATGCACATCCCTCTGTCTGAAAACGCTGAACACTTTCAGCATAATTCTTGCTAGTTTAGTTGCTGAGATGACTCTTCAACCACTTCTCACTAATTCTCCCACATTTGCTATTTCCTCTATATATTACCTGGCCAGTCATGCAAGTATTGGTGATGATAACATGGGTAATTTCATCTGTCAGAGCCAAAGGAGCAGTGAGAGGAAATATTTGATTCATCTGTCGTTTTTTCTTTTTTAGTATTTCTTTTTTCCTTTCTTCCCCCTCCACTTTTTAATTTATTTTCTCATTATGGCCATTTCAAATCATCTCAGGCTGCTTTGTAGGAAGGTTCTCAGTCCAGATCTCAAGGTGACATGCTTTACATTAACCCTGTCAGTGTTCCCAGCAATTCCTTACTATTTGCTGTTGTGATTACATAGTTCTCAGGAAATGCACTCCCCTGGAACTAAACCTTAGAAAGATGCAAAATCAGCCTAAGAGGATCTAATAAACATATTTGAATACATATTTATACCATCCTCATTATCAGAGCAGGTCATTAAATCCTTGCTCTGTGTTTTGGCTACTAAAGATAGAACAGAGGCTTATTCAGACTTCTGGAGTGACGAGTCATCTCTGCTGGGAAATCATGTGAGGTATCAGTGCTGTTGGAGCACACAAACAGCTCATCAGAGCTTTGTAATGATTTATTAATGCAGTCAGTCTGGTGGTGTTTTACAGAGGTTATCAGAGGGCTGCAGTTAACACTGCTGATTGAGGGCCTAATACCCCATGTGCCCTTGGCAATGTTCCACGGGCCAGACTGGCCCTGCTTTGGCTGCACCAAAGCCTTGGCTGAACAAACCAATGCCAGCCTGCACCAGAGAGCTGTCTCCAGCCTCTACAGACATCATTTATAGGATCCCTTAGGGTTCTTGGTCAGATCTAGCCCAGTGTCACCTCAGTCCCCTCCTCCGGGTGATGCTGTTAGTCAGCCTGATGTGATTTGTTGTTTCTGGGCTGACAACATCCAGGTCTGAGACTTTTCAAAGCTTAGCCTTGCATATGCTGTCACACCATTTCAGACATGTTGAGCTAAGCAAAACTGCTTTCACTGGAAGGCAGAGAAAAGGTCTCTTAATGGGTCTGGGAACTATGGAACAAGCTGCTGTCTCTCAGGCTAAAGTGGAAAAATAATTAAAAGCCTTGTGTTAAGAATTAGTGTGTTAAATTTGCCTCAGCATGGTTCAGAGAAATCTGAAAGCAACATAATACTTTCAGAAGAGTTCTGATTCCTGCTCCAGTGGTCAGAGTGCCACAGGGCAGAGCAGTGCCAGGGCAGAGGAGCAGGCAGCAGCCACCTGCCTCAGCCTGACCCAGCCAGAGGAGGAAGCAGTACCAGCTGGACAACTGAAGTCATACCACACCATTCTCCTGGAGCAGCCCATGGGCTGGTCCTCAGGATTCAGCCTGGAGGGACACAGGGCTGTGCAGCAGCACAAGGCACCCTCTGGCAGCTCTCAGGTGCTTCCTCACAACATCAGGGAATCAGCCACGACACCAAACCTGAGAGCCTGAGCCAAAGGAGGAAATGCCAACACCAGGGCATTTTTAGTCCCATTCCTAATAAAAATACCATTGCTACAATAGACCTCCCTGCTTGTGACTTCAGCAGCTGCATGGCCAAAACAGGGACAGGCACAAGAGCATTCCCCAAGCCCTACCAGCAGGGAAAAGCTGGACTCTTCACTGAGATGAAGTAGAAGAAAGTGGCACAAAAGCAATGAAAGGATGAAAGAAAACTGAGTTTGAACTGACAATGCCAAAACAGTAAGTCAGTGAAGTGATGTGATTTGCTGATCTCTCCAGTGTCTACAAAAATTAATCCTTTCTTTTTTTTTTTTCTTTTTTTTTCCTAAAAAATGAATATTTCTTTCCCATTGAATAAGTCTCCAATCCTTTCAGTCAGGTTGAAGTCTAGCAGAGGGAGGAATACCAAAGCAATAAATTATTTTAAAAACTGCTTCTAAGATTGTCAGTACTGATTGCACACCAAAGCAATCTCCTAATAAGCACGAGTGAAAAGGAGTCCATGACATTTGGCAACATGAAGCAAAGTTCTGATTCATTAAAGATTGACAACAAGCCCTAAATCTGTTGTGTGATGTGCACATGTCTATCACACTAATACTGAGTGGGATGGAAAGGTTTCCAAAGACCCGATGACTAAAATCTTGTCTATGGCTTTTGTAAAAAATAGTCCATTTTTTTTTCAGTGTAGAGTTATGAAAATTGTTGAAGAGACTACTGCTGCTTAGATTCATCTCCTCAGCTTTTAAAACAAATGCGAAAAGAATTTAAAATATTACAAAATCCTACTTTTCCACTTGGAAAACTTGAAGTTTGTCCAAATTTTCATGAACTGTACCTAGTTAAACACCTGTTTAATCAAATCAATGAAATATTCAGAAAATTAAAGCTGTAGGGTACAGATTACTTCTAATCCTGGAGACATCAAAAGTCAGCATGACAGCTGAATTTCTAGAGCTGAAGTCTGAACCATAAGGACAAAAAGGGTAATTGTATCAGAAAAAATATATGGAGCAAACTCAATTAAGATGCAGAGAAACCCAGAGCTGTTCTGGATTTTAAAAATGAGATAGCAGTTTTTCATCTCCATCTGAAACACTGGAGCACCTTGTAGTTACTTGCCTAAACAGTGAAGAGATTTACAAGAAAAAATGTAGCAATTGTCATTGATCTCTAGGATCTTACAAAGATGTTATTTGTGATTTCCAGAACTGTGAAAGGCCTGGTGACAAAGGCATCAGTACTTACTGGAAAAGAGGGGCTACTTCTGCACCCCAATTTTTCTAAATATGGCCAGCAGAGATGCCTTGAGAGGCTCCCTGGGCTGATTGCTGCACAGCTACAGGGGGGGATAAAACAAAACAGGTTTTGCTTTTGCAAGGTTAAACAAAATGTTTGCAAGGCCTTGGTGTGAGCATCAAATTAGCCCAGGCTACAAAGAGTATATGTGTGTGCCAGTTCTTTAACACAACAGAAACCACAAGATGCACTGCATGAGCAAAATTCTACATATGCTATTCCTGAAGCTCAATTATCTCCAGCAGTGTTAAATTATCCCTCTCAGAAAAGCAATGAGTGCATAAAAACAAACAGACATTCTCCCATGCAACAGAAGAAGCTGTTTGCCAGTAATGCTAGAAATGGAGCACTTTGCTACCAACTGCTTTAAAGTCCATGAATTCCTATAATTAATGGATTATACCCTATAAATATCACTGCTGTAATCCTTACTCCCAATATTGATATAAACTTGTTTCAAGAGTATTAAGGTCAGCTTACTTTAGAAGTAAATATTTACTAATGTTTCTGTAAAACTCAGCTATCTCTTTAAATATTAAAACACCAAGCACATATTCCTTTTTTCTCTCCCCCTCTGCTCACAATAAACTGCTGCTCAAAGAGTCCAGAAAATCCCAGTAATTATGATGTAACACATAGAGACCAAATAACTAATTCAGAAGGTTTGATTTTAAAGAATGAATAAAACCCCTGAAAAGATATAGAGATATTTTAACTGATGTTTAAACAGTTTCACAATATTGGAAACAAGCTATGAAAAGAAAGGGACGTGGTTATACTTAATCTCTGCAGAGTGTTTCTGCCAGTCTTATCTTCCATATAGGAAATGAATAAAGCCAGAAATAAATTCCTGAAGAAAGAAGAGAAAATAAGATCATTTGCTGTGATTCTTTTCTGCTGTGGGAAAGAGCACTGGAATGCAGCATATAGAACCAAGCAACCAGTTGGAGCAGCTTTTGGAAAACAGAAGCAAAACCACTGCAGGTAATCAAGGCTTTGCTCCTTTTGGACTAAGAACAGAAAAACTCAGACTTATTCTAAGACCTATTCACAGATCAATTTAAAATGTTACATTTTTAAACCTGGAGGTGTTGTCATCCTTCAACCAAAAGAGCAAACCCTTATTCCAGTTAAGAAGATACGATCTTCTTACAACACCATAAAATTAGTTAGTTCTACTGAATTTAATTGTTTCTTTGCTGCCAGATTGGTTCACATTTTTATAAGTATTAAAAAAAGACACAGAATTTGCAAATCTGAAGTTCTGACATGATGCTCAGTGTTAGACAAACAGCTCAGTTTTGAATGTCGTTTGATCTTGATGCTGAAATCCCTTGAAAGGATCACAGGATGCTACATTCAGGCTCGTGGATCAGGCTCTGAGACTGATGTATATTGGATCAAAAGGATCTGGGAACCAGACAACACTTTGATGCAGAGATTTTCTCATTCCCAGTGGACTTTGTCCCCAAGTGGAAACTCTGGAACTACAACAAGTACTGAAAGGATACAGTTTGCAGGAGTTCCAGAGCCTGAGCAACCTAACCTAACACTGAATTTGGCCCTGCCTTGCAGAGAGGTGACCAGGCATTGCAGCACCCAAGGTCCTCCCTGCCTGAACTGTTCAATTCTGTCATTCTTCTGTGCACTAGAGGTTCAGAATTGCAGTTTATACTGGTCAGATGGTGACACACCCACACACACTGCAAGGCTTTAGTTCGAGATCCCTGCTGGCACACCAGCTCAGGGTAGGCTGTTAAACAGATTAAACCAGGGTTACAGTCCCCAGCCGTGCACTTGGTTCCTAAAATACCTGAGAGTTGCTTTCAACTGTTGCCTTCATATGGCTTTAAGAGGGGTCACAAACTTTAAGAGGGGTCACAAACTCTGTTTCTCAGCTGACCACCTTGCCCAACAGCCCACAGGGATCATCCCTCCTCCTCACGGCACTGAGAGGCTTCAGCAAAGAGAGCTGGGCACAGACACTGCCCACATCCCACCTGCCTGAGACCCCCTAAGGCCAGCACAGCAAATTCTTCTGAACTCACATTTCCTCCAAAAGAGGAATTATTTGACAATGATTTTGTAAATTCTTTACATTGAGGGTGGCAGAGCACTGGAACAGTGCCCAGGGAGGCTGTGGAGTCTCCCCCTGGTGACATCCAAACCCCAGCTGTGGTGTGCCCGTGTCACCTGCTCTGGGTGACCCATCCTTGGCAGGGAGTTGGACTGGATGATCTCCAGAGATCCCTTCCAACCTGAACTATTCTGTGAATACCTCTTGCTTTGTGAGTAGGGCTTTGAACAGCTGAAATTAATAATAGCTACAAGTTATGCTTGAAGCTGGATGGAAAAGTAAGGAAAGGAAGGACAGATTAGTCCAGTAATATTCATAATATTTCATATCTACAAAAAAGAAAGTTTTTATAACGCTAATGTATTATCCAAAAACTCTGCTGAAATTCAACTGCGATGCTGCACAAGTAATTCAGGTCACAGTTGAAGCTTGTCACATAATTAGTTTACATTTAATCAGAGTGCTGGTATGTAAACATAATTACCATTCTCAGACCTTTAATTGAAATTGTCACAGCACTACTGCAGGCTCCTTCCCTGGATGGGCTGGAATGGATTTCCTGCTCACAGACACCACGCCAGCCTGTGCCACACCAGCCTGACCCAGACTGGGCTCAGCCAGGCTCTGCTGAAGACACAGACACACCACCACATCCCAGCCCCAATCACACATGTAGGAAATTAAGTTCAGTTGGTGTTAATCAGGCTAATTACAATCAAGCTAATGCATTACCACCAAACTCATGTACAATGGTTTTCAAGTGTGCCAGGAAAGCTTGTCTCTAATGGGATAAAGCTATACAAATTACAATTTAAGTGCAACAGTATCAAAGCCCATTAGTAACCTTAGACTGGGTCTTTTCTTCTTGAAAGAGATTAAAATTCACTTACCTGATCAGAAAACTAAAAATCTTCATTTAAATTGGTGCACAGTGTTCCTTAAAAATAAAGTTATACCTATACCTAAGTCTTAGAAATAGTGTGTTAAGAAACATTTTTTCCTTTTAAATGTCCATTACCATAAAATACAATCGAGGATCAGCCCTGCACTTGCACACTTCTCCCAGGTGTGCCCTCTAAACACACTTGGTGGTCTTCTCAACTTTATCCCCATTGTGTCTCTCATTCTGAACCTCTCTCCAATTAAATATTATTAAATATTTTTAAGAACTAGGCTTATACTTAGGTTTTTTTAATGCTCTAATTAATGTTTTCTTCCTCATAAACAGGAGTAGCAGCATCAAAACCGCCAAAGTTGGTACTGAACCTTCAACCTCCTTGTGGCCTTTTGAACAGCAGGGATGAGGGATGTGACAGCTGCCAGGGAAAAGTGAGGGTTACCTTCATTAATCACAGCTCAGGATGCAATAGGTTGGTAACATCTCTTCTCTTGGTTTCTCTTTCTTTGTTTGTTTACTGGGGTTTTATTGCTTTAGCTCCTCTTGTTTGCTTGGCCTGTGTGGCCCACCCAGACTTGATTTTCTTCCGTGGGGCTGTGGAGTGAATGCAATTCCAGTAAGAGCTGCTCAATATTTGATGAGCAGCAACCAAAGTTAGCCAGAAGGGTCAGGACAGCCTGAAGCTGAGGGGAGATAATGTGCACTTGCAAATTTTGCTTACATTCTCCACAAGTTTAAATTACTTTTAATGAAACATTAACAGAAGATTTGACAAATGACCCCCTGAGACCAAAAGCTTCACAGGGAATTAGCAGTGAAAAGAGATTAACAGGCAAATTTTCAGCATGCAGTTTTTGCTGTTAAACCAAAATCTTTTTACTACCTAATTTCTCCTTATTATCTTATTATGGTATACTCAGATCAGTTTCCCCTGTGCAAATAACACTTATTATTTACTCCCTCTCACTTACTAATGTCAGAGTGTTTCTGCCCTAATTCCTTTCAGGAAACTCCACATCCTTCAAAAGGTATCTCCAAGATCCTGCAGAGCACCAATAAAACTAAGTAACATTTTTCACAAACTTTTAACACATTCAGAACATTTCCTCTGTGCTTCCACAGCAGATGAGCAGCCCATGACTCCAGTGACTGTGTAGAGTCCATCCCTGTGATGAGCACCTGGCAGAGGGTTGAAGAACAAGGCTACAGGAAGTGTTCCTGTGCAATTGAATTAACAAGCCATTTCTGCTCCATCAAATATCTGTGCTCTGGCTGACACACTTAACATGTGAATAAAGTAGGTGAGCTACTTTCTTTTAGGAGAGTAACCCTGTGTTCTGTACTGGGGCTCCTCCTATAGAACTAACAAATATTCCATAGTTATGGAATGAAGGCTTTATCTCCTTATGCCAGCAATAACCATTCCTGGGCACTGACTTCTTCATAGACCAGGTTTTACCACTGTTTAATGTAAATTGTCTGGGTAGATTCACCAGAGAACAAAGTGAGCTGAGTTCTAGGTTATTCCAAGATGAAAGGGAACACAATCTCACTGTGTGTGCTGATGGTCAGGAGTAAGTTCCAGATCTCACTGTTAAAACAAAACAATAAAATAAAAATNCCTGATGGCCAGGAGTAAGCTAAGATCTCACTGTTAGTTTTGGCTTTAAAACAAAAATAATAGTGTCAGATTGCTCTACCACAATGGCTGAAAGTGGGTTCTGCCCTACCTCAGCCCCAGAAACCTCCCTGAGGTCACTAAGGGGGGCTGCTGCTATCTCAGGTTTCTTTCACCAAGGCTCTCAGAGCATGTTGCTGTTTTCTACTACAAGAAGTCTGATTGCTTCTGCAGCCAATTACTTGTGCTCAAAGGGAGCACGAGCTGCAGGACTGCATCACTTGATGTTAGAACATGTTGTAATTAGGTTTTCAGCCCTAATCACTGGGAAGGACAAAAACTTCCTTTGCGGTTTATAAAAGCCAGTACCAACAAACAACATTTTGTTGCATAAGTAATTCACGTGATTGACACTGGGATGGGCTTTTATGTGAATAAGAATTTCATATATATGGAGTTGAGTGAATTATGTCTTGAAGAGCATTTCATAAATGTTCCCTTTTCCAGCAGCACAATTTTGCTGATCATGGCCCAGTGACAGATACCTTATCCTGCCAAGTGCAGAAGAAAATTCCTGGTGAAGATTAGCCCATTAATCTCTTATGTTTACTTTACACCAGCCTTTGCTGGAAAGGGACACCAAGAGGTCAAAAAAAGAAGTTCAAACCAGTATTTTAACTGTGTGGAAAAAGAATCATCTTTGTAACATTCATCCCTGTTACTAGTAAGAGCTGTAAGAAACCTCTGCAATTTTCCAGGAGACTCTGCAAGTTTTACATCTTGTAAACTTGCTACAATTCAGAAGAATAAAAACATTTCTTACGACATTAGAAAACTCTTCAGGGGAATTCATTCTGATTTCCACTCTCTTCAGGGGAATTCATTCTGATTTCCACTCTCTTTGACCATGTAACAATATAAGTGTAGGCAATAAATTTTTCTTGGAATAAATTCCCCAAATCTGCTGTTCTGAAAATGATCAAACAAAGTGTTTCAGCTTCATCATCAGATTCTTTCAGTTTTTCTTAAATTGACAGTCTACAACTGAAGAGACTCATGAAGAAAGGTTATACTTCCACAGCAGTGGTTTTCCAAACAGAAAATCACAGAAAAAGTTATACTAGCTCTCCCTAGAGCCAAGATGGGATGCACTTGGGGAAAAAAAAATCTTCACCAGTGGTAAGGAAACAACTAATCAATGAACTCAGTCCTGCTCCAGATTTTCTGTTAAATACATCATTAGTACATGCTCTAAATAGGAAATTAATCAAGAAATAAAGCTGTCAGCTATTTCTTTTTCTTTCTTCTTTCTTTTTTGTCTCCCTAAAACAAATTAAGTCATAAAGCTGTGCCAGATTTCTGTCCTCCTGGAAGGAAAGTGTGGCTGGGCAGCTCAAGCAGCAGCAGGCAGAGCTGGCTGTGCCCACTGCTCCAGGAAGTGATTAAGTGGCACCAATTAGCAGCAGTTGTGGAAATTGAGAGGGACACTGAGGAGCAGAGCTGATGGAAAGGTCAGCTTGAGAGGAACAAGCATTTGTCCGCGAAACAGCCACAGCCCAAAGACCCAGTGGCACAGGTGTCTGTCCTTTTACTGTTCTGTCCCCAGCTGCTCGAACTGCAGCTGTCCCAGACACCCAGGGATTGAATTTGGGATTGTCCCCTCTGGTCTCCACTGCTTCCCAGAGGGCAAAGAGCCCCTGGTTGTGCCCCAGCTGACACCACACTGAGTCACCCCAACAATTCTCCCTCCTCTTCTACCAGGACACGGGGCTGTGACTGGCCCAGAGCCACAGAGCAGCCAGCACCTGCAGCCGTGCTGAAACTGGCAGCCACAGCCCGTGAACCATTTATCTATTATTGAAATATAACACTGCAAAAGTGAGTTAACTACAGGTGCTAAAACTCTTTCCCCTGTGCGTTCACCCTTTCCCTCAGACCCCGATTTGGCTACTGCATTGCTGTGACCTCTTTACCCCACCCAGCAGAATCACCAGGGTGCTTGAAGTTAAAGGCCAGAGAGCGGTGGGAGCTTTTCTTCACCCAGCACATTTCCCCGTGCCAACACATCCACAGGCAGTGGGAGAAGCTGTCACTTTCAACACGCTGCAGTCACAAGACATCCCAGTCCTCAAAGCATCACCAGAGAAGCAGTCGGACACCGGCATCATCACAGGACCAGGAAGCAAATGCCCAAATAATTGCATCTTTGTCAGTGCCATTTTCCTCCTCGCAGGAGTGCTGTAGGTGATAACTGTCGGTGTCATCAGGCAAGCAGCGGTGTCTCTGGGCACTGCTGAGGAGCGGGTGCTGTTCGAGCGAGCAGCGCTGCAGCAGCCGGGCCACGGCTCGGCACCAGCCGGGCCACGGCTCAGCGGCAGCCGGGCCACGGCTCGGCACCAGCCGGGCCACGGCTCAGCGGCAACCGGGCCACGGCTCGGCACCAGCCGGGCCACGGCTCAGCGGCAGCCGGGCCACGGCTCGGCACCGGCCGGGCCACGGCTCCGCACCGGCCGGGCCACGGCTCAGCCAGCGGCCCCCGCGCTGCTGCCGCCCGGGCCCGGCCGCCCCTGCCGCTGCGGGACCGACTGGGCTGTAGGCACAGCCCAATTTCAAGTCACCGATGGTATCTCAGTCGGGTGGAGGGCTGCACAGCCGCTGAACGCTCAAACATTGGTGAGGAATGACCTGATGGACTGACGGCTCCGGACGGGGATGCGGGGTCTGCACACCCTGACCGGGATCGCGGCCCTGAGCATCCCAAACTCCGCAGGGAGGACGTGTGTACACACACCCCTGCAACCCAGCCCGGGATTAAGGGCAGGGGTATAAAATCCTCTCCACTAACATTAATGTGTTTATTGAATTAACTTGGCTAAGTGTAGTACCTAAACAGTGTTGCTCTGGAGTCTCCAAAAGTCTGTGTGCTTCAATTCTCAAAGCCAGAAAAGTTATGTTGATGTAAATGGTACCTCCATAAAGCAAAGTATCCACAAAATAATTCCTACAGGATCGGGGCCTCAGTTAATCATGCTAACTCCTTAGCATGCCGTTTTTTCAAGTAATTTAAAGATCTTCAGCTATAATTCATTAAAATTATTTTTTAAAATTTTTCCTTTTTGCACCAAAAAAAAAAAAAAAGAAAAAAAGGAATGATGATTTGAAGAAAAACAGTCTGTTTCTCCACAGACACTCAGAAATACAGCTTCACCAAAAATCTAGTGTGAAGAAAATAAGGAGGTCTAACCCATATGGTAACGGCAGGAAGAAAACTAAAACAGCTTATTCTGCTGGGGCAAGGTCCAAAAGCTGTTGTTTACATCAGACCACTTTATACACTTAAAGGACAAGTATAAACAGAGGAAAAAGGGCCCCATGGAACAGACACTTGCTGTTTTAAAAGTCATTCTTAAAGCAATAGTGTGAAATGGAAATCATTGCCAGTTATAACTACAGTGAAGTGAAAAGAAAACAACATTAATGACCTGAATTGCCCAGGCACTATTACTGAAGTTCTGTGTTCACTTTATTTGAATGCTTCAGCATTCAAGTACCTGTTTGAAAACCAAATATTAAAGCTTCACGTTCAGTTATTTTTGAATTTATTAAGTGCCTGTCCAGGAATTATGCTTGTGCCAAAGTGAAAATTAACCCAGTTGTCTGAGGTAATACTGTATTTTTATGGCAGGGAAATCTTTTTTATTTCTACAAAATTGAACTATGACTAAAACCTACAATACAGACCAGGGTAAGAAAGCCACCAAAACAACTAATACACATAAAGAATAAGCAAATAATTGCAGTTTTTAAAATTAAAAAATGTTCCCGGTAGCTGTGTCATTATTTAAAAAGCTAGCTGTCCTGAAACCCAGCTGTTTCATACTCTAATGCAAAGACAAAAATCCTTGCTTTGGGAGAAACAAAAGTTTTCCTGAGCTACATTTCCGCAATATTTTGCTTCAGTCGTCCTCCATTTGAATATCAGATGATCTAACAAATGCAATTTCACTTGCCAGATTTCTGTTTGTGTGTAGAAACCAAAGCAGCCAGGCATTGCAGCATCAACAGTGTATGTGCTGCTGGAGATCTGCCTGTAGGGGAAGTTTCTGACACATTCTGATTCTAGGCTAGAAAACAAGACATATAGGAGAGGGCTACATTGTAAAGAATTGCTCAGTCTCCCTTCATTAATAACAATCTTAGATCATCAAAAGATATCATTTTAAATGACTTCACTTCATTCAGCCCTGCAGAGAAAACCAGACAGTCACACATTTTCAACACTGTCCATGTAAAGGCACTGAGAGCAGAATTAATAGTTCAAAGTACTGGGAAAATGAGGCTAAATTAAAGGAAGGAAGATTGTGCCTCTGTAGTTGGGTTCACACTCATCTGTGGAGCTAAATCTGCTTGTTAGCTTTCAAATACTGGTTAAGTATGAACTATATGTTAAGAATAAAGATCACAGAAATATATAACATACAAACAACACAAATTCAGAATAAAAAAAACCAGAAAACACCTCAACAAATTTCATGCAAGAGCTTCTTCCTAGCCTAGAGTGGTTGCTAGGATTTCAACATCTAGACATCAAATAAGACAAGAATCACATCATTTCTCCTCACTGAAAAAGTCTGTATTGTCTTGTTAGTACCACCCCAGCATTTCTATTCTGTTTCATTTCCTGGGAAATTTATCAGAAAGGACAGAGCATGGGGAAGATGGGAACAAAACCTTACAGCAGGGATTAGTACAGAAAAAGGATAACAAGCTGAAAAAGATGATGTAAGAGTTGTAGTGAAATAAAACCTATTAATACAGCAGCAAGCATGTTGTTTGTCATTGTTCTTCAGTGCGTGGGACTAAAATCCCACTCTACTGAGCAAATGCCTTGTGCTATTTTCTGACTGCATTTCTGGTTCTCAGTTCTGTTGTTCTCTCTGTAGGGATTGTGGAAGGTGCTCTGTATAATTGAGTGGATGTTATCCACCACAAGGCATTCGCAGCACTTTCACAGATTCACAGCAGAGGATATTGCTCCCTCCAATATGACAGCACAAACACAGACTCGGGTGCCTGTGTGCAAAGTGATGGAGCAGGAGCACTTTGAGCCTGGCATTTTAGGAATAAGAGAAGTGTTCAGAGGAAGGAACATATCAAATAAAACCCATATAGCTGGGAAAAAAACCTTGTGGCACAAAGGTGCTTCCACTGACAGCCAGAAAACCGAACGAGGTTTCCGGGATGCAGTTTGCACTTTACTAGGAATAAAGGATTAAGTTTTAAAAAGATAATATACTTCATTTTAATATGTTAATGCTAGCAACTTTGTGCAGTTGCTCACAGACCTGGGCAGAACAGAGTGAATTACTGTTAACTTGTTAACAGTTAACTTGTTAACTTCCAAAAATTCTGGTGTTAGAAGAAGGGAAAATGTGATTGTTTCTCTTTTCAATGATTGTTTCATGGTGTGAAGCTGGAGAGTCTCCAACTCCACATAGAAGAACACATAGGAAGTACACATAGGAAATAACCTGCTTATCCAAAGATTGAGCTGAACCTGTAAGAAAAGCCATAGAGTGCTAAAACAGAGTTGCAGACATCCTAACCCTTGGGAAAGCAGCAATGTACGTGTTCACCATCAACTCTGATGTGTAGGAGAAGGGAATACAGGTGACCTTGCCCCTGATAAGTAACAGCTGTGTTAATTACCCAATTCAGCCTCACCCCAATGAGCCACAGCGTATCTAATACAGATAAGTGGGATAAAAGGGGGCTGGATGAGCTGGGGAGGGATCATGAAGAAGAAGGATTCTGAGAGACTCACTGCTGTGAGGTCAGTGTGGGTCTGCAAGAGTCTGTTGTTGGAACCTGCAGTCACAGTCTGGCTGGGGAAAAGCTGCAGTCAGAGGCTGCAAACCAATCCCTGCAGTCAGAGTTCAGCAGGAAATACCCAGCAGGTGGAGGCTGCAAGGGAAACCTACAGTAGGAGCTGCTGCAGCCAGAGTCAGTGAATGGTTGGAGTCAGGATGGCTGAGCTGTAAAGAGGAATGAACCAGGACCCTTTTCATGCTGTGTTTAACAGGAAGTCTGTGTCTTGGCTCACTTCTACCCTCTGACGAGGGCTGCTGCAACTGTGGTGGACCAAACCAAAAATCCAAGGACTGCACAGCTCCACAGGCAGCAAGCTCAGAGTCAGGCTCCAGTTGCAATGCCCTTGCCCATATTTACAGGCAGTGCTGAGGCCCCTGCCCACTGTCATGTGAGACCTGACAGTGCTGTATCACACTGTCCTGGGGTGACTCTATGATGCTTCTATTACCATGGGCATCATCACTCCTTCCCCAGAGCACTGGGAGTTATGATCCCATCAAACCAAACTCACTTCACTGAGTTTGATTTTGCTTCTGCTTTCATCATTCTAAATCAAATGGGAATGACAGACTGACAGGCCTTGTGAGCACACACAGCACAGCCAGGAATCTCCTTTTGAAGTTTTCAGTCTGCTCATTACAGCAGAAAGCAATAACCCTGATCATGTGCTGCATTTGAGCAACCCTGTTCACATCCAGGGATGCTCTGCAAAGCATCTGACATGTTTCCCTTGTTTAGTAACAATGGATTTACACAAGAAGCCTTCCCTCAGTACCTTTCATTTGTCTATAGACTTCTCTCAGTGTTTCCTTGAAGAAAGCAGAACCACAGGCAGCAATGCAGAAGGTACTTTCTGGCCTTATCATCAGTGTTTTATTATGAAGTCAGCATGTTAGCTAGCCAGTGATGCCACGGGCTTCATAAACATCCACCCAAGACCTTCTTTCCTCCCATTCTAGCAGCAGCATGAGAATTCTTCACCAGGGATTAACCCAGCTGGGGGAGAGCAGCTTGTGCCAGGACAAGAAAGACAATATGAAAACTTCACATCACCAGGTGCTACACCTTGCTCTTGTTTTTAAATGTGATTCCTAAGGAGAATAAAGCCAACAACACTTTAAAAGCACATGAGATGTGCTCATTAAATGAAAAATGCAAAATCACTTGGGTTATCTTTTCCTGAATTAGACTCCCCTTGAAGACAAACATATTAATTTAAAAATAACTACAAAGCAGAATAAATACCTTTTGAGCCTTCTTGTTCTTTGGGGAACCTTTTTCAAACTTCTATTAAAAAATCCCAACCAACTACAAACCACCCAAGATCAGCATTCCTTGTCCTATTCTCATCAGCATTCCTTATACAGGCAACCCCACTCCTGAGATCGTCAGCCAAGAACCCCTCTCCTAGCTCTAACTTCCCATGGAAGATGCAGAGATTCTTCTGCTTTGAGTATCTCTGGTTTTAGCCTCAACCTTCCAAATTTCTTGGTAAAACTCCACCACTGCCCAGCTCTCCTGATCTGACTGGTATAAACCTAAGGGAGACTCTGGCTCTGTTAGACACTGACTGCTCTGCAGCCTTTTCTAGGTGAGCTCTCCATCTGCTGAAAACAGTGGAACTACCAATACTGATAACAAATGTCAAATGTGGTAGAAATCCACACAGAATTATTAGGATGACGTTAATTAATGTGCTAGGAAGACAAAGAAGGCGATTGGAATATTAAAATGATGAAAGGTATAAAGAAAGAAAAAGCTTTGCCATGTCCATGGCTCTCTGAAACCTGTATCAGATGTTTACAATCATTAATAGCTCCAAGGACCATGGAACACCTGGAACTCAAGGAAACACCTGCATCCAAACCCTCGCACTTGAGGAATGACTCAAAAAAAAATAGCTACATCAGAAAAAAAAAAGCCCTTCAGATTATTGCAGAATTGATCTTTTTCGTGATTCATCTTCCCAGGTCTCACTGATCACCTCTGTCAACAAGCCCTACTGATGTTCTGTAAAATCAGCACTCAAACAACAGAACTGTGAATGCTGAGACCCTCAGGAAGGGGGATTTGTTATGCCATGGAGCATGAGAGACAGTGGTAAGGAGCAGCACACCCAACAAAGCACTTCAGAGGAGGTCAGGTCCCAAGACCTGTGGTTGTGCCATCTGTCAGCACTAATCAAGTCCTTTCTCACCTCAAACCACCATTCATGCTCCCGGGAGTTACAGCTGCCCCAGACTGGAGAGGAGAAGGAGGGGAAAAAAGTGCAAGGTACTACTGCTCACTATTTGGGGTGTTTTGAAAACTCACAATGTGCACACACTCTTCTGTTTATGTTAGGTCTTAAAAAAGTCAGCAGCTTGAGCAAATCCAAGCCCCACCATCCAAGTTTTAAGAGGATTCTCCAGGAACTGTAAAGCCTTATTATTCTACTAACAGAGTTCAATAAGGCATCTTTGATTATAGGGGTGTAGGCAAGAGGGTTTAACTTACGTTCACCCTCATTGAACTCCTCCAGGAAAAATGCTGGTTATGCATTTAATACCACACAGACCAGTCTTAGGCAACCCACTAAAGAACCTAAACTCTGAGCACAGGACTGCTGTTGGCATGAACTCACCCCATCACCTTGCAAAAGGTGTCAGTTCTGCCACCACGTGCTTCCATCTAAGGAATTCACTGAGTGTGACGTAGCACACGTCAGATTTAGCTCCGTGTTCATTCCTAGCACGGCAAATCTCAGGCCATGTGATAGTTGCCAGGGTAACTGCTCTGCCAGGGGGAAGATGGAATCTGCCTGTCTGTGTGCACTCTCAGTAACACAACAGCTGCCCTGGGTGATTTGGGCACCACGTAAACCTGAGTGCATCTCACATCAGCCTGCACAGGGTGTTCCTTTCCCTGGGCAGCCCTCAAAATACAAACCCACTGAGATGCACTCAGGTTTAAGAAGCTGGAGTTTCAGCGTTGTGTCAGCGCTGCCCCGTGAGCAGTGCACTGCTCCAGCCTGCAGGAAGGAAACAAGGACTGCCTTGGTAGGGCAAATACATCTTGAGTAGCTGCAGGGTAGCAAACTCCTCCCCACGGGGAAATTTTGAGTTAAGATGTGCCTGAAACTGCTAAAAAGTGCACACACTGTATTTTCTGAAATCAATACAGGAGAGGGTCCAATCTTACCCAGGGATCTGAAGCCCTGACAGTAACAATGTGCAAAGGCATCAGGCAAAGCAGGGAAGAGCAGGGATGTAACACAGTTTGGCAACCTCAGGGAATCATTCAGGAGTTCTTCCCTTCCTACCTGCAGACTTGTTGCCGTGACCCTCCCTGCATGTGAAATGCCTCAGTTCTCCAGATGGAAGCAAAGGCACCTCCACCAGCTGATCTCAACAGGACCTCAGCCGAGCAAAGAGCTGCAGCAGGAGTTTCCCACTGCAGAGCAGATGGGTCATAAAAACAGGGGCATGAGGGAAGGCTGCCCACATTGAAGTGCCTAAGCCATAAACTGTATTTAAATCAAAATCTTAAAGTTTTAATTTCAAATTTTAATACCATGAAATCAAACACATTGTGCATACGTACCAAGAAATCAAATCCATAAGTGCTTTCACAACAGCCACTGAAACTAAGCCTTACTTGTGCTCTGAAATGCACAGCAGTCTGCTTGCAATGGAGATGATGCAGCTGTTGTTGTAGAAGTACTGCATTTACAAATTACTATTATGCTTGAAAACTCTGCCTTTGATCAATGGGTTTCTTTCTCTCAAGCACTGGCAATTCAGTGCAAGAGAGATTGAAGACATAATTAACACAGGCTGTTCCATCCAGAGTCAGACACATGGTGTGCAGAGCCAGACTGAAAATCTTCCCAAGGCTTGAGTATGTTCCTGTGCTTCCACCACTATCACTAATTGTTTAGAATTCGGATTCTACTCTCCTTCCCTCTCCACGTAGAAACAAACCAGTCATCACTAGTTTTCCACAGAATCCCTAATCCACAAATCACCTTTCATTCTAAGGCCAGTGACTCTCATGGACTAGAACTACTGCATCCTAATAGAGCAAGTGGAATAGAAGAGTCACTCACAAAAGCAAAATTGAAAATGATCAAATAATGTCAAGGGAAAAAAAGAAAAAACCAAATTCTAGCGTCCCATCAGAAAGTTAGAAAAAGTTTAAAATCTATTACATGCACTATACTTTGAAAGATTCACAAGTGCCAGTGGAGGCTACTACAGGATTCCTTGACATCTGTGAAGTTAATCAGTGCTTTTAGCCAAATTATCTTCTCAGTGTTTCTATAAGTGATAATGCGGTGAGCACCATCACCTGGGGCTAAATTCAGCTTCACCACAACCTTCTTGATGCTGTAGAAGAAACCCCCATGACTGAAACATTCCTACTACTACAGCTTAGCACTGCCAGTAGCTTTCCCCTGGGCAGGATCAAGGCTGGTGACAATGTTTTGCATAAACTGGCTGCCTTGTCACCTGTTGTCCTCATTCACCCCTTCTTTTCACAGGGTCACAGCCACTGGGATGGCTTCCATCTATAACCCTGTGATGTAATAAACCTAAGAAATAGGTACATCTAAAAAACTTGAAAGCTGACTTGAAAGCATGAGCCAGATCTTCATTCTTCATGTCAGAGCTGCAGTGCACAGCAGCTATAATCCTAGGGAAAATCATATTGTTTAACACCTATTGATTATTAATCCATTCAAGAATAAAAGTAATCTCAACTGACAAGGTAGTGCCAAATCAAGTGTCGGCCCTGAATGATTAAAATGCATCTAAAGTTTTGCTCAGACGATAACACAGCAAACGTAAAAAGAGCAAGTAACACAATGAGATCATCATTTATCCAAACTAAAAGTGCATGTGTATAATAAACATTAAAAGGGCATGCATTGATCCATATATTAATCACATTCATACCCACAGACCAATTTTTCTCTCTCTGGGGTGTGAAGAACAAGGCTATGAATCATATTGAGAACATTTAAGGATCACACTTGAATAACCTAATTGTGTACAGCAATGATAGGATGAAAAGAAACTCAATCAAACTCTGAACTGTTGTTAGGTTTCATCCTCTTAAATAAAGTTCTGTGGCATGATGCTAATAAATTATTTGGATGGAAAAAGTGTTGGTTTACCTTATTAATATTCTGAATCTCATCTGCTCATTTTCTTCATGCTTCATCTCTTCATCTGAATAGAAAAACAATTACAGAGAAAAACATCAGGGTTTAATGCAAGTTTTGTTTCTTTTTTGTTACAAATCATGTAAATATATATAAGTTTTATATATTTACTGCCTAATAGAGGAACTGGAGTTTTGCTACACGTGAAAACTGTCAGCCGATCTTTAAATATTTATCTTTTAATTCCCCTGGTAACATGTACTTGGAAGTGTTTTCATAAATACATCGATAACTGTCTTGTACAGCTCATTAAGGAAGCTTTTTATCCTTTAGTGTAATAGTTCAGTTTACACTTGCCTGTGAATCACTTTTATGGCCCTCCATTAAGCACGCCCTTCAAACTACAATTATTTGTCAGATTTTGTGTATACGGAAGCAATCACCAGAGAAACAATGAGAGCTGAGAAGATGCATGAACACTTGGAGCCAGACCTTGGCCCACCTCCAGCAGTGATTCCCTCCTCCAGCACTGACTGCACAGGGAATGAGATGCACTTTACCAGGCCCACCCACGCAGGGCAGGGAGGTTGTCCACGGGGCAGGGTGGGCATGCTGGCTGTCATTAACCAGGATGGGATGCCTTGAGATTCCCCCTCAAATCCCTCAGGAGCCTTTCTCTGCACTCCCAGGACACTATTCTCTCACGTGTTGGAGTTTTACAACTCCTCTCATGACCTTGACTACTGAGGAGGGGATCTCTTCCACCTGGGGAAGAAGCACAACCCAAAGCTACAAAAACCAGCAAGCCTCTGCTCCAGAAAAAACTTACAGGAATGCTGCCCTTCAAGCTAAGATGCCAAAGTTACTTTTATTTCCTAGAAGTCTTTCCCAGCAAAACATAGACTTAGATAAATAAGTTTATAAATAGTGAGTTTGAGATATTTTTTTTTTTTTTCCCAATGCAGTAAGTGTTGCATATCTGCTCCTGGAGTGCTTCCTTCAAGAATGAGTCTCCTGGAAATTTACACCAGTATCCTATTATTTTCCCCCAAACTTATTTCTGTAACTGAGTATGTGACAGATATTGCCATCTGCCAGGTCAGAGTGAATTCAGTCACACAGGTAACCTTGCAGGGAGCTGCAAAGGATGTGTAACAGCTTTCCAACTCCAGCGCACATCCAGCTGTGATTGTCCGCACGAGCACTCTGCAAGGGAAGCATAAACAAAGCAACAGCACTGAAGGATACACTCCACTGACCCATCTAGTGAAGAGAGTTGGCAATAATGTCCAAGGCAAGGTAAAGAGACTAAAATGAAGAAGGAATTACAGCAGACTATCTTCCAAGTGGATGTGCTCTCTCTGCCAAAGATAGGCAGCAATAGAAGCTACTGGGGTACCAGCATGCACAGGGAGCTGAGGTCTAAGAACAGATTAAATTAACATGATTAATTCCCTGATTGTATTCTGTCTGAATATTCTGACCCACTGCTGCTGAAACACATTAAACATATCACTGCCAGATCTCCCCTTCTACAAGAAGGGTCACAAGAAGTTAGCTTCTAATGTCTGCTGCAGCTAGAACTCTGCATTTCTGCATGAAACAAAAAGTATTTCTAGCAATACATATTACATTTTAACAGATACAGATGTGGCTTCAGCCACAGCTGAGCATCACAGACTACATTTCTTCTGGTATCAAATCAACTCATGACTAATGTTACAAATATCAAAGAATATTCATAAGCATTTCCCACATAGTGCAAAATACTACTGCAGTTTAACTGGACAGAATGGTTACCACATTAAATGAGATATGGGACACTGATCAGTTAGCTACAAGGTAAAATAGTGTTAAAAGTTTTAGCAGTACTGGAGAGAGATGGAACAAGTTTTGTTCTGTCACAACACTGAAGATAAACAGTGATGGATGCAGGTGGCTGGTGATAGCTGCATTGTGCCACCCTTCTGATATTCCTGATAGATTTCACTGGTCCTCACATGTCCAGGAAGGCAGCAATAATGGCTAACAAAAGGTAGACCTGGAGAACAAAGGAAAAAACTCCTTCAAAAGTGAAAGAAAACATCTTCTTATCTTCTAAGGAGTTTTCTTGCTTGATTCAGCCACCTTATGTGATATCTAAAAATTGTTACATCCAAGTTTTTATTATTATTAATTCCTGCTAAATATGTCACATCCAAGAGACCATTAATGTGTTTTTAAACACTTTGACATCGAGTGCTGCCACAGTACATATTCTTTAAAACACATTTTCGTGTCACACATGAGCAGGTGGACAAAGAGATTTCCTATTGTGACACATCTCCAACTACTGTACCAGTAGCCTTTTTTTCTTGAATCCTGCAACAATTTTTCTAATTACTTGCTAATGTGCTTTGAGGTACTGCAGAGAAGTGATGCCTGTTACTAGCAGCTGCTGTTAACAGAAGACTTTTCAATAGCACGAACAGGAGCTTTGTATCTTGGGAGATATTAAAAGCTTTCATCTGGGCTCCAAAATTCCAGCAGCATTTCAAGGCACAAAAACTCTGCACCCTTCACTCGGTACCATAGAAAACAGGGATCTCTCAAACTCGGAAACAGAGCAGTGAGCCAGCACAGACTCTGCTCAGAACAAGAGGTGCTGATGAAAGCAGAGGCAGGATCCTGGAGCACTGCAGCCCCCTGAAGCCTGTTGGTCCTGTGGTTCTCCAGCAGATGTTAACAGCACATTGGCCAAGTCCACAAAACCTCCAAAACTCAATATCCCAGCAAGGAATCAGGACCAAGACCCAGCAGTGATTTTTGGCACAGCCAAACAAACAGGCGTGTGCACTTGTATAAGAAAATGGGTTTATGTTGCTTGCTCAGTTGTTTACTGAAGTGAATTTACTCTTGTGACTCAAGACTTCATTTTCACTTTGTCCATCTCTGGCTGGAATTTTGTTTCTAGGACAGATGTGAGCCTTCTTATGTGACTAAGGCGGGGCAGCACAAGGGGAAAAAATTATAACCAGCAACTAAATTCAAGATGTCAAGCACCTTGGAAGACTGCAGACATAGACCCAAGAGTGCAAATTTCTTTGATTTTTTCAAGAGTGAAGGAGGATGTGTTTGTTCTGTATGTTCAGATATTACACACAAGCTCAACAACCTATACATGTTATCTAAAACAATTGAGATTTAACCCCGCAGTTACTGCATATCAGCTAAAGGGATCTACTTTCTTCGAGAGCAGTTAAGAGAAAAAAAGCATCTGCTTTGGTTTGTGAGCTGTGCAGGATGAGTTCCAGAAACTTTATACACCAGTGTTGCTATGAAGTAGGTCACTGCACAAGCCAGCAAGCAGAATCAATGCACTTGTGAGAAGCTTCCACATTATTTTCCACAGCAATCCAAAAATGAAATGTCACATGCACAGACTTGTTTATTGCTTCATTCACTCCCACAGCCTCCGTTCCTGACGTAGTAGGTGCCACTATATAAAGTAGCCTATCAATGCCAGTAGGGATTGATCTGCTTTGTTTCACTAAAAGTAGGAGCATTAACTGTTCTTTTTTATACCTTCCTCAGTAGCTGCACTGCATCTGAGAAACATTTCATTCCTTACACTGTGTAAAACAATTAACACACTTGCACGGCAGTGGTACAAACACTCACCAGCTCCTTGCAGCCTTAAATTCAGTGAGCTTTAATCATACAGCTCTGCTGCACAGAAACCAGCTGACTGCTGGTATAATCTAACTGGTAGTTTCAGGTAATACCAACCCAAAATATTTATTATTAAGGTCTGTAAGTTCAATGTGAAACCATCATCAGAAAGTTTTCCTTTTTCTCTGAAGACTGGAGAACTGCCAAAAGGCTGTAAAACACTGAAAGTTCAATAGAACCTGTAAAGCAGAGATATATAGTACAACACAGAAACAAATTCAAGGCCATAGATGTAATCAGATAAGTGACTGTGGTTTATGTTAACTTGCACCAAAAAAAAAAAAAGAATTAAAAAAAAAAAAGGCAGCTATTAGCTACAGCTTCCTATTTCTCCAGGATTAAATAGACTTTGGGTTCTTTTGGCAGAGTATTGCACTGCAAACAAGTATTTTTTTATTTTGCCTAGAAAGTATAAATATCAGTGTAGAAAATGAGCATTAGTAATGAGATTTATTATCAATATTCTGATCCAGAATATTTTTCTACAAGTTATGAAATCTTCCTACCAAATCACTCTGCTTTGTTTCAGCTGAATTTGTTCCTTTTTATTTGCAAAATCCCTAACCAGATGAATCAATCCACAACATTCACCTACTTCATAATGCTGTTGGACATAACCTAATTAAATGCTTGGTAAATATCTTATCCATCCTCCCTCCAATACAACATCACTCCTAGAAAACTATTTGCTACTGCTTTCTCCCATTAATTTTTCATGTGTCAAGCCTCAGGTCTTTTGAGACCAGCTTTCTATCTAGATAATCACTTTGTTAAGGTTTTCCCCCTATTATTGATTTAATCTTTCCTTCCAATTTATCTGGTTCTCCTCACTGTGCTTCTTTATGTCTCCCTGCCTGCAGGAGAGAATGGCAGTCGCCTGTTCTGAGCTGAGCTCACACCTGAGCTGTTCCTACCCAAGTTGTGCTTGGTTTACTTGTGTTGCTTTAGTGGCTTCACAAGTTTCTCAGTAGTTTAAACGAGTCCTGATGGGCCCTGGTTTGCTCATCTAACTCCTAAAGTATTTCAAACTCTGCTGGAAGAGTGCTTATTTCCTTCTGAAAGCAGCACTGTCTTGGCTTAACAATGAAGTCTGACCAGTAGTGGCTGAATTTTAAACGAGTGAAGTAACAAGTACTGCCTTGCAATGACCCTCTGTACACTTGGGCCAGGACTGCATTTTAATTTAGGGCCATACATCAGTGTACACAGAGCTGCATTAAAGCATGCAGAATGAAACCTTGGTAATGAGATTTCACTTCCTATTCTGGCATTTAAAAAGTTCTTGTAGAGGTAGAAAGAGAAGCCCAGCAGCTTTTGTGAAAATCACTGCTAACAGGATCTATTGCCCTGCCCAGACTCCACAGCCTGCATGATGGCTCAGTTTACCATTTCTGAGAAAAGCTTGGATGTCTTCCCACTACACTCCACTTCCACTTTTCTTACATATTCCAATCACGGAGTTTCCCATGGAAAAAACCTTCCTGGTATTTCCCCAGCTGGAAGGTCACAAAGCAAACATCCTCTACTTGTGCCAGGCGCTAAATTCCCTGCAGGCAGGCAGGGTGTTGTTAACTGGACAGCACAGCCAGTGCAGCTGCTGTGGGATATGCTGCAGGGATGCCACAGCATCTGGCAAGAGGGGAAAGTGCTCCAAAGGACAACCCTGCTTTCCAGGGACCAATTCTCCATGTGTAGAGTAGCAGAGGCAGTGCAATCCTGTGTTCTGTGTCACCTCACATTCCTGACTTCTAAAGGGTAGGAAATGAGAGCACCAAGCAAACTTTCCATTTGCTGTTCATGCTGGGGTAAAGCAAAGCCCGAAGGTAGCACTCTCCAATAAACAGATCCACACCAAGTGTCTCAGTGACTGCAGTTACCAGGGCACCTCCCTGCAGAATCCCATCCCATTGGACCTGCTGCAAAGGGTTGAGTATTGGGCTTTTCAGCTTTTCACCCACACTATTAGAAGGTATAGAGAAAAAAACAGGTAAAAACCTCAGAATATGCCTATTTAACACACAGGCTTCCTTGAGTTTCTTAGAACAAGCTTCTGAAGTGCTTGGATAGTGTTAATCCCTTTAAATTTAAATAAGGCAGATACCACCCTAAGATATTTGAGTCTACATTTATAAAGTTACTGGGATTTCTGGCCATCCAAACCAGGAGACTAAAAGTAAACTCTTCTTCAAATTGCTGACTACACAGCATCTTCACATCATGGAAACTGCTGAGCTGAGAAGCCAAAACCAACAAACCTGCAGAGCTGCAAGTCACCTGAACCAACAGCTGTAAAGGAAACAAGTCTTAAATCAAACACTCCAATACCTAAAATATGTTAATCCCTAACAAAATTATTAATGAATAATGAGGGCTTTGAAAAATTACATTGAAGCAGACATAATTTAAAGGACGACTAAAGAATTAAAAGTGTTTAACAGTTCTCTGAGTGGGAGACTTGCAAATCTAGCCAAAAAGAGTGTGACTAATTCTAATTTCAGACATTCATATTTTCAATGTTTGTAATAGCTCATTTTCACTCCCACATACAGATGCTGTTCAAGCACCCTTATATGTTTAGCAATTCATGGCAACAAACAATCTCATGGAGTTACAAGCAGGGTTTAAAGTCACACCCATGCAACAGGAAAACACGTTAGAGCAAATTATCTCAGCCTGCACCTTACATGGCTTTACTGACACTAGGATTCCATAAACTAAAGCTCTTGTTCAATTAATATATTCCCGAAACTCACTTTATTCTCTTTCATTTCACAAGGCCTCTGGAATAAAACAGAAAAATCAAGATCTCCCTGCCGGACATGGGGCTGGTTAAAAACTAAATCCCATTCAGGAGTTCCTGAAGCAAAGCTCTGTGCATCCCCATGACTTAGTGAATCCCTAGACCTGCCTGGGCCTCATTCACAGAGTCACAGGTGGCTCTTTGGCCAGTGGTTAAAACTGAATTTAGGCTTCTTGTAATTCAGAGCACGTTCTATATACCTGATAGCAAAAGACAGATTACAAACTGTTTCAGGTAACCTTCTTGCCACACGTCATAGCAACAACAAGGCCTGATTAAATGCTGACTAGGGGCTCTGCTTTTTAGAAAAATCAGGTTTTGAAGCACCTCCCACCTGAAATCTGTGTCTGTATGACTTGGCAGCTGCCAGCACCGCCGGTTCTCTTTACAGCTGTGAGGGTTCAGTGGCTTTTTTGCTTAGCTGCAAATCTTTAGGAACAAGAAAGCAAAACCACCTCTGCCGGCTGAGTACACAGTTGTATATTCACAGGAGGATGGATGGCTACACCCAGGCTGGTTAGCAGTTCCCAGAGGATTAAAACCAAACCAGGCTGGCATCGTTCAGGAACTCCTCGTGACCTGGTGGTGGCCTTTTGGACACCCCATTGTATTACAGCTCCTCTGTCAGGTTTTTCTGGTTAAGCAAAGCTGCTCGTCCCCTTGGCACACCTTCCCCTCATCCCATCACAGGGAAGGTGTCTCCTGAAGCTCCCAGACACTGGCAACCAGGAGCTGCTCCAAATCATCTGCAGCTGGAACCAGCAAGTTGTTTACAGAGAGCTTGGAAGTGCCCACAAGGAAACAGCAACCGAGGTGAGCCATCCCTCTGCTCCTTCCTGAGCATCTACAGAGAAGAGCCCTGATGCTGAAATTAAAAGAATCCCAGCTTCCCTTACCCTCTCTGGCACAATTCAACTCCACTGCAGCTGCATTTTCAACTATATCCACAGTGTCCTATTTTTCCCCCTCCCCTTTATTTCACCTTCTCTCCACAAAAGAAAGCTGAAGCCCCAAAGCAAAGCAGAGCCAGGGAAACCTCACAACATCCCCTCATTTGTCTGTGAGCAACTGCTAAACAGTGGCTTAGCTGGAAGCCCCAACAGGCAGAATTCTTTCCACTACGTTTCCTTACGCTGTTTAACATCACCCAAATAATAGTGACATTTTTAAGCCCAGAAGAATGGGGGTCTGGGCAGGCATTTTACTACAGGATCAAACATTAACCAGACATAATGCTGTGGCTTCAGGACATCAACCTCTTTCCATCAGCTACCTGAGCAGCAAACACACGTAGCTGTAATCCCTGCCTTGTACAGCCTAAACCACCAAGGTTAATCTGCTGTCAGCCTCACGTCGGGCATATTGTGGCTGAAATACATCCTGAATGCAAAAGAAACATTCTGCAGAAATCTGAACTGCATATATTGCTGGATCTGAGTTTGTAGTCATGTCTTTAAATTAATCTTTGACAGAATGACAAGCATTATAAAGGACTTAGTGATGCTGCAATGTAGTGAGCAGCACTAACCTACTGGAGGAACACAGGCAAGCCACCTGCCTCACTCTAAGGAACTATTTAGCAATTCTTTTCCAAAATCACAACTGAACCTCTTCAAAAAAACAAACAAACAAAACCACAAAAACCAAACAAACAAAAACAACCCAACACCACAATAACAATGAAACCAAACAAAACCAACAAACAAAACAAAACAGAAAAACAACCAGCCTAAAATAAGTACTACAGAGGAAATATGTGTTTGGCATGACAAAATCCTCAAGTCCTTTCAATTCCTAAATGAATAAACACTGGGGAAAACTGCAGCTCTCTTGTCCAAAAAAACATTAAAAAAGATGTTAAGTGTTGAAAGTGAGAACTTGCATCAAACAAAATGCACAAAATTCTCCCTTTAACCTATGCTAGAGGTCACAGAAGTATGAACAGAATGTTTTAATATTTAAATAAAATAAAAAGGCCCAAATGAGTCCCTCACATTCCATCCTGCATTTCCACCCAACCTGCAGTCACCACATTCTTCATATCAGATGTTCCCAAATAACCCCAGCTAAAAATAGCCACAAAATCAGTAGAATTTACATGGCCTCAAACACTCCAAAAGACATTATTAACAAGTTGATGCTGATTGCTCTTGGATACGATAAAAATTAACTCCCACAGGTGTCAGTCTCTCTGACTGCTATGAGAATTCCGTTGGCTTTATTCTCTTGGTGATAGGGAAACACTTTCTATCTGATCCTGAACTGAATGGAGACGGGAAGTTCTCATTAACCAGAGTTATCACATGTGTGTGTGGTAGTCCCTTGCCAATGAGAGCTGCAGGGGCAGGGACAATCAGGAACAGGAAGGAGGAAGACGAGCAAATACCTAAAAACAGCCTTTAGAGTGGGCTTAGACAAATGTAACAAAATGAACAGCCCTGCTTGCAAAACCATTGCTGAGCAACTTGTGAAATTTAACAATCAGCACAATCTCAGACACGTCTAAGGGTACAGGAGTATTCACAACAGAAACTTCGGCAATTCCTTATCCAACCTGAACAATGGAGCCCAGTCAAAGTCCTGTAAACTGAATGCAGCTGAATTACTGACAGCTGTGTGTTAATGGTTTCAGAAATCCATTATTATATTTCAATTAATTTGGCTAGTGGTATTGTCACAATCTAAATGTTCACAAACAGATCTGTGAGCAGAAAAAAAAGAAAACAGAAGTTAGGTTATCCCTATTATTTGTCCATTAAGTATGTTCTTGATATTTTGGGGGGCAGTCATCAGCATGATCAGTCTTTCAGCTGTTCTTTCAAACTCTGCTCTCCCTCCAAACTCTCCTCCTTCTATTAACTCACAAGTTAATTTTTCCTTTTTCCTTAACCAAGTCTTGTATACAGAAGTGCCTGATCTGATTGGACAGCAGCTCCAGCCTCTTCAGAAGAACTTTGCTAGTCCAGAAAAAAAATCTGTCCTACTGGAGGAGAGATTTTTCATTGTTGGCTACTAAAGCACTGAAAAGCTCCAAATTGTCACCAAAATGACAAACCAGAAGCTTGTGAGTGCTACAGACAGCACCAAGGAAAGTGCTCCTCTGAGTTCTGCATCGTGCCTGACAAAGATCTCATCAGACCTGGGAGCTGATGTTTCAGGCAGGTAACAAAAGTGAATGTCAGAGCCAAGCACCTGCACCTGTGCTGTGTGAGCCTCTGCAGTGCCCTTGGCAGGCAGCAAACACACAGGGAGGGGGGCTTGGGCAAAAACAACACTTGTAGGGATGGTAGAAAAGGTGCTGCTAAACAGTTTAGTTTTTCTGGGGAGACAAGGTCTCCCTTTGAGGTCATTTCAGATCATTCCAGCAGCTTTTGAAGGGTCATCAGGATTTAGAGGAAATGAGATTCAACAGGAATCAGACTGTCCATGTCCCTTGGTGTGTGTTTGGCCTGAAAAAAGGTTAGCTCCAGGAAGGATTAGCAACCTCTAGAAATCACACCCTGACCTGATGGAGCCAGTGAAGTTGCTGGGAGCAAACAGGTTTTACCAGAGGCTTCTGTACAAGTCCTCAGTCGATTGCAAAAGTGCCCACAAAGAACAGGCAAGCGGCTGAGGCAAAGTCATTTGACGTTTCTGTCAAAGTCAAATGTGCTTTGCAGTATATTGCTACCATTAAAATGACTAGTTTTTGCTAGCAGTGATTACTGAGATGTCAAAAATCAAATTATGAATGAGTTCAATATAAAGTCCAACACACAAGTGAAGGGCAGACTCATCCTGCAGACCAGAGGTGCTTACCCGGGACAGCCGTGTTTGCACAGCCCCCGCACGCTTTGGTGCTGGGCCTGGCCCAGGTGAAGGGCAGCTGTCCTTCCTAACACCTCCAGTTCACTTCTTTCACAACTCTCATCCAAATGCACTCACCAAATGGAACAGAAATAAAAGCATCATCTCGATACCACATTCAGTGACTCAGTGAACCAGAAGTCAGGTCACACACTTGGCCACCACAGAATCAATTAACCCATTTAGGAGGAATTAAACATGGCCAGCTTTGCATTTACTGTAGGAAAAACTGGAATTCAAAAAAGGAAAATTCACTACGGTGACTTTTCCCTCATGACTGAATATCTTCTTAGTTAATGCAACAAGATACAGAATGTTCAGGGACTAACAGAATATCCATTTACTTAAGGTTCAGTGAGTCCAACCTCCTTGCAACTTGCTATTGAACTTCCTAATAGAAGTTGTTACTGAGTTAAAAGTTTATATAAGATTTATTCCTTAAAGAGGGAGAAAATTCTTCGCGCTCTTTATTGGTAAAATCAGTTTGAAATTTTTTAAACTGAAATTGTAAAGAATCTTGCCAGCAAAGAAGACAATTAGGTTTTTCTCTCTGATCACGCAGGATTTGTTTGCAGGCTCCATTCAGGGACGCAGTGAAATCCGTCTGGGGGAGGAGGCTCGAGGAGCATTTAACAGGGCAGACAGAGGTGTCCTCCTCTCCCCTACCTGCAGGAACTCTCTGGCAGCTCCAGCAACAGCTCTGCCACCCTGCTGCTCCCACTGGGCACCCTCCCTGACAGCCACCAAATGCTGAGGTGCAAATTTTCATCACTGAGAGAAAAGTCAGCTCAGCTCTAGAAGTAAGTTCATTCATCTCTTGTACCTCCCTTTTTTCATCTCTGGAGAACATCCGTAATCCATAACAATCACATGGCACTTTTGAGTTTTAGATCTCAATGCTCTTCACAAGAAGTGGAAAATATCCTATTTTCAAGGTACAGAAAAGAAGTGATTAAAGGACTCTCAGTGGTTGTTTCAGGTAAATAATCCAGGCGTACTGAGTCGCAACCAAAATCCTTTTCCTGCCATGTTTGTTAGTACATTTCAGGCAATGATACATGCATTGGAGCACAAAAACTTTTGCAGTTATGAAAGAGATAAAGGCCAGTGAATTTTCTGTGTTGTATAGACACAATTCCACCTCTTAAAAATATCAGCTTCTTTTAAAGCATATTCTACTCTTCAGCTGATATTATATTTAAAAAGGGCCAAGGAGGGGTCACCTCAAGACAGAAAAACATGTTCAAATAACTTCATGAAAGTGAAAAAACAGCTCAAAATGGAGATCTCCAAGAAACAGCCTGAGGTATCTTCATTCAATACATGAATGTATAAATACAATTTGTCCTGAATGTAAGAGAACAACTTTCCTTCTAGAACAACTTTGATTAGAAAACCAATTAAGGGATTTGAGAAAGCACAGTTTATTTCTCACTAGTAATCAAATGTTAGATATTGAAACAAGAGATTCAAGGATGCTAAACATGCCAGAGGATCAAAATGGTGTTTCTAATATTACGCAAATAATAATATTGGTGTTGTCTGGGTGGTTTTGTAAATTTCTCATAACACAATTTAACAAATTGCCAACACAAAGGCTGAGTACTCCTTTGACAGAATGAATGTTAATCAAATTGTCTTTTTTTTTTTTATTACATAAAACCACATTTTTGCACAACAAAACAGAATGAGTGCTCATGGATGCCTATAAAAATTATTTCTTTAAAGCAACTAATAAACTTTCCACTGATAGTGGTACTAGGCTGTAAATTTGGCCCACAAATATTTAGCAGACATGATCAGACAGAATTATAGCTGCCCATTACAGCATTGTGTCTGCTTTCCATGGTGCCAGCAACACACCAACCATTGTTCCTATGGACTCAGCCTTTACTTATGTAAGAGATTAAAAAAAACAAGCCACCCCAACACTACAGCACAACAAACCTCATTGATTTCGCACGATGTGACTGCCAGGAAAAATGCCTTTCATCACACTTCATAATAAATTTATCTGAAAAGTCATTTGTTTAAAGTATTGCCTCAGAAAGCTCCCCTGAGACATGCCATCTTGATGGCACTCTTTTCATTATTCAAATATAATGAAGTGATTCTGCATGGTTATGCTGGACTATAAATCACTGCTGTAAAAAAAAAAAAAAGGCACGTTCAGCATGTTAACAGACCAAAGATCAGATTCTGAAGAGTGTGTTATTATTGAATATACACTTTATCTCTTGCACATACACAGCAGATAGCAACTCCTAGTACTTTCCCAGATTCCATCATTATTAAATTTGGAAGCTGACAGGGGAGAAAGACTTTAAGCATAGACTTATTTTGCAGTTCCTGTCCAGTGCTGTTGCAAAATATTTAACTTCCCTGCAGCCTCAAAGACCCACATCACAATGCTGGAGAAAGTCAGCAAAAAAGCAGAATACTTGTGGTAGTATTTATTGCAACCAATTTCTGGTTAACAAATAATTAAACACATATCAGAGGCTACATCTAATTGACACTGAAAAATCAGCTAATATGAACATTCACTTTAAGAAAAGAGTGAAAGGAGTCAAAAAGGACTTGTCTTCTTTCCAAAACTGCTGGGAATTATTTTTTAAAATTAATTTATACTCCATCCTTTATCTGAGTAAATGTCAAATACTTCTCTAAGGTTGCCAACTAAAACCCAATGGCAATTTTTCACACAGTGGATTACCCAGAGTAAAAATCATTGTAGATTTATAGGATAATTTTTTTAATTTACTCCTGGTCATGCTTCACAGCACTTTTGAGTTTTCAATTCTTTAAGAAACACTCGACAAGCAGGATCCCCTTTGTCAGTGCCTCACACACAGGAGGAACATTGCATTACTTTAAATAGGTGAAAAACTAATTAAAATTTTAACCTTCAATTACAAGGCAAGCTAGTGGTGATTTAACTCCTAGGCAGAGAGGGAAGAGTCCCTCAGATGTGCACACAGCCCACCACTTGCTGTGCTTGCTTGTCCCTGTCCATTTGTTCCTGGAAATTGGTGCAGGTTGTTGAACAGTCTGGCCAAGCCCCTTCTAACCTCAAGTAACTTTGGTGCTGCTGTTTCACCTTGAAGCCTACAACCTCGTGTGAGTAACTGCACTTTTGGGAGACAGGGGTAAGATCTAAAGTGGTACAAACAAACAGGATCAGTGGAGTGCAATGAAATTATGGACAGTGTAATACCCTGAGCAAGGACTGCTGCTGTACTTCGCTTCTGCATGGACAAGTGGAGATCAGTAAAAGCAGATAACAAGAAAGTTTTAAAGACTGCATCATAGTTAATAATGGCTTTCTTTTATCAAATATGCAGTGTTGCTTTCTTGTGTTTCTATTGCCTTTTTTCACACGTATCATATGTTCATTCATCTTTAAAAATGGAGCCACAAGATACAAAGAATATGAGCACTACAGAGACAGACCTAAGATACAATTTGTATAAAGTACAACAAAGTATTTCAAGACTTCATAAACCACTTCAATATTAAGGATGGAAATCATGAGTAACCATAGTGAAATGACATTTGACCTGGTTTGCCGGAAAGGCTCAATACTCAAGAGTGATACTGATAGTGGAAATCACAAAATGTTAGTGCACTTAACTTCTACCAGACTTCCTAAAAATGAGAGATCTGCAGAGTTACAAACAGAATATCTCAAGATCAGGAGATCTGATTAAACCTCAACAGTAACTGCAGCACTGCTTAGAGTTAATGGTTCAAGTTACAAGGGGGTGAAAAGCTAAATAAAGCAGTTAATGTGAAAGCTGAGTCACCAAGCTGAGTTTCCTATTGTATGAGAACCTGCCAAACTCAACAACTTTTGTAAAACTCCAAATAAGTGTCCCATCTAAAACCAATGGCTCTGTTAACCTTGCAGGCTTTTTGTACAATACCAAAACAATTGGTATTTTGTAATGTACCAAAATACTGTTGCTGTGTAAAGTTTTGGGGTGTCTTAGGTTGCAATGCAAGATGTAACCAAAAGTATGTATTCTATCACCAGCTGTTAAAACCAGGTGGGGCAGTGGTTTTTTATCTCTTCCATGACCCATCCCTCATAACTCCAAAGGGAGGGTGGGGTAGAATATCCTCTGTTAATGTGCCAGCTGTTAAAACCAGGTGGGGCAGTGTTCTTTATCTCTTCCACCACCCATCCTCCCTCCAAGGGAATATCATCTGTTTATGGGATGCTGAGTCTCACTGCATGGCTGATAAAATTAAATACATTATCCCACTGGGAGATGCTCCACCCAGGGGGAGGAGCCAAGCATTCCTACCTGGATATAATCTGAGATTTAGAACACCAGAGGCAGCCTGTTTTCACTGGAGTCCCAAAAGAAAACCAGACCCATCTACATCACCAGTAGACCTTCAGAAGAAAACTACACCCTACTAGAAGATCTTTGCTTCAACAGAACCACATCTGTCACTCCAGGAACACTGCAGCCACCATTTAATTAGACTCCTACCAACACCCTGACCAACAGGGTGTCAGGTTGTATTCTGACTCTGTCAGTGGGGTTTTTTTGTACTACTGCATTTTTATTTTAATTTTCCTAATAAAGACCTGTTATTCCTATTCCTGTATGTTTGCCTGAGAGCCCCTTAATTTCATAATTATAATAATTTGGAGGGAGGGGGTTTACATTTTCCATTTTGAGGGAGGCTCCTGCCTTCACTGGCAGACACCTGTCTTTCCAAACCACGACAGGGACGAAAAGAGAGGGGAAAAAAAACCACCAACACCACCCAGATTCCTATTCTTAAGTGTACAGAACTAACAAAAAATACCAATGTCACTGACAAAAACCAGAAGAAAATAGGGCAGGCTACATCAGGAGACATTGTTCTCTCAAGAAAACTATTAATTACATACACTACATTATTATACCAGCATCTCTGAATCATTCCTCACAGGGCTGGACAGAATCTTCGTATCTACACTGGAAACAAAAAGGCATGCTCAGAAGTCCAGGAATTGGGGAATACACAGAGCACAAAAACCCCTAAACCAATCCCAGTGCTTGGTTTCAAAACTGTTTTATCCCTCATTCAGATACAATCCTTCCAATTGCTTGATGTTTCTTAGAAAAATTATTTAAGTTGAAATATTTTTAGGACAAGATCAGTAGCTTGAAAAACAAAATGAGGAAAGTACAGAGCATTGTTTTCTTTTTATGCTCAACAGAGAACTCCTGGTTGTAGGCAAATCTGTACCTCCAGGTTAAGCATTTCTAAATCACAGTCCTAGCAATGTCCATCTGCAGACCCCCTTCAGCAGGCTTTGAGCACCCAAGTCTTCAAAGGACAGCACAAGGGATCACAATCAATTCCTTCAGAGAGACAAGAAACGCTGGCACTCTGCTCTGGCACAGGAAAAAAAAAAAGGTTAGTTACCAATTTGGCTAACGCCATCTCTTTAGTCCTATGCACCACTTCACTCTGTTCAGTTTCACCCTTGCACTTAACATTGTAAACAGCATTTAGGGTTGAAATTCTCATCTGCAGTTCAATATAGGTGGCAAAGTCTGTCCCACCACATAAGGCACTGTGAGAACAATTAAAAAGGAGAAGTGAGCGTGAAGGGCGACGTGGCACTCACATCTCTGCAGCAAAAGCTGATTGAAACATATCCATTTAGGCAAGCTGCTTATTCTTGCAGTGATCAGTCAAATTCATTCATGCTCTACAACACCAGTCATGAACCACATCGACCACGGACTAAAAGAAGTGGTTATCTAATGGAAATCACCAAGAGGGGCTTTCAGGAGCTTTGTTTTATAGCAGAGTGAATTACACAAGTTTCCGAAGAGTTTTTTAATGCCTTTTAGAAATTAGGCACTAAATTGCTACCTGATATAATGTTACTTACACAACAATATGCACAAAAAAAAGCAGAGTGTAAGAATATTTTCTGGATAGCTGAACTCTTATTGTTCATGAACTGAGAGAAACCTCCCTCAAAATGCAGAATTACAAACTATGCTTATGGTGTTACATACCAAGGAATAGCAAAAAATGTCTTCAGCAATGACAGAAAACGAGATAGGATATTTTTAGGATTTTATAAACAAGACCTATTACAAACTGTTCCAAGCCCCAGTTTACTGTCAAACTGAAGTTGGGGGGAAAAGTTTGTATCAGGCTCCAAGTTTCCTGGCAACAGTTTTTAATTAAAAAAATGCACGTCAGAGACTGCAAACAACACAAGACAAAATTATAAGGCACGGGATATGAGTGAGATGGAAAATATTTCTACATGTTAGGCTCTTCTATGTGAAAATTGTTGGCCAATTTTTCAATGTTTTCAATTTTTTCTTAATTAGTCCAGGCAACCCAAAAGACAAGTCAAGGTTTCTGTTTTCAAGTACAAAAGAGAAGACTATTTTTTGTGTAACTCAAGATAAGAAGAAGATATAAAGAGCATAACAATGAGCCAAAACTGTAAATTAAAACTCTGAGATTCTGAGTCATATTTTAGTTCTTTTCTGGCTTTTTTCTTTCACATTCCCCTTCAAAAGAAAACTACAATAATTGTGTTTCAGCCAGCAGAATGGGCGGAGGTAAAAAAAGTCAGATCTGGATCCTGATTTAACTTTCGGATTCAAACACTTCTGAAGACTACTTCAACCTCGCAGCAATCTACAAAACTAACAGATCAACCTCATTCTGAAATATTTCATTTAAACTTAGTGGTTTTTCCACAAGTGGAATGAGTTGATTTCCCACAAAAAACAAAAAAAAAATGTACCAAACTATCAGATTTGTAATAAACTGGGAACAAAGTGCATGTGGTCAGCAGATCTTTATCCATAAAACTGACATCACACAGGTCAGAGACTGGTTCTGACTTCAGCAAATTGAGCTAAAAAAAGAAAATAAAAAAGTCTCATCACTGAGGATTTCTCCCAATACCACCTCTACCTTTTCACGAAATATTTGCAATTTCCCTTCTCCCAGCCTTTCTGACAGGGCTGGGAATTGCTCCCCCAGCCCAGCAGTTTTATCCTGCTCTGTCACTCCTGACTGCAGCACGACAATTACCGAGTTGTGCTTTATCCCCAGATCCCAGGGGGACTGAAGCTGCAGCTCCAGTGGGTGCACATCCATGGAATTCTAGAAGAGTTAATTTAGGTGGTGATCAACTCTCTGTCAGGTTTACCAGGCTAGAAAACCCAGCAAAAGGAAGAACCTTGCAAGATGCATCCATCTGTGAACAAGTGAGGGCTCCCCAAATACTTCCCTGTAGCTTACCCTACCTCCATTTTTAAATGCTCTACTCTTTAGCCACTGTGTGCCCAAGGACAGGCTCTCAAACACAAAGGAACACAAAGGGCCCCTCTCAGGCTCAAATGCTTCTCCAGTTTGCAGTTTTGAGGGTGTTTGTAAGTTTGGCAGGGATCCTTTTCAGAGTTCAGTAATAGAAAGCGGGGTCTTCGTGGAAGATGAAAGATTTAATTGCCAGGAAGAACAAAGGTAATGATTCAGTTCAAACATCCCAGTTTTATACAGATCTCTGAACTGTAATCTTTTAAAAATGAGACATATTTCCATATACTCCTTCACACAAAATTTGAAACCCTTCATTATTTCTCTTTTCTTGCTGGAGTTCTGTGTTATCAGAATGAAAAGAGCACAAAAAGTAGCCAAAGTACCGAATGGTATCTTAAGACTTATGGAAAGTGATACAAATACTAATGTAAAAAGTAGAGCTTGCCTTTCTCCTTCAAATCCTTTAGCTGGCATGCTCTGAAAGGCAATCACTCTTTAAAATCATATATAATTTAATGCAAAGCCCAGGTTAAAAGGAGGAAGAAAATTGCATAAGTTTAGCAACAATAATGTTGAACCTGAAACTGGTTTTCCCTGCACCTTATTTCATGTTCTTATAACTGTCAGCTGCAGCATTGCTGGTTAAATAAAAATGTAAAAGTGTTGCAAAACTAATAGCTTCTGCAAACTATTTTGGGGCTTTTGTATGCAAATATAACAAATATGAAACACGAATGACTATGAACCTAAATACATACATGGACGAGTTTTACTGATTGATGTGGTACAAACCAGCAAAGCTCAGCCAGCATTACTGCCCGTGTTTGCCTTCTTACTCAAGGATCTCCTTTGGTCAAGATGAACAACATACCAAAAAAAAGAACCCTGTTCTTAATGTACTGGGTTTCATGCTGCTATAAATCACATTCAGAGGTGTTGTGACCAGAAATCCCAGCTATACTGAAAGGAGGAGTATGTGCTTCTGCCAGAGTTTTGTTCTCTGCAAGCCAATAATTTTCAATTACAAAAGTTTCCTCAGAAATCTCCTGAAATTGTGTTGACTTCAGGTGAACATAATTTCTTCCTATTCAAGTAATAAATTACAGATTTCTCTTAGTTCAACCTGACTAGCACCGAACAAATTGAGAATTAATCTGATTCTTCCTCTGATTCTAAAGTCATCATGAGGAGTTCTCTGGGTTTCTGTAAACATGTCTTAAGAAGGGATTGAACAACTTCCAGCCTAAAGATCAGCTAGCAGTGCTTTGGGGGGATTAATTCCTGCTTGCAGCATCACTGGGCTACATAGCATTGCTGGTGCTTAAAATGTTCAGGCAGTGCTGCAGAATCTGAAAAACACAGTGGTAGAGCAAAAAAGACAACATGAGAAGCAAGGAAGAACTTGCTCCTCACCAGCTTCATTTGCTTTGTAACACAGGAGCACACAGAAATTAGGGCAGAGAACTTCCTCAGTCACCTGTTCCCACAGCATCTTCTGTGCTTTAAAGAGAGATCTACAGTCTCACTTGGCAAGAACATCAGCAGTAAGCTGTTCAATTGATTTTTCTCAAATACAAAATATGAGGAACATCATCATTTTAAGCATTTAATTGACCAGAGGTGCAGAGAGAATGTCTACTGAATATTTCTTCACCATTGCAGGAAGGCAAACTTCCACATCCTGCCTTTTGGGAGAAGAACAGGGATTTTAGGAGGCCTTTCCCTTGGCTTTCAGTGAACCTGTCTGACATATCAAACACCACTGTAAGGAATACACAGACTTTTACCCTTAGGTATGAAATGAGGGCTAGACAGGAAACTTTCTCAGCCATGTTTTAAACAATAAACTACTCCATTGCTTCCTCTTGGAGACTTACCAAACATTTACTAAGAGTTTCCTAGGAAGTTACCCCTTTTTTGTTTGTTTTTAACAGAAAGCCACTTCCACCCAGCCAACATAATTTAGTCCTTAACCCAGAGATATTTCCCCTTGCCCTTTTGTATTAGGGTTTATATGAAAACAAGCAAGAACAATTCTTTCTCTATTACAATCTCACCAGTTGCAAGTGGAAAAAACAGTCAATAACAACTCCTAAGTAACTCCCAATGCCTCCTTTCTACCTTTCCTAAAGTAACAAAGTAACAGTTACTGCAAATATTTTAAAAATTAAAGAAACAGCAGTAGACTATCAGCCCATACAGCTCATCCTAAGTGCCTTTATCGCAATATTTTCTCATTTTTTCACACAAAATTCTACTGTTTCTTGGATGAACACTACAGCAAAGTGTTCTTATACATATTTAAAGAGAAAACTCAAGTTAAAAAATGGGTTTGCCTTTTTTTAGTCCCATCCCTATCAGACAGAAGGTAATGCAGCCACCAACCACAGAATACAACACCAAACCAGTTGCAGCCCTTGCTGGTTTTGAGCTACTTCCCATATGAGAAATAACTGATTTTGAAGCAAAGGTACACACAAGCCATACACATTAAGAATGAAAAAGCCATTTCTTATCTGTATAAATTATCCCTCAGCTCTGTAGAAGCTGGAATGCAACCTAAGTTTATTAAAAAAGAAAAGGCCCTTGAGACACGACTTGCTGAATTGATTGTTGAGTACTGTCAAAAATATTATGAGATACAATCCAGACACTAAATTTCCACTGTTGGGATATTTTATTTAATTTTTTTCTTGAATGGGGCATTTCTTGAAACAGTGGGCAAGGGAATTCACTTTTCTTTGGAAGGCACCATAATCAATTGTGCAGCAAGGAACATGTCCTTTCCACTGTGCTCATCACTGGGCAGTAGAGATGCTGTTTTACAGCCTATCTGTATTTGTCTTTTGGTTTCTCAACTGTTCTTCAGGCTTCTCTCCTCTCTTCCTTTTCTTTGGAATATGAAAGTTATGGAGATCATCACCTTAATATAAAATTGTTTCTACGCTAGTCTTGGATATTAAAAAAGAATCCCAGAGCATTCTAGGTCAGAGAGGTTATGTGTTATATCAATTTTCCAGCAAATGTCACTATCCTCTGTAGCATTAGCACAGGCAGGTGGGCCTGCAGTGAAGAGCAGAGAGGCAGCTACACAAATTTGATAATTGCAGCTAAGGCACAAACCTTACAAATGGCATCTTTGGTCCTGGTGGGCACACCCCAAGGTCAGCCTTCACTCTCAACAGTTCCATCCATCAAAAATAACAGGTTGCAGATTGAATCAACTGATAAGAGGCCAGAGTGCAAGATGCAGAGTAATAGCTCTCCCACATCAAGGTTACAGCTTCTGGCTTCCACTGCACAGCATGCCAAAGCCAATAACATGTGAGCTGTAGGAATCATTCAACAGACTCCATCATAAGAAGCATAAAGGAATATGCAGAATGACTGAGAGCTGCTCTCATTTCCTGGGGTACGGTTACTGTGGTAGCAGACAGCTCCCAGGAAGTTTGTCTCACCCATAAATTGCTCCAACAATAGAAAAGTGTGAGTGAAAAAAAAAAACCTCTTTGACAAAATTCTGAGTCTTCCAGAGTGGCAGGGATTTTGAGAACAGGGAAATTAAATATTGTACTATTATATTGTACTTTTAAGATGGGCAGACAGGGATCACAGAACAAAACTGTGCATGGAAATTTGCAAATTTGCACAATGATGAGTTGTAAGCAACTGCCCTTCCTTCCTGGGCAAGAGTGCCATGGTTGAAATACAGGCACAAGATAAACTCAAGCTTCACATAAACTTTTGAAAACAACAGCAGCTGGAAATGAACCTGGCCAAGGGACAAAGAGCATTCCTAAGATCTTTCCTTCATATCTTATTCACGTTGACCTTTGGGCCTCTCATTTCTTTTGGGAAAGAGAGGTTTTAACATAGCAGGCAAAGGGGAAAAGCCATGGGCTATCCCAGGACACAGCACACAGTCTCCCTGAAAACCCAGGTAAGGAACATGCAGGAGCAATAATCTCTGGCTTTTCTAGAGACCACATAAAATGGAAAACTATGAAAAGTGTAACTTTGTATAAATAGCTCTTGTGGCTCAAGCAAGGCTTGGGATGCTGCCACATCTCTGAGGAGCTATTAAAAGGCATCTAGAAGAAAAGAAAATGGTGTGTTCCTTCTCACTGCCTATTCCTCATATTTTTTATTCCACTGACTGAATCAGCTGGCCCATTTTTAACTGCCCTTTCATCTTTACAATTAATAAATCTGGTAAGTCTACTTAACACTCCTTAAGTCCTTGTAAATGACTTTTTTTTGGTGCCTATTCATCCTTAAAACTTGCTGCCTGATAGAGCCAAATTGGAGAGCCTTGTGTTTCCTTACCTTTGCATGCTTCAAAGAGCAGTGGAGCTGTTTATATACATCAGGACAAAGCATCGATAAGTAATCAGCAAACACCTTAGGAGCTGCAGCTGTTTCACAGCTGAGCATCTCTAAACACATTACCTGAAATTGCTGTTAGGCCCTGCTTTGGGTGCATTTTAGGAGAGTTAATACAGAAAACTTTTGCATGAGCTGCTCACAGGAGTCTCTCCAGCCCGAGGTGCAGCTGCATCCTCTCCTGCCCTAGGCTGTAGTTTCATAAACACAGTGTTTACCACTGTTCTGGTAAACACATCTGGAGAGATGCACTGTGATACAAATTCAGGCTTGTGCTCAACTACAAGTATTAATTTCAAGTAGGTCACATCCAACTGAGCAGAGCTACTGCCACTGATGTGAGCTCAGTGTTTTTGAGGATGAAGTTTAGACTGGAAGTGAAAAGGTCTTTGTTTTAAAAGGAAGACAACTAATTAGCAGTACATTGTTCTAAAGGCCACATCCAATATTTGCAATAAACACTTGAAATTTTTGGCCCAAAGTCAGGAAAAACTTAAATTGAAATAAAGGTTGCTTACATCTATTCATGGCTACGTTACACTCCATTCCATTCTACGTTACAACCCCCTTCTTCTGTACCAACGGGACAAAATTTCACTCCAAGATTTCAACATTATTCCATGAGCTGAGTACTGGGGACCATGTGGAAAATACCAAAAATCAGCATTTCCTGCTCCCATTTAAGACCTATATTTATTCATTTGTCATAAGTATCTGTGAATTGGAAGTGGGTGGAATAATGACATGAGTAGCCAAGGAAGGGGGTCAGTACCACAGATGGAAAATGCCAGACACGTCATAACCTAAACCTCCATTTGCTTTGTCATTCAAGCAGTCTGCACATACAAACAAATAAATCCAGTTTTAAAAAGAGACAACCATCCATGAAAAAGTAAGTCTGGAGTGTTCAGAGAAGGCAGATTTATCACACAGACTGTACTTAACTGATTAGTCCTTCACACAGCAGGAAGCCTTTCTGTGCTGGCTCACAGCTCCAAGGTAGGGGAGCCTCGTCTCCCTTTACAACATAAATGCCATTGGAAGAGACACTTAAATTGATGGAGATTTTGCTTCTCATTGCAGAGCTAATCCAAGACTCCTGACACAACACCCTTATTGCTGCCACTGTGTCACGTTCCCAGTGCAGAATGGCAGCAGCCACAGGCCAGCAGGAGCCAACAGGGAAGGGGCTCGTCCTGAACCAGCATCCACAACACAGCTCAGAGCAAAACCACACACAAGTCCTGGGGGAACAGGAGAACTTCAAGTGACTCCTCCAAATCCTCCCGAGGTCCAAGAATAAAGAACTTAGACATAGTTCCTTTGTTTGGGGAAGGCAAAGTTTCTTTCTGTTGCTGTGGTTTGGAGGTCAGTCCGTTGGTCTCCGCTGGGGTTTGCACAGGGGTCTGTGAGGATCTGCCATGGCATGTCTCACAGAACAGCCTCACTGGGACACGAGCAATCTCACACTGGGTGCCCCAGAATGCTTACTAAGTTCTTTATTTCCTGAATTTTGTTATTTAAACCATCCCTTATTAGCTGCAAGAAGCATATGGGACTCTGCTACAATGAAGCTACTCAATATTTTTAGCTGCTTAATATTGGATCAGCACATCATCTGGAGCAATCACCCCTCACATTTCACTTTAATTGGGCTGTCTGGAACAGAAGGGTTGAGAAAGGCACACATGTTCCATTTCCAAGCAGTATGTTCAACTGGCTCATGAAAGGTTAAATTCAGGAATAAGAAAATAGCTTTATTCCCTCAGGAGTAATAGCAGTTGATCAGTTTAAATACAGATGTTTTAAACTCCACATCTAATAAAGGCTATACCAAGGCTCAAGAGATTAGCACAAACAGGGAAATTCCTTCCCTTCAAAGTAGATTCTCATTATAATGTCTTCTACAATGCAAATATCTGACAAAGAAATCATAAAAGCCAAAGCAGCGGGTGGTCTGCTTGGATGACAACACTGATACATCTCTAGCTGATGTCAATATGTGATTTGTTACTGCTAAAGAGCACTCAATATTCTCAAAATGCAAATGTTTACATAGCCAGGCAATCAAATGATCAGTCCCACAGAGACTGAAAGATTAATGGATGTGTGTTCTTAACCAGGCTTGAGTGTCCCAGGGGGAATAAGGACTCATTGCAGCACCCAACTCTCACACATCACTCAGAATAAGCAAGGTCAGATACACTTTTTTCCAATCACATAACTTGAAAGCAGTTTTCTCCCTTGAAGAGATTATCACGGCAGTAAAAACCACTACAGAACGTTTGCGTGAGCATAAATACCACTCCAAAAATTTACAAGTTAAATTTCCTTAAACCAGTTCCTAGTTTAGTGGTGAGCAGCTCTGCAGGGCTCCATGTCACCCACCCAAACCACCACAGTAACACAGTGCTGAGAGTGCTTCTGCGTAGGTAATTACAGGGCACATCCCACTCCCTGACTACCTACAAACTCTCAGAGTCTGCTCATGTCTCCTCCTTCATTTTCAGACGATTTGGGAATCATTTTCAGCCTTTATTGGTAAGTAAGGAAATTTCTGGATGTGAAACAACACAGCATGTCTTTTCCCCGGGAAACAGGGAATCTTGGACTCATTCTCAAGAACTGATAACTTTAATTCAGGTACTTCCCAACTTTTTACAAAGTTTCTGAATAACATTCATATTTGATAACATTTTATAGCCTCATCCTTGGAGAATTTGACAGGCTGCCTAAGAAGTCCCCACAAAATCTCCTCATTCTCCTGTACTGTGAGAAACTGTGTTTGCAGGTAAGAAGTTTATTTAATGGAGAAAGAAAGAAGAAAAGGAAAAGTTAATTGAAATTAGATGGTATACCCTAACTGATCACAGTGAAGATGGAAACAAATTAGTCTTGAAACAGCATTTTTGGTAAATAGCTAAAGCTGGTATGAACAGTTAATATTCTTTTCCTTAAATTATCTCTGCACTCCATTTTTGTATCTTATCCACAGTTCTCACGGGTTTGATGCTGGAAAGCCTTAAAATAGTAAATGCCATCAGGGAGCTGTATCAGGTTCCAAACACAATCCTGTGGTTCAAGCAGAGTGATGTAACAGGACACAGCACGTGGAGCAACTGCAGTACCAGGGAGAGGGGACAGCTGTAATTCTGAGTACCAGCACAAGCAGCTCTTTCTAATCTTCTGTGCTCATCCCTGAATGCAGAATCTTTGACATAATTACAAACTCTACAGTCAAGGATGAACAAGGCTGTATTGACAGTTCTGGGCACTGAGAAACCATGACAAGTTCCATCACAACGTGGGTAAGATCTTCATTCACCCTGTGATTTGAGTGTGGCAGACAGTGTAGTGTCTCAAATATCTGTTATTTAACCATAGGTGATGCCCTCTAAGACTCACTAAACCTCACATTCTGGGAAGAGAGAGCACGTGTCACCTCCCAGGGGCACGAGCCTGCTGGGGAGATCCTGGGCACAGCGAGAGAAATGCACCTCTCAGCACAGGGCTGGCAGCCCTCTGCTAGGAAACCAACAGCAGCTCAGCCAAGTTTCACAGGGGACAAAAGAAGTTTTCCAAGGGCAGACAGGACTGTTCCAGGTTTCCTCCAACAACAAAGGTGAAAACTGAAGAACCAGGACGTAGTTTTGGCTGAGGCAGCAGTTTGCACAGCTGTAGTTTACACTGCGTGCCACACGGATTTGCAGCAAATCACCCATAATCCTGCCATCATCTCACCATTAATGTGAAGGTTTAAAGAACTCACAAGGTGAGAAGCTGAATGTGTTCCCTCCACCCTCACAGGAGCTGCCTCAGCTCTCAGGAAGGTGGGTGGGACAGTGCACCCTTCCAGCAAATGCAGTTCCACAAAGGCAGTGCTGGTCACCAGAGCTACTCAGCCCTTGCCACCCTGAGCTAACCAAGCCAAAACACTACACTCAATGCACCAGACAGGTCAGAAACATGCCTTTGTTTTTGCTGAATTGGTTTCAACATTGTTTCCCAAGAAAATAACATTTAATTATGGGGCCTATATGCTCAGCATCCTTTTTCATCCCCAAACTACTTTCTTATTAGGTATATGAACTTGTACCTCTAAGGCATGGTGACAAAAGGCGGCTTTTTGAAACTGTTAAGTAGTCTTCACATGTGTCATTTAGGTTTGTATTTGACACTAAACTAAGAACAAAATGTAGTTTGACAAGGTCAGATGGAGGTGCTGAGCACAGCAGTTTGTAAGAGAAACTTGGGCATGGCAACACAACTGCAGATGTACTAGAAAGGCACCCCTTCCAATACCCTGCTTAGTATTTAATAAAACCTATTAGGACAATCACTTTGACTTCTAATATGCTTTGTCTCGTACATCCCTGGGTCATTATTCTTTGTGAACATGTTGTCAGTATTTAATCCAACTAAGTTTGTATCCATGGCAATGGTTAAGAGTAAGCTAAAGAAAAGGGAATGTAGCCATAGGCCAGAAGCTCAGTAACAAAAAAGTACAGCAGCCCACTAATGAAGTGAGGAGAGGTGAACAGGAGTGAGGAGAATGCCAACAAAGAGGGGGAGTTGTAATTGCAGTTGTGAGGGATGTGGGAAGCAGCCGAACTCCAGTTAGACTGTAATTTGGCAGATCTTGTATTTTTAGCACTACTAACATTTGGTGGTTGCTTCCAGTATTCTAGTAACACAAACAAGCTTGCAGGGAGATGCTAAGTCCTTGCCACATCAGGTCTGTCAGAGTGAAGTGTTTATCTACGTGAATGGCCTGTGCTGCTTTATCTTGCACACAACAGCAACGCAACCCAGCCCTCACCTCCCTGGCAAACTCACATACAAGGGGCTTGAAAGGTTTCAGACCTTCCTTAAAGGATAATACAGTTGTCAAGAAGGTAACAAGGTCCACATTAAAAACGGTGCCACTTGCTGGAAATGACTGACAGCAGAATAAAATTGTGGCTATCTTTACTATGTAAATGACTTACTATCAGCAGCTCTAGACAAAATCCCAGCCCAGGTTATGAATCTACAGAACCCTGATGCTGATCATTAGAGAAAATGATATATCCCCATTAGTAAACCACCAAGAATGAGCTTTAATGAAATTCACCCAAACTAGAAACCTATTTTGAGATATTCTCCAAAATTACCACAGGCTATAGAGATTAATGAAGCACAAAACAAGCATTTTCTAGTTTCAGGTTTCATTACAAAAGAAGCTCTTATATCCCGGTTTTAGGGCAAAAAGAGTACCTCAAGCTGTTACTAAATCAGTCAGCTCAGTATTAGAGATTATAATCACATCTTATTCTAACAGTACCTTATGCCTTCCAGGTTTTAATTCTGAGAGATTGAGTAAAAAGAGATTAATCCCAACACAAGATATACCATCATATTCTTATACATTTTTCTCAAGTACAGACTGCAGTTTTCAACATACAACTTGCCAGCTACTTATCTCCCTTCCTGGTTGAAATGAGTTAATTGTTTCTTTCATAAGGCAGTAAATGCACTCTAGTAACAAAAAGTGTCAAATCTGTAATGTATATGAAAGCAACTGAATTCAATCTGTTTAGAAACCTGCACAGTTAAAATTCCTTCTGCATGACTGCTCTTTAAACAATACATCTGAAATCAGCTAAGCAAAACCACAGATCTTGTAAACTAAGCATCTTCGTCTGCAGTAAGATATTGTTGCATTAGAGTAAAACAATTTTGAAATCTCTTCACCTACTAAGCACAATTCTCTCACATGCCTAAGACTGCACACATCATCTCACATCTTCCTTAAATAAAGTGACCAAAACTCTTACTTTAAAGAAACTATCAAGAACAGAAAACATCTGTTGCCCCAAATATTTGATTGCCTGGAGAATGAGGAAACATTCATTCACAGTGGCAGCTGAACATATGTGGGTTACCATTATACATATTAGTTTAGCTTCATATTTTACTACTTTTGCCACAATAGACAAAGTTGATTTTGGTATGTAAACAAAAGGACTATCTCAGAACTGCAGGAACAATTTCGTGAGAAGCTGAAAAACATCAGTTTGGACAGGCTCTTTCTTCTTGTAGCACACAATATAAGATTACAGATACATGGGCTAAAAGGTGGGCTAAAGCTCTAACAGTTTAGGAATTCTTCCAACACCACGTTCCTCTTCCTTATTTCCACAGTGTACTTAAAGCCATTAAATATGGTCCTGCGGCCTCTGAAGCATGTAATTACAAAGATAAAATATGAAAACCTCTATTTGTCTTTCTGTGTTGCCAGCCTTGAGGCTGCCAAAAGAAGAGCACACAGTGCTGTGTTCTCTTGGGCTTTGTCAGAAAGATTTTAATTGTCCAAACCAACCAGAGCAGATATACCAAAATATGCACTGCTCCACCAGCTATTTGTACGATTTTTGAGGTTACAACAAGAACAGGGAAAAGATAAAATTCACCCATAACTCCAAGAGCAGCAAGCAGGCACATTCCATGCTGCTGCAACTGGCTGGAATCCCTCTTACATGCCATTACAAATGAAATTAAACCCCCACAATGACTCCAACACCCACAGGACAACTTCCTAGAAAAGAATTCAGAATACCATTTAGGAGTAGTCTCCTCTGCAGCTTTTCCTGGCTCTGAGGTTGGTTCACAGGCAGTTGTGCCTTCAGAGAATAGAGCAGAAGTCAAATTGTCCTGTGATTCTCTCTGGAATTTTGGGGGTCATGTACACTTTTTCATTGAGCTCAATATTCAGCCTAGATTAGTGAGAAAGACTATCCTACCCTATTTTCATTCAAGGAGAAACATTCAGCTTGCTTATTCCTGAATTCTTTGCTGTGCCCTGAGCTTCCACACTGAACAGAATTAGTTCTACTGAATGAATTCATCAGTTCTAGCAGAAGCTAAATTGTTAAAAAATGTATTCTCTCACTTTTCCAAGTTATCACTGAACTTGCAAATTGAAAGAATGGACGCCAACTTTCCTTTTCTGCCTATTCATAGGAACAAATACAGCCCAAATACATCCCTTTTCCTAAAGAGTGTTAGCACTGATCGGGATACTGCCAGTATCATTCAGTTGCAAATCAGGTAAGAGGGTTGGGTTTTTTTCCCCTAGATTTCTAGTAAATCTTTGATCAATCAGCTTTATCAGCCTTCTCTTATCTCAGATGCATAACAGAATGTTGAGCAGCTCCTCTATCCAGTAAGGCTGTTGTCCAATGGCTATTTTTTATGCAAGTACAACTTGAGTCTTTCTTTTTACCTCATGTAAATAGAACAGAACGGTGTTGGGTTTATATAGCTGATGTATACATACATTAGAGACAGGAAAGGGAGAAGAGGTGGAGGGGTGGCTCTTTACATTAGGGAGCTTTTGACACCATGGGTGTTGAAACAAACAACAGTGATGTTGAATGCCTATGGGCAAGAACTAAGGGGAAGGCCAACAAGGCTGACATCCTGCTGGGAGTCTGTTATCATCCACCCAGCCAGGAAGAAGAGGTGGACAACTTATTCTATACACAACTGGAGAATGTTTCAGGATCACCAGCCCTTGTTCTTGTAGGTGACTTCAACCTAGCAGACATCTGCTGGGAACTTAATACAGCAGAAAAGAGGCAATCCAGGAAATTTTTTTGCAGTGCATTGAGGACAACTTTTTGTCTCAGCTGGTGAGTGAGCCCAGCAGGGGAGGGACTATGTTAGATCTGTTCTTTGCAAATAGAGATGGGCTGGTGGCAGATGTGGTGGTTGGAGGCTGCTTGGGGCACAGTGATCATGAATTGTAGAATTGCCAGCATCTCTCACAGCTTAAAGCTGAGTAGATTTTCCTTGGGGTTTGGTAAGTATTTGACCCAGAAAACAGCTATTTTCCTGCTCCTCCCTTCCATCACAAAGGCACACTTTTAACTATGATAAAAATCGTTGTAAAGAGCCAGGAAAAACAAGGATCCCTACAATGGAAGTAAGTGATATGGAGGTACTCTAGGTACTTGACTATGCTTGCAAAACATTGTCCTAAACCTTCACAAAACCCCACACTTTAAGAAATATTTCTGACCTGGTCATAAACAGGGAAAGCCTGAAGGTTCTTTAAAGTCCAGTCCTCCAGAGTTGCAGCAGCCCTCTTATTAGAGGGTAGAAATGAGCCAAGGCACAGACTTCTTGTTAAACACAGCATGAAAAGGGTCCTGGTTCATTCCTCTTTACAGCTCAGCCATCCTGACTCCAACCATTCACTGCCTCTGGCTGCAGCAGCTCCTGCTGGAGGTTTCCCTTGCAGCCTCCACCTGCTGGGTATTTCCTGCTGAACTCTGACTGCAGGGATTGGTTTGCAGCCTCTGACTGCAGCTTTTCCCCAGCCAGACTGTGACTGCAGGTTCCAACAACAGGCTCTGACTGCAGACCCACACTGACCTCACAGCAGTGAGTCTCTCTCCCCCCAGAATCCTGCTTCATAATTCTCTTCTTCATGCTCCTCAAGGTTCCTTCTCCATGATGATCCTCCCCTCACCAGCTACCCCCTCTTATCTCACTCATCTTTATTGGCTATGGCTGTTACTCATCAGGGTGAGGCTGTAGTGGTTAATTAACACAGCTGTTACTTACCAGGGGGGAGGTCACCTCTATTCCCTTCTCCTACACTCAAGATTTCCAGCCCAACTGCACATAGGAAAGCAGTTTAGATAAATCACTCAACGTGAGTTTTCATAGCTCAAACAACAAGTTTGATAATCCAGAATCACTACCTAAACCACAGTCTTGCCAATCTGCAGCTGTGTAATAAATACCTATAAAATCAACAAGGCAAGAACCTTAGATGAACATCACAGAATATTTATGCCAGCTGGAAATAATGAAAATGGTTTAGGCCAACTGCTGAATTTTCTTATTCTAATTTTCAGATAAATAACATCCAGCATGTATTGGAGCTTGTCAACAACTGACATTTAAACACATTTATAAAGAAAATTCTAGTATTCCTGAAAAAAAATTTTTAAAAAGCCCCTCCAAGTTATTTCTTCCCAAACATGTTGGCCTTGAACTTTTTTTTGCAGTGCATCACAGATTTATTTACAAGACTTAACCAATATTGAAAAATGCAGAAACTAAATATGCAATCTGTCATCAGAATAAAAGCCACTTCTGCTCTGTTAGTCTTGGTGAGAAAAACAGCTTAGTGTCACTGAAGTACTGCAGATAGAGCTTGAAGAGATACTTTCCAAGGGCTTTTAAGGCTTTCTTAAAACAATGAAGTAGTACTTGACAAAATTTCCTTTGACCCCATAGAGCTGTAAAGGACAAGATTTTTTTTTTTAAACAATGTCTTAGTTTTCTCCTTTCCTCTCACCACCAATGTGCTGATAAAACAAACCAACCCCTCCTGCAGTTACAGTGGTCTCAAACATGCTTTCAACATTCGCCTGTGTGGTGCTTTGTTCCTGCCCACGTGCTCAGCTGCTGATCCAGTTTTGTGCAGCCCAGTATGCAGGTCACACACTGAACATGCCAGGCAAGCCTGGGTCAGAGCAACAGACAGAAAAACCTGCTTCCAAAGCCGAGCCAAAAGGAAAGCATTTGCTCTTTCCTGCAGTTCAGTTTGTGCCCCGAGCAAAAATAAAAGCATCAAAATGATTTTCTAAATTCCAGTAATTTGGAGAAGTCTCTTACTAGGGGCCAAATGCCTCCCACTGGTTCATGCACACTTGCATGTCAGTGTCTTAAGATTCACACTTAAGAAGTACGCCTGGGGTTTTTTTCTTAAAAGAAGGGATTTAGCTGCTCCTTCATTTTAGGTATCAGAGGCTGTTGTATATTATATTTTCAGTTAAGCTTCCCAACTGTCATCCAGTTAACACAAAGAGCTATTTCCCTGCAGTAGGATCTGTCACCAACACATGCTTCCCAACTGATTCTTCTGGCTTTGAATTAAGAAAGTTATGTATCCAGGTCTCTCCAGGGAAAAAGGTTTTCTTATCTTAGAAAGTCAAAACAAGGGTGGGGCAAGACTACTGAAAAAAGGAAAGGTTTGTCAGGGTCCTGGGTTACATGGCAAAAAGTAAGGGCTCTTTTTCTGAAGGATTTTGCTCCAGAAATATGAAGAGGCTTTGTCATATTTTAACCTTCCTTAGTGGAATAAAGATGTAAGTAAAAACCATAAACACCTCAAAAAGCCCAAACTGCTGCTTGCTAACAACCTGCATTTGTGGAAATACTGTTTTTTACCAGTATAAAAATAAATCTGTGTGGAATATTGTTAAGATACACAAATATGAATCCCATTTTAGAGACCTGAAACCAAAGGCAAAGACAAAGTAAGTTCAGCATCGCAGCCAGAGAGAGGCCAGGAGCAGAACCCCAGCACCCAGTCAGGTGAAGTGGTGGGAGCACCACCAGATGCTCCCCACAGCCCAAGGGAAAACAGCTCTCACCATACAGAGGGGTCTCTGATCCATTTTGGATGAGTTGCTGTTGACTCTCATATGAAGCAGCACAAACCTGAAAGCATCACAATATGATTTGCACTGTTACTGTGATTTTGATAACAAAATTAAATTAACTAAAAGCTCATCGTTAACAATCTTTGCAAGTGCATGAAACAGCTATTTAAGCAGAGGCAACAACCTTTTTAAGGGTATAACATGAGCTAACATCCATGATTTTACACATTCTTTTGTTAAGTGATTCTTCCTGCAATTAGTGTCAGCACTAGAAGTCAAAGATGAAAGTGCTTCTCCACAAGCAGGACTCCCAGTATTAGAAAGAAATTGTATTTAATGGATGTCTAAAAGGCAGAAACATGAATGAAATAGAAGAAAATGCATCTCAAAACAAAACCTAATTTGTAAGCCACATTAGTTAGTGGATGTTTACTGGCCTCATTTGAAAGCTCCTCCTATGCCAGTCTCCCCAGAGAAGGAAGATGTGGAGAGGGAGTTCAAATTTCCACCTTTTTACTTTGCTGAGCAGAGCTGAATGTCTCATTTTTAAAAGAATGAAGCAGAAAGGAGGCATTGCCTCTTCTACATTCCAAAACCTATTGCTTCTCAAAGATCTTTGGCTATTAGGAAGCAAATTTAGCTACTGATCTAATTTGTTTCAACTTATAAGTACTAATACCCAAGCAAGCATATGTTGAACAGGCTGGTTAAGAATATTTAATGAGAGTTTAGTTACTGATTTGTAAATGAAAAGTGCAAATGTGGCAGTTGCCATAGATCCTTGTAGTTCCTTGCTGGCACTGAGCCCAGCTAGACTTAAAAATATGCAACATATTGATGGGAGAAAAGGAGAAAAAATTTAATATTATGTGTAAAAACTTGCCGTGAAAATACAATTCTGCATATGGATCTTAATGTAAATTGTATGAGCAAGACAAAATAATTCTGAATGCATTTATGTATGCTTTGTGCTGATGGGATTAATGCAAATATTACAGTCACACCATAAATTTACAATGAAGTGAATGCCTACAGGCAATTCAGTTTTCTGTCCTTGGTAACTGTGAACAGGACTGTGTTCTGTTCTACATGTGTCAGCAAATGAAACAGTGAGGAATAATCTCTTCACTTGTACCTACCTCTTCATAACATTTCTGCCTTGGAACCAGGAAGGCCCTTTAGTGAAAAAAGAGCCACAGAGAAGACACAGCATGTTCTTGTTGCTGGAAAATAGAAGGCACGCAAGGAGAGTGAGAGGGCTGTTAATAAAACCTGACACTAATAGAAGTTAAACCTGCTGCATTCATAAATAATGACAAACTCCAGTATTCCCCTCCTCCCCCAATTATCATACACATTTCTATAAACTCTTGCCTCACTTTCTTTCCTAACCCTTGTCTAGAAGTAAAAGAAGCCCTGAGAAAGAGGCTTTAAAGAGCTGCTTCTGAAAAAGCTTAATTGTCAGAACCCTTAGTTCCCATCATGAGGCAGGAAAGAATAACCCTTATAAAAGATATTTGAGATTGGAGAGTCTTTTGGGTGACTTCCCTGGGTGGCACTGTCCATGTGAAGACTTTTTTCCTGTGGCACCATCTGACCCTCCCAAGACTGGGCTTGTGGGTGCTGTCCCTTCTGCCACTCCTGAGAGGAACATTCCAGCTCTGATTATTTCTTGGAGGGCAGCTGCAAAGCTGCCTCTGGTCACACTGCATTCTCCTCTTTGCCAGGGAGCAAACCCAGTAGGAGTTTCTCTTCTCTTCACTGAGCAAGCACTGCTCCCTCAACCCCTGATGTCAACTAATACCCTGCTCCTTGGGTAGAACTTTTCTCTGCCACACACTCACAGGCTACCTCAAAGTAATCCAAAGAACAACAGGTATCAGAAAATGAAACACAGAATTAAACATTCAAATAAGCAAGAGCTGCAAGACACTGCACAAATAACACCAGCAGTTGGTGCTTGTCCTGCATGGTCACACACAGTGCATACTTTCCAGCTTACAGTGGATGGAAAAGTCAGTTTTCCTACAGACTTTCATCACTACAGACTTCATTCCCTTTTACAACATTGTATGAACAAGACTGATATTATTTCACACACATGAAAAGTGAACCAGACAGCACTGACACCTGTTTTGGCAGACCCCATGTCATAACCAGGAGTGAGACTTTGTCAGTGGACTTGGCATTTCAGTTTGTCATCTGGATTTTCATTTTCTTTCATTTTATAAGTCACAGCCAGCATTCAGCAGTCCTGCAAGGCACAGCCAGGCAAACCACAGCCACCTGCAAAGCCCCTGCTTTGTGCCTTGTCCAGAGACAGTCAGGAATTCTGTGGGATCAGAAAGGATAAAATCTAGCACTTTCAGAACAGCCTTTAATTTCTCTAATTCCCTGGGTAGTTTACAAGGGCCCCTGTCAGTCAGCACACACTGTCCCAGGCACTGAATGCAGCACAAGCTGCTGCAAAAATCCCTCAGTATGGATTCTATCCAGCACTTCCAGAGTCTGCTCAGCAGGAAATGCAGGTGGAAGGGATCACTTTGAGAGCACCTTCAGAGCATTTACCATCACACCCTGGCAGTAGGCTGCCTGTGACACTGGAGGTTTACGTTGTGGTCACCTGTGGTTGGATTTACAAACTTGACAAAAAACACAAGTCTGCAAATAACAAAGTTCCTCTTTTACAGATTTCAAGTCCCTACTTCAGATTAGAAACATACCTTAGCACCTCAAATTAAACATCAAGGAAGTCTTAAAGGAGAGGGGAAAAAATGCATTCTTGCCGTTTAACATTCCCAGAAATTTCAACCACTTGAGATGATTTTTTTTCATTTTCCCCAATCTCCAAACCTATAACAGATTAAAAAACAAAACAAAACACTAGGCACACAAAATACTAGCATTAACCTTGAGCCTAAGTTACTAAATTGGCAAAGCTATAAGCACTTGAACATGAATTTTTCAAAAGAAAACTTTAGAAAACCTCAGCTGGACACACTCCTGTTTATATTGTGTATGTTGAGGGCATAACCTTCAGGAATTAATACAACACCATAGAGAACATTAAGACATCACACTGAAATATAAAAATCATTGAAGAGTGAAAAAGAAACAACAACCCAGCATTTTTTAAAAATGCTAAAGGAAGTATATTATTTCAAGAACATTTGCTGTGAGTGATCTGAGACTGACTCGTGTTGGAACCACCCTGCACACACCCACGTCCCTCGAGGACAGCAGGGCTGCCCTGGGGTGTCTGTGCTTGACTCATCCCTGGCCTCCCCTGCCCAGAGACACAGAGTGAGTGATGGGCCACGGGCACAAATCCTCAGCCACACACGGGGCAGCAGCTCAGAGTCCTGCAGAGCTGCTTACGGGAAAAGCCCTCGGGTTAAATAGAATCTTCCACTATCTCAGCTATGATGGGAAACTGTTACAAAGCAATTCAGATTTTTATGTGTTTATAGGTATTTAGAAAAATGTTTATATACTCTAATTAAGTTTCTATAGTCCCTTCTAGTTCCTTCCATAGGATTTCTTGTCATCCCTGAATGGTTACACAGCCGTTATTAAAGCTGATTACACACCAGACAAAGTATCTGAGCATAGTTATAAACCCTTTACAAGGAGCTGATCTAATACAGGATCTACGTGGCTCATTAAGAATCTGAGGAATTACCCTGAAGAAATGTGCCTCTTTTATAGAATATTATTTGTGTAAAAAGCACTTTTATTGAGTTCTTAAATTACACTGGCGTATAAACTGCCAATCAAAACTGCCTATAAAGAACAAGCGAATGAATCTGGTGAACAGGCACAAATGATGAAGACAAGGGCTGAGAAATCACATGAGTTACCACCATGCAACAGCATCTCAGGCAAAAGATACATTTTCTACAGGCAATAACATTTATTACATCTATCAGCTCAAGTCTATTGCTACCCCAGCATCAACGAGTTCATTCAAAGTTGAAAGAACTTTAGAGGATACTTTTATGAGCATGATTTTGCCCAAGCAAAATGGGAAATGAAGTTCAATGTCAACTGAAGTCAGAATGCACCTTCCCTATCATCATGGGAGCCTGGTCACTTGGGCTATGCAGGGCACCTGATGCAGCTGCTCATTTTACCAAAGAGAAATAACTTTTGATGAGACTGAATTTTGCATTTGTTGGCCTCTTGCTTCTAGAAAACAAATCGACCTCAAAAGCCAAGCAGCCAAGTACCAAAGCCACACACAGGATCTCAGATGCACTCCCAGTGAATTCATGCTCCTTCCTGCTCTGAGCAGGCCAGCACCCCTCACACAAACTCACTCCACTACATCCAATCTCATTCTGCCAACTCCCATATCAGCAGATGGGGCTCCATGTTCTGGCAGCAGTGACACTTCTCACATGGGACACTCTCCCTTCCCAGGACAGCAGGTCTCAGTGCCACCTGCCCCCCCGAGGGTCCCTCAGCTGATCAGTTCCTGGCCATGTTTAAAGCAGCAAAATGACCCAATGCCTTCATCAGAGCCGTGATCCACGACTGCAGTGTGCTGCCAGGTGCTCTACAGGAACAGCAGAGGAGACACACAAACATTACAAACACTCAGCTGCTGCACTAACAGCTTTGGGGCTTGGCACAGAGGTTTAGGTTGGGTAGTAGAAAAAAACAAATCACCCAGAGGGTGGCTGGGCACAGGAACAGGCTCCCCAGGGCAGGGGTTACAGCACCAGCCTGACAGAGCTCAACAAGTGTTTGGACAAGACTCTCAGAGGGACATGCTGGGATTCCTGGGGTTGTCCTGTGCAGGTCAGGAACTGGACTTTGATGATCCTTGTGGGTCCCTTCCAACTCAGAATATTCTAGGATTCTTTCTTCATTCCCATTGCCAACCAGAAACCTAGTGCTTCATTTAATATAGACAGTCCTTTTAATAGCAACCAGTATTGACATGCCATATGTAACATTTCTCCTGCTGATATAAAAAATCCTCTATGTGTTTAGCATATTAATGTCAAGGCATAACATCTTCAAAATAACCCTAAACTACCTTGACATAAGCAACTAACTAAGAGTAAACCCACAATCATCATAAACCATTTTACAACCTCTCAACAAAGTACTAGGCACCCCCAGGCTTACAGTTTATCTGAAAATTCTAATCCAATATTTAAAAAATCTCAAATATATCAATGATTGTGCAGTGAAACAGCAAATGGCAGGAAATCAGAGAGCATCAGCACTTCTGACCAGCACCCTGAGGGCTGCCTGGCTCACTGGGGCATTCAGCAGCTCTGCAGCCCAGGGCTTGTCAGCCCAAACCTGACCCAGGCTGGCCACAAGTGAAGTCACCCCTTCATTTCCACTGGAGCCCATCTGCCCATCCCACACAAAAGGGAAAAAAACCCCAAAGAACATTAACGGCATAATGAACTTCCATTTAAAACTAAAACAAGTCACTTCTTATAGAGTAGTTCTTATAGAGTAGCCTCTAAGTTCTATATAACTGAAAGAAAAAAGACCCAAAACCAACGCACACACAATCAAAACCTGCACCTATACAGCATATGGGATTTTTAATTAAGAAAAAAGTACTTTGACTGAATGCATTATAACCAGGTATTTGTTCCTTGGGCCACGCTAAGCTGTCTTAAAGAAAAAGTAGATATCCATGTACTTGAACCTCTGCCCTAAACCCACACCCGTTCCTATAGAGTATGAACCAGCTTAGTTGTTGCAAACCAGATTTTGTCTTCAAGATCAAATTTTAAAGCTTGTGTGAGATACTTATGACATGGTTTATTTATGAACACCATGAACTCAGTTAACTCTGTCGTGTTACAACAAATTGACTTTGCTATTACTTCTATCACTTTCTGTAGAGGACGTTATTTGAAAGTTTAAAAAGCAAGGCATTCTTTTGCCTAAATAATGTATTGGACGGCAACTGTAAACTTTTGAAGGCCCTCATAATGGAAATTTTACAGAATTCTTGCTAATACTTTACACTGTACAGAAAAACTTTGTCTGGAGTTCCAAAGGCTGCACAGCACAGTATTCATCTACCCAGTATTTCTTCCAGCCTTAGCTCACCGGATTCCTGAACAAATGTGCCATTAGCTATCCAAGAGATCTGCTTGGGTAGGTGTATTTTTTAGAAAAGACAGGTTAAAAATGTTGCTTTTCAGGCAGAGCTGCACTGTACAGAATGTCATCTCACTGATGGATTTAAAAATTATGTGTGGCTGCAAACTTGAGAAGCCTATAAACAGCCCTCCTCAAGCACTTCCAGCAAACCTTCCCCTTTTTTTGAACACTGCATGCTAAAGAAGAAAATAAGGTCATGACCAGAGATGTCAAATTAATTGCCTTCCTTATCTGAAACTGTTCTCCACTGCTGCTGGCCTTCAGGAGGCAACTCACATCTTTCTCTCATGAGGCCACCTCTCTTCAATTAGCTCGTGCAGACACACCACACAACAGAAATAGCTGGTGACAATCTCTGGAGTCACATAAGCAGATTAAACTCCTTTCTAGCAATGCCCTGTAATGTTACTCTGCCCATGCCCAAGCTTTGCCTCTTCTAGCCATTCTCTTGTCTGCATTTTCAACTTCTGTCTGTGACAGTTTCTAGGTTAGGGCTCACTCTGGCCTTGAATAAAGACCAATATTGCCTGCTAAACCTTGAAGTTAGTCAAGTGAAAGGTATCGATAAGTTCCTTCCATATCCCCAAGTTTTTACTATTTTCCTTACACCTTTCACATCAATCTTTGACCATGAATGTGTTCTCAGGGGCACTGACAGCAGTACCAAGCTCTTCCCAACTCATGACTGAGATAGGGTGAGCAGAGTCTGCTGCACAGGGGTCAGCTCCCTCTTGAGCCTCCCTATTTTCAGAATAAGGCACAGCAGCACGGAAAAATTTGACACGTGTCCCTACAAACATTTGTTTCTTGCACTCATAAACATGCTCAGTATTGCATGGAGACAGGCCTTGGTTTTATTATGTTTTTTAATCATTCTCTAAATCTACAGTGGGATCAAATTATTTCCTAGGATGTCAAATCACTGAAGATCCAAAAAGAGGATGTAGAACATGCAAATGTTCCATGTTCTTTTGAAATTACTATTTCCTCTTTGTCAAATCCTTCTCATAAGAGGAGGTAGGAGGAAAACTGTCTACGAGCTCAGGGCACTTTCCAGTAGGAGACAACAGCATTTCCTGCAGGAGCTGCCAGTGAAAGGGACAGAATAAACAAAGTCTGCTCCTGGGTTTCACAGAAGCTACTGACATCAGGAGTTTATTATCAATTCTCTTTTCCTAAAAATAGACCTGTGTATAACGATTGGTTTTGGTACTACAGCTAACAATAAATGAAAACATTTTACAGACCGTGCATTATTACTGAGATATTATTTGCTTTTTAGATTTCAAATTTAATCTTTCCCAGAGGTCTTATATAGAGCAAAGAGAGGTCCATCCAATTTTTAGTAGACAAGCTAAACAAGTTTCTCTTGGAAAGAAGAATTTTCATCAGACTAGGTTAACACAAAGGTATGGGTGCTATTGTTCATGTCTAGAGTGTCAGGTCCTGCAGTGATATTCAGACTCTTAACTGAGCCCTCACATAAAAAACCCACAGCTCACACCTATAGAGTAACTCATGCATGTTTCCATGGATACAACTATATTCAACCATGACACAGATATTGTATGTGTGCATATACAGAAAATCTTCTAAAACACAGTCCATACACAGAAACCTAGGCCAGCTTTGCTGCTCACCCAACTTCAGTCATGATGAAAAATGCAATTAGAATTATTAGTTTCCCCTTTCAGGGGTTACCATTTTTCACATTAAAGAATAGCTATTCCTCTGGGGTATTCAATATGCACCTGAAAGGGAAGAATCCAGTCTCCTAAAAAAGATAATTTGGCTGTTTCTAGTCATCCTTACAGGTCCAAAGTACCACCTGGAGTGTTAGATGTACTCTGTACATCTATCTGCACTTACTGAGATTCACTCAGGTACTTTTTTATCCACTTACCATACAATCACTGGCTAAGTAAGATGGACTTGCATTGCTTTTAATAAAATCAGTCCAATATTTAACATTGCACATCATGAAGCTGAAGCCTAAAGCTGCAGAGAACTAACTGGCCTCCATGATGTTCTTAGTTTTAACATTTTGGAACTTGCTGCCACCCAAATCTACTGCACACAGAGTCTCCAAGCTGTTACATGGGGTCATGGCTTGGAGACAGGCACACGACACAGTACACACTGAGGGTCAGCAGCAAACAGCACATTTCAGTGTTCAGATCTTTCTATAGAGTAATTTAAAACCCTTGGGCTTAGACAGCTGCTTTTCTGAGTCTCAGCCCTGCCCAGCTCCTTGACCATGATGTGCTGCTCTCTGGACTGGCCATGACTGGCTGAAGTCTCTGTTTGAGTTCCATTGTTCACCCAGGGACTTGTTTCTAGAACAAGCCAGGTTGGCTGAATTAGATTTATCTTATCTAGCTAAAGACTACCTGTGACATCAAGCACCATATGAACTATAACATTTTCAAGAGAAATATTACCTCGATTACACAAATACTTATCTCATACTTCTGTAAAGGTTTAGCACCTGAGAAATCTCCCCACACAAATTTCCTCTGGTATGCTTATAAGGAATGGATATTATAATCAGATCTACAAGTTACTTCTACTGCTACTACTCATAAGTAAATACCTTTTTATTAGGTTCAATAATATTTAGCACTGGGGAAAAAGCACTTAACTACTAAAGAGAAAACACCCTGTATGTGCACAACAGGCCAATCTCTTTAGTGTCTCTGCCAGCCACACAAAGATGAGATGATCTCTGTGTTTGAGGAAATCCTCCTGAGTCTGTAACCCAATCCCCACAGAAGTGCTGAAGAAAAAGTTGATGCTGCTCCACGTTTGTGACTATAAACTTTCGTCACAGCACGTTCAAATGGTAATAATTTTGGAAGGCATTTTAAAGGACTAGGATTAAAACTTTTACTGAAAGGGAGTTCAAATCCCAAGGAAAGTATCAATTTCCACTATAAGCTACTCACTGAAAACTCTCCTAATGTACTTATCCTTCAACTGCTCTAATAAATTATTGCCATGGCAGAGAATCTTTAACAAAACCAGAGATATTTACAGTGCTGTCAGTATTACAATTTTAAAAAGCAATTATCAAAATGAGACAGATTTAAGGAACATTTTTTCTAAAGCTCTAGATGTGCTGAAATAAACCAGTGTCCACTCTCAATTTTCAGACTTGGAATTACTGGGAAACAGGAGATCCTGAGTGACACAAGTCCTGGAAGAGTCAAAGGCAGCACAGCCTCTGGATATGAATAAGCAGCAGACTGGTGACACAGGACACACAACGACACCATGAATGGTTTCAAGCATCAGTGCTTTATTATTCCCCAGCACAACCTTTTATGCCCTTTTCCCTTCTGCATAACACCAGTGTGCCCTTTTAGTCTTTTGTGACTAAATCAGCATTCCCTGCTCCTTCTCCTTTAATGATGCTCACCTGTCTCACACAGCTGCACCTTAGCGGGGTGAGGTTGCCTGCAGCACTCTCTCTGTTCTTTTACAATCCATTCTCCCACAGACTGGTGAGCACTGGTAAGGGGAGATACCCTCATATTACCTATATTAGAGTGAGAACTCAACAACACAATATAATCAGAATTCTTAATAAAGCTGGCAAACTTCTCAACATCCATGTTACCACTGAGGAATCGGATTTAACAAAAAAAACCTTTCTTATTTTTTGTTAACAAAAAGGTTTGCCATGTTTCCTCAATGGCAGAGAAACATTACATGAAGATAATTGAAAGTTCAGTTCTAGTTCTGGTTTTTTTCAGAGGGGTATTAAAACCTTTCCTTCCCTTGTGCACTTTAAGGGGTGAGGAAAAGCACAGAAATTTTAATTTAAAGAAAGAGAAAATCAACTGGAATCGTGCTTTATAAAAGAAATTCCATTTTTCTTAATTGTTTTTAATTCTTTCATGTGTCAACTGTAAAACACTATCTTGTTCATCACTTCACCATCCACCAAAAGCTGTGGTTCCCCACAAACTTAACAAAAGCTTTTTATTTTTCTTTTTGTAAGAAAACTGAGCATTATTACCACTTCCTGGAAAAGCTTTCCTGATGAATGGAAAGCCATTATTTACAGGAAGCCTTTGCAAGGCAGGAAAGACCAGACCTTCAAGCAGGAGAACTGGGTTTTGTTCATCTCATAAAGATTGTGAGAGCTGAATTAAGAGCCAGCCTTACAAAGGCAGCGTTACAAAGGCTGCATCCAAAGGTTTTGGGCCTGGGACTGCCTGAGCTCTGCATCTGCATCCCCGGCACCTCTGGGAGCTGGAAATGCTCCTGTGTGAGGCTCTGCCCATGGTCCATAAGCTCTTGGCCCCTGGCACTAATGGACCACTCCCTCCAGGAAATTGCCACCAATACAGCAGCCTGGCAAAGACCACCACTGCATGCTCAAAGCACCAGATCTGAACGTCCTTGATGGGGCAGGGTTTTACAATACTTCACAGAAGATGGCATTTTTCACCTTTCTGTGTGTGTGAGAAGGAAAAGCAGTAAGCTGCTGAGAGACTGAATCAATACCAAAATCAAGCCAGATCAAGCTTTCAAGGTAAGGAACACCAGGCCAGAACCTTCTGAATAGGGTCAGTTCTCTCTCTTTATACATTCCCAAGATTTAATAGGCTTCACTTGTACAACTGTAGACTTATTTTCTACAGGGCTCCCTCCTTGTTCTGTAATTACAAGCACAGGTGTAAACCTGCTGTTCCCCAACATTTGAGTGCTCCATTTTGAAACTCTCATTTTTATTAATAAAGTAATAAGTACACCTTAACAAGGTATCCTTTTATACCAGATGGAAACCTGTAATATGCTGCTGACAGATCCTTTTTTTCAGTGTAAGTGCATAAGTATTCCTAAGACCAGCAAGAACATTCCCATAGCTCTGGTAAGGAAGGATAAGATTGATCTGTGTTGTCAGGCAACCAATTGCAAACTAAATATAACACTTCTAAATGCTTGTGTATCTCAAATTCATTAAACACAGAAACTAGATAAAAGGGGTTGTGTAACAGAAAACATAACCACCAGCTTTTTAAAAATCAATGTAATGGTAAAAGCACATGTGACAGCACAATTAGCTAAGATTGAATTTTTTATGACTATGAAAATTCCTCTGTGAAATATGCAATCCTAATAAGCATGGATGTCTCACTGCATACACTCTCTTGCAATATCAAGTTTCAGCATGTGTGCTATGTGAAGAGATCTATGCTCAAAAGAAAGTAGTAAGTGTATCTACAGATTGTTTCCTACTAAACTCACCACACAAAATTAAGCATTTTACACAGTAAATGTGTATCTTGAAATTTGCCCAGATTGGAGCAGAAAGAGCCCTGTATTAGTGGATGGCCAAAAGTTGAAGTGGATTGGGTGAGAGGAGTCAGCTACAGTACAAAGCAAGTAAGAGACTTGTTGCTGGGGGCTGCAGTAACAGCACCTTATAAGAAGTAGCACGCACCAACATGATCCCATTTTCTAGAAACACATCTATTTCAGAGCCATTGTAGATAGTTGCCATCTTAAAATGTATTCCAGCAGAAGCAGATGGATGGGACTAGGAGAGAGATCTGGCAACACTCAAAACAGCAGCTTCAAACTTGGGGACACAGTGACATCATGCTAATTAGTTCACATCATAATCAGACTGGCACAGCAATGGTGCCACGAAAGTGCTCCTGTGAACCTCACATACATTTGCACACCCACACCACCCCGTGGAGCCTCTGTCCTTGAATAGATTCAAAACTTGACTGTACAACTGGCTCAAGGCAAAATTGTAAATTGTCACTTTAACTGCATAAAATATAAATGCTATCAGATACATGAAAGAAAATAGAAACAGCTGCATGCAGAAAGGGCAAGCAGAACCTAAACCATTCTCTGTCACAAGGCAGGTATCAGACTTACAAATTATAATATATTATAAGGCTGAGAAAGAATTAATTAAGGGCACAGAGGTTTTTTTTTTCCTGGGGTATGTTTTTTAAATTCTTCTCCTAATGGTTCTGTCCTTTTCTGTAACTGAAACGGGGTTTCTAAATGGGGTCCATAGCCTATAAAGGTGTTAGCATCACATTTCAGCACCTGGGTGAACAAAGTCCTGATAAGAGCAAACAGGGCAAAAAGAAACAGGTCCAAAAAGAACTCAAAACATTACCAAGCTTAACAAAAAATCTAATAAAACTGTGTTCAAAAATATCCAGCTTCTTTTTGAACAAATACAGGTATTTTTTGACTCCCTGGTATATACTACAGACTAAATATTACCAGAATACTCTGTTGCTAAACAGTGCATATATACTATGTATTTCGAGAGAGAGCTCAAATAGAAACATACAAAATGTGTCTCTAAAATAGCCACTCAAACACCAAATTATGTGAACCAATTGCCCATCTCACATTGCACAACACTCTTTCCATCTTTGTGACTTGAATCTAGACTTCTGATAGCTTCCCACAAGTATTTATTCTGTCTGCAGCACAAAGAGAATAAATAAAAAGAGTAATGGGATGCAATTTTTAAATGAAAACAGATATATAGGAAGGCCTAATTTTTGCTCATTGCCACTGTTGTGAATAGGTGAAAAACTACAGTAGTAACCAATGTAAAGGAAAATGAGGCCATAATTATTATGAGTTGACTTTGGAAAGCATTCATTTTTTCTTCTATCAAATTGAATTCTCTACTGGCACAGACACGGCAAACAATTAACTCCACTCTGCATATCTGCTTGGTTGGGAAAAGCCTTCCTGTTACAGTAACATTGACACAGACACGTAAGAAATTTCATCAGAAATAACATGTCACAAACAAACTTGACACTGAGGAAGCCAGCATGGACCAAAACTACTCCACACAACTGAACTGTCCTGCCATGCACCCTGACAACACGCAGATGCCTGCAGCACAAGGATGAAGTCATGTATTAAGCAGCTGGATCAAGCTCTCCACAAATCTACACAATCCATCCATGCCCTAGAAACAGCTGAGAAGTTGGCCTCTCTCCATCTGATCCCAGACAAGCCACTTAAAACAATTCCTTCTTTCTCCCTCTTAATGACATCTAATTACTGTCAGAGCAGAGCTCGTACCTGCCCAATAATCCACTGCCTGTGCCAAGACACTGGATTCCCTCAGCCTGTTAAAATCCTTGTTAGATCACAGAGACAATACAGATTATTGAATTTAAAGATGCCTTCTGTGGGAAGGGATAGTTTGCCAGTAGGAATAAGGAGCTTCTCCCTTTTTGTCCCAACTAGCTTTACACATCAATTATTTCTATCCCAGTACTCTCACAACAGCCCAGGACCATTTTCTTTGTGGTATTGATCCAGTTCACATTAAAATAATATAAAACCTGAGTTATTTTCTCTTCCTTTTGTTTGTGTAGAAGCAAGCAAATAGAAGTGTAGGGTCAGAAATCAAACACCTGAGTACTAAGGGAAATAAATGCAATAGCTTGGATGTAAGCTGCTCTTGATGCCAGAGAAACTGAAGGTAGCAAACTGCAGTTTCAATTTTTAAAAGCACTCAGATTTAAAGAATTTAAAGGAATACAGACCAGAACCTCAGGCTTATGCTGCAAGAGAACTGCCAGAAGTGAAGGAAAATTTAAGGACACATGCATAAACAGAACATATGGAGGAAGAGGCAACACAATGTTTCTAGAAGAAAATACGGCTCGTGAGCTACGAGTGTTCTTGGAAAAAGTCACAGGCATATGGACAAGATATATCTGCCTTTGTTGGATTTCCATAAGGCTTCTGATCACACATATTGGTGACATTTCTCATTAAAGTAATCTGTGAGGGACAGAAATACACACGTTAAATTGGTTAAATGTTCGCAAATGAATGATACAAAAATAAATCCACCATCTAATACAAAAATAAATCCATCATCTAATACAAAAATAAATCCACTGTCTAATACAAAAGTAAATTCACCATCCAACCCAGGAAGGCTCCAGTATGGCCTCACTGCTCAAGCAGCAATCATGTAGAGATCAGGCATAGCACAGATTTCTGCTAAAGGCTAAACTGTTCAACATATTCATAAATCATCTGCAAAAGGGGTGAATACCAAGATGAGAAATTCTGCTTATGCTGAGAAAGCATCTATAATAATAAAAATATAACTTGTCTGCAGAGATTTGTGGAGGGTTCTGACAGTGCTGAGTGACTGATAGAAGAGCAGATAAAACTACACTTACAATTCAAAGTAGTGCATGCAGAGAAAGATGATCCTTACTTTATACACAGAGTGATTGACTTGGAAACTATTACCTAGGAATGAGATTTTGAATTCACAATCTACCCTTCCATAAACACCTTGACTCAAACTTCATTAGCAGTTAAAAAAAATCAAATCAAATACTAGGAACTATTAGCAAAGGAATAAGCATGCTCTAAACTAAATATATCAGTACTGCATCTGGAAAAGAGGCAGATAAGAGTATGATGAAGACTTTTAAGATACTAGAAGACAGGGAAAACTTAGATAGGAAAAAAGCGTTCAGTAACTCTCATAATACAAGAGCTATAGGATGTCAAATGAAATTGCAATATGTAATTACATTGTAGAACTCATTCCCTTAGGATATAAAAATTTACAAAGGTTCAGAAATAAAGTGGATCATGAATGGTGAGGGAAGTGTTATTATGTGCTTCTCCTGCTCTTAAGCATTTTCCTAGGCACCTGCCCAAGCATTGCTACAAACAGGATCCGGGTTTGGAAAAAGTCTGAATTAGGCTCTGCTGGGCCAAACAAGCACACTACAGCTCACTTGACAACATGTGGGAATTGCATTCTGCAAGGGACTTAAGTGAAGCATTACAGGATACTCTGAGCAGTTTACAAAAAAATCAGAAAACAAGCCTAGAAGACACAGTTTTCAACATTCCTCATAACCATGTTGTTTTCATCCTTTGCACCACAAGAACTGTAAGAAGAAAATTACTCAGCAGACCCTGCCCAATTCTAAATCACACAGCCACACTCCCAGAGAATCAATGTGCACATAGAAGCTGTAATGGTTTCCTCTAGTTTTAGGAAAGCAGATTAAGATATGAACTATAATGAAAACAGAACAATAAAGGTAAGAGCAAGAAACTTTATCTCAGTCCAGAAATATTAGAGATCCAAATCTAGGAGAAAATAGCCCATCAACTCCATAGTTTATGATTTTCCACATCAGATTTTTCCTCCTACCAAGTACTAAGAACATTCCTTGTTTTATTTGTAGTTATTGCTTTTTTAATATATAGAAAAATACTGCTGTTGAACTATTAGATGACTACTTTTCCAAGATTAACATTAAAGGAACAAACATGTTCTCAGCCTTACTACAGCTCTGGAGACAGAAATAGTACCAGCAGCTTTGACACCACAGGAGTCTATAGGAGATATTATAAACTCATAACATCTTGTTTATGCCATTTTTATTTAATATATATTGTATTTCCACAAATCAAATCACAAAGTAATAATGTGCCTACAAAACAAAAGTGTGCAGAGCCAGGTGCCACTAATGTCACTACTTGATACTTAGGGAAACTAAGGCAACAGAACAAATATTTGTACTGACTCGTAACAAAAGTGGCAGAATGAGTAAGACAACTTTATTTCTGTATCTAATAGCAAACATTGCTCTCTGCATAGCAGCCACATAACTTCCCAACCAAGGGAACCTCCTTTCTTCTGGATGCAATGCACTGAGTTGGTCAAGTTGGATTACCTACACTGAAGGCAAGGACACAGAGCAATAAAACCCGTGATTCAGACAACTTGTGATTTATTTCTGCTTCCACCACTGCCCTGCCGCTTTGCCTTGAGCATCAATTTCACCTCACCCAGCTGAACAAGTCCCATCCTTTGGCTGTGCATGGTGCCCCTCAGTGGGCTGTAAGCTCTGCTGGGTCAAGGATTGTGTTTTCACACTCTGCAGCACCACTGCCTCCCACAGCTGCATCTCTGGTGCTGTGAAAGCCCTTTGGGCCATGTCCAGAACAAACAGGACATGAGAGGATCCCTTCACACGTGCACAAGGAGGAAAATAAGGTAATAGGCCAGGGAGTAAAGGTAAACAAAAAAGTCCTCTTCAGTTACACATGTGGAATGTTCCTGACACAGACAAAACGTTCCACCTGCAGGAGAAAGTCTGTCCAAAAACACCACACACAGGAAACTCGATGGTTGTGTCACCACTGGGGTGTCACCAGGCAGGGCCCATGGGAAGCACAGACTCTTCTGCCAGCACTAAACCACGTGGCAGGGTGAGTGTCACTGAACACTCCTTGAATTCTCCTCCCTCCTCAAACACCTGAGCTAAATAACTGCCTGTGAAAGAAAATCAGTGATTCATTACCAGTTCAGCTTCCTTTTCCTCCAGGGGATCAGGGATGCTCTCAAGACAGATCAGAGTACAGAAGAAAACAAGACTAATGAGTCCAAGCTTGAGGCATTTGCAAGACAGGTAGGAATAAGATGGAGCAGACTTGGTGTATTCATGGCCAGTCAACTGGCCACAATAGTCAACTGACTTTTCATTTTAACATAAAGAACAGTGGAGAGGTTTAATAATTTGGGAAAGGTCAGCATCCACTCCTACCTTCACAAACCTGAGACGTTAACACAAGGCACCTCTGAGAACTTTGTCTATGACAGATGGAATGGAGAACTTTGCCTGTGACAAATGGAGAATGGACACTCATTTTAATGTGTTTGAGATGTCATGAGTAGCAACTCAGAGCCATACAAAGTAGGAGCCACCCTACTGGATGTATTTTTTTAAAAAAAAGCACTTTCTACAATTAGTTTGAGCAACCAACTGTAAGACGGCTTTCAGCTAGAAATATCTTTTAAATTAGAAGCCACAACTGAGCAAATAGAAGATTATTTACAAACATTTATTATTTATTTACAGACACTCCTGCAAATGGAGTCTTCTCCCTAAAAAAATCTGACAGAAACTTTAAAGAATAGCACAATTTTCTGTGATGAGCATATCAGATACTTTGCAGGTTAAAATGTATCCCTGGCTAGAATAAAAGTAGCACATGAAGGTTCATGGGTCAGCTAACTGGAAGACCTGTATCAATACTACTAGTCCCATCATTAAGCACTGTAGCTAGGAAATACGGTAATATATGTTTTCAAAAACTTCTGATTGCTCCTTTTGAATTTTTTTCAAACAAATCCATATGTTTAAAAAGTCAGTTCATTGAGCAAAGTGGCTCTTTACATTAGGAAAGTTAAAGATTTAAATAGAAAAAGCCCTGGCAGGAATAGCTGCAGTGGATGGTTTTAAACAGAGCACAGAGGAAGAGAAGGGGGCAGGAAAAAGCCATTAAAAGCTCTAGGGTCTTCCAGTACATTCTCCTCTCTAAATGCTGAAAAAATAAGCACAAGGAAAGAAAAGTGGAAAAGCTCACAAAGTCTGTGCTAGTCTCATGTCAAGAATAAGAGAGAGAATCAGTGGAGATCTGGATTTTTCTGAATCATTTAAGTCAGCCTTAGCAGAGTATGGGTTTGTGTCTTTTTCAGATTTTATAGGTTTCTGACAGCCTCAGGAAACCTTCTATAAAAAGTCAGAACTTTGATTACATTACTGTCAATATTTTAGGTTTAAAAGACAGATGTGGGAGCTCACTCAACCTTGCCACAAACACACACCTCAATTTAAACTGCACTGTCAGCACTGCAATACTGCCTTTAAAAAGCAGCACACCAACAGGATAACTTTCAATCTCTAAAATATTTACATATACACAAAGGGTTTTAGACAGAACTTATTTTAAAGCTCAAATCCACTTTAATTCAAAGACAGTTTTGTGACTTCAATAGGAGCAAGATCAGATAAAACAGATAAAATATAATCAAGGTGTGTGTGATTATACCACTGAGTGCTTTTCAGCTGTAGATTTATGCTACAGTGAGAGATGAAACAATCCCCTTTAAGACACTCTAGAACCAAAGCTACGGTATGACTCTGCCTGTTCTCAGCAGCTCAAAGAAGAGGACATCCAGAAATCAAACTACAACCAAGAGACTCATACTTGCAGTTTGCAATTTCCTCTGTAAAGACATCAGAGAACGCCTTTAATTGGAGTGTCTAACTAACCTCTGAGTGCTCAGACTGCAGACTAATCCTGTATCTCATGGCAATTTACTTAAGGGCATTAAAATGCTTTGAAAGAAAGATATTTATACCAACAGTCTTACGATTGTCCAGTGCCTTGTGCCAGTGCATGTGAAGAAATGAACATTTCATGTGTGTGGTGTAAACAACTAATGAAGTGAGACCACTCCTATTTTGTCTGTACCACCAGTACAGCCACAGATAACTTTTAAATCAGGTCCTTGTGCCCACACAAGCAGACACCACAGGCCACTTGCTTCTTGCACAGTGCTCATTTCCACAGCGAGCACTTCAGCAGCTCCCCTGCATCCCCCCACAGAAAAAATGAGGTACAGAGCTTGTAGAGAGCTCCCAGCACACCCAAAGCCAGCACAGAGCAGAGGTAAAACAATGGGATTTCAGAGAGAGTTTCCCATACTCTGGTCTACCTCAGTGTATTAAATCTGCTTCCCACTGTTTAAATGGAACCATTTGGGATGTCAGGGGAAAAGCACATTTTCAACATCTACAGTAAGTAGGACCTTAAAGCTGCAGATATTACATTGGTCATCTCCACATTGGAAGACCTTTCCCATGCAGCACATCCCAAATGCCCAAGGCAATGCAATTAGAGTTAACACCAGGCCAACCTCCCAGCACCACGGGATTGGCAACAATTCTTCACAACGTGCACCAGTTCACAAATGTTTGGCTTTGTGTCCTGTAAATTTCAATTTACTTCACCTTGCCCACCTCAACAGTATCACATTTTAGATTATTTACTGGGATTTTTTAAGCAATGGAGGAGCAAACCTGTGCAATATACATATTGACTAACTCTGAAATAGTACTTTGACCCGAAGAGAAAAATCTACTTTTAGAAGCAACTGGTTTACACAAAGCATCTTTTTTCCTCCCTTAACTCCCTTTCCCTTCAGCTCACACCTTCCAATTCTCCTAAAATGAATACATATAGGATAAAGCAGTTGAATTCATTAACATTTAAGTTTGTTCTTCCAGATAGTTATACCTTATATAGAATAGGCAACAAAGTCAGAGTATTTCAAATACGAACTGCTGCAAGCCCAAGAGTCCTTTTATTTTGAGAACAGTGCAATATGCAAATATGGCACTGCAAAGGACTCCATTTCAGTAAAAATTCATCACCATGTGTCAAATCAAAGCTTTTCTCCTCCTCATCCTCTCAGTATGAGCATTTTTCCTGTGAACCTGTGATCTAGCTAGAATTTCTTGCAGTTTTTTACAGTAATGGGCAAGTTATATAAATGCACTTGAAAGCTGAATAAAGTCTTGTAAGACACAGTTAGAGCTGCCAGTGTTTGTAATGCCCAAAATGTACAAAATTCATTGAATCATCAAAATGACCTTCCAATTTGGTGATGTCATTCCTTCACCTTCCCACACTGCATTCCACATTATCATCTATTAAGTGCTTACTTTTGTGGGGTTTTTTGTAGGACATGAAGGAATCAAGGAGTTATGTCTAAAATTTCATACTGGGAGGTTGATAATAGAATCATCTGTAACCTGAAATAGATACAAAATCCAAACACTACTCTGGACTGCACTCTGACACAGACTTCCCAAGTACATCCAAATAAGTCATTTAACCTCTCTGCCCCATTTATGCCACCCACCAGGCATTTCATTTCTGTTCCAATGCTGTAAGTTACTGACATTTAAAGGCAAAAATCTGCATTACTGAAATGCTCAAAGTTAAAAGTAGTTCTCCATCTTTCAATTCTCTCAAGAGCTACAAAGTCAGGACTGAAAAAAGGATTTTCTGGAAGCAGTCAAACGAGACCACTTGTACAGGTGAGATTTCTACAAATAAATGAGGTTGCTGGGGGAAAATAAAGTCTAAGCAATGGAAGACACAAGACATTAGATGCAACACATGTACTAAAGGCTGCTGTAGAAACAGCAGCTCACCACGCTGCACCTTTGGAAAACCACCATGGTGCTAGCACACAAAAAAGGCCACTCTGGGACCAGTTTTACCCACAATACACGTCTGTAGTTCATTTACCTGATGAATCTAAATTGCACAGTCTGTCTCCTGTGATTTCAGCCTCCTTTAACTTATCCTGATTAGTCTTCCCAGCACTTGTTATTCAACGGTTCAGATCAGCAGCCCCTAACTCGAGGGGTTAGTAATTGTGTGGAGTCACTCGTACCTGAGAGGAACAATTAGACAGAATCCTTTGGCGCAAAGACAGACACTGAGTGAGGTAAATACAGCGACAAAGCTACAGGAAAAAAACAAAGCCTACTGCTTTCATGCCAGTGTAATTGATGGCAGAAGCTCAGTCACTAGAATCCAACAGGTAATTTCAGCATGGACAGTCAAAATCTGCAGAAAAAGACAATATATATTCAGCTACGCTTACAGCACATGTGGCTATTTGCCAAAGAAATTTAGTGTCCCATAGCAACTGTCTAAAAGAAGCTTGCATCACTGAAAATGCCAGCTTTCCCACTTGTTATTGTGGCATGCCAATACTATTTTTAGTTTGATTTGATGATGATCCCTGTATTTGTAGAAGGGACTGCTTTGACCAATAACGCAGGTACATCTTTTCTCTGCAAGAGGTGAAAGGACTGTTTTAAAATAACCCTTTCACACATAAGTAGACAAAATAATTGAAATAAAAACTGATTAGATAAGACTACTAATTAACCCATTTGTCATCAACTGATCTGTTACCAACCAATTTGGTCAATTCATTAAGAAGAACTGCCTCATTACATTCAGCACAGATTATGAGAAGTATGAAGCTTTAACACTCTAAGGCAACAGAAAACCTTCCTTCCTTGTGGAAAAGTTCCTAGTTGCCTAGAAAATCAATTAGCAGCACAATCTGTTGAGTAGATCATTTACTCCACCTTTTGGCAGAACAAAGGAGTGCAATGCAATTGGGTTCCCTCTTCCTCCCCCACGCCACCAATGCTGGAAGCTCAGAGTGCTGCAGATACAAAAGGCCTCATGGCATTGCTTCTCCCACAAGGGGAAAGCTCATCACTGAATATCTCTCATTCAGAAAGTAAAAATAGATGCCAAATAGTGATGCCTTGTATAAAAGGATGCTGTTTAAATGCATCAAGTCTCAGCTAAGATCTTCATGCAATAGAGCTGGTAGAGACTGGAAGGTTCCAGACTCCAGCCCAAGAGCTCTCTGTTCTCACTGAAGTTGCCAAGTTATTGCTACTTAATTAATTCGAATAAAATGGTCCATACCAAAAATAAGAAAGTCAGAACATCCTTAAAGCACCTTGAAAAGAAATGTAAATGAAGAAATCCTTGGAGAAGCATGAAAATATTATTGCAGATGAAGAAAGCATCCTCATTCGTTAGTCACTGATATTTCCTTCCTACCAGGTCCTTCAGTAACAGCCATAAAAACCCAAAACAACAGTCCAACCACAGAATTATTACAATTAAACAATGAGTGGTGCTTTTTTTTCAGCTGTAGAAAATACATAGAAGGCTGATAGAACAAGTAAACAATTAAGACAGCATTTTGAGTGTACGCTTATGAACAGCTCTAAAACATGGAGACAATACTCAGCTCTACTAACATCACAAAAGCTCTGCCCTGGAGAACCATGGAAGACAAAAAAAAACCAAAAAAACCACCAGCTAAGGTAAGAAAAACTTCTCTGTTATGGGAAATACTTCTATATAACTATTAAAATGGCATTGCTATTATTTTTGCAGCTGTAATATGGCATTGCTTCAGGCACATGAGCATTATGTGCAGTAATGTAACCCATGATTACAGGAAGCAGATAAATGGGCTCACATGGAGCTATTTCCCAGTATTCCTCATTTGAAAAACACTTTTTTTTTCAGTTACTGTAAGACAAAAACATTAATGAGTCTTATTCACAAATCTTTTTATAGAAATACAAAAATTTAATGCTCCAGTAGGAAGCTAAATTTTTGGAGTGTTCTCAGAAGTCCTGATTCTCTCAAAGTAGCCCTAAATTTGCAACACAAAAATCTGGGAGAGACATGCTCAGGAGAGGAACAGAAGCCACATCAATCAACTGAATTCCAATGCCAGCTTGATCCCTGACTGCACCTTACACTCCTGACAGAGAATGAATTTGGGGAGCCCAAAATTTCACTAGGCTTTTCCTGTAGTTTTAGGAAAAAAACCAAAAATGCTGTAGAGAAATTCAGAACTGACTGAAAATTGTTTACACAAGCACACCTTAGGGGAGAAGAAACACTTTGTACTTCACAACTCTGGATCAGATCACATAAATAGAAAAAAAATGCAGAGGCTCACAGGTATTGCCAGTAAAGAGCAAAGCATACTTGTATAAATGAACATCACAAATAGTAGCTTAGTTAAATCACTCAAATATGATTAAATTTTGAGTCAAATAAAAAAATTCTCTTCACACTGAGAAATAAATGATATAATTACAAGCAATCTAATAAACTCTTCATTACTTTAAGAAGTTAGGCATTAATTAACAAAATTAATCTCACTTTTTTGTGTTGGAGGATACAACCAGTAAAATCTTGTACAACAGGAGTAAAAGAGGACTCAGAATCTGGCAGAAAAACATGCAGAGAACAAGGGAAATCAATGGCTCAGTGCTAAGCAAATCAACTATTTAAAGGGCAGCACTCAGGGAGAAAGGAAGGGAGAAATACAGAAAGGGAAAGTAGAGAAAAATAACAGAAAATAATAAACTGTCTGCAGGGTGATCAGGTTAAAGCCATTAAAACACCTCACCTGTGCTGAAACACAGCAGTTGTGACAAATGACCCAGAGATGCACAAAAAGGCAAGGAGCTATCCCCAAATTCCCCAGTAAGGAAATGAAATGCCTCCAGTTAGGGAAAGATCAACACAATTTCAAAGCATGAAAGATAAAATCGATTTCAGTTTGTGCAAGGGAAAGCCAGACACACACACCACACACACACACACACACACACACACAAGTGTTGTTCAGTTTTACTCTTAGGAATCACTGATTTAGATTAAAAAGGCTGAGCTGGCTCTTCAGTATTCAGTGCCACTTGTTGATGCCGTGTACTTCACAAAGCCTTTCTGCAGGTCACTTGGGTTAAAAGGAAACTTAGTGAGAGGAAATTCTGCTCAGAATCAGACCATTGATCTGTTGACTGTGAGAAATATTTCTGTCATGCCTTATTTTGCATTTAATTTCAAATTAGGAGCCCTGAAGGGCAGGTTTAATCAGAAAGTCTGATTGGCAACATCTGCCAAGACAATATATCCTTATGACATCAGTGAATTATCCCCACCCTTTTTAATTTGGGTTTAAGCATTAAAAAAAGTATTTGGATAATACCTATAGCATATTGAAATCCATAATCAGTAAATGGAAAAGGGAACAGATTTTTTTCCATCATAGAACTGCAGCTACATAATCTACAGTATGTTCTGCATCTTTTTGTCAGCTAATTTTATTGCTTCTCAAACATGAGGGCTTTGCTGTCACTTCCACAGATATATCTGTTCCAGATAAATTTAAATGAGGAGCAAATTAGAAAGTTATAATTTAGGAAAAAGTCCTGCCAACTGTTGTTTTTTACCATATGCAAACCATACACTGCTGACCTATGTCAGCTCTTCCTCCTTTTTCCTGCCTTTCAGATTCCCACAAACAGTCACAATCCCTTCCCATTTTTGAACATATATAGCAAATATGTGTCTGTACAATCATCTGCCACTGTGTCACCAACTGCAGGGCAAATCTAAGCACATCCAACCAGGGCAGGCATTCCAGAGCCAGTGTGCAAAATTAGGCTAAGTAGCAAGCTGGTTGCAGGGCCACAGGTCTCAGCCCAGCTCAAGCATGTCAGGTGCCTGAGATCCAGGATGAATCCAGCCCACTGACAGCTCAGCTGGTACCAGGACTGGGCCAGCTGCACTGGCTTTGGTTTGGCTGTTTTCACAAATCAGACTGCTTAAATGCAGGCTGAAAATGTCCAGCCCTGAAAAGGATGCAGGTTTTTAAACTTTCAAACCCTTTTTCCCTCCTCAGCCCCTTTCCATGCTTTACCTACTTTTCTGATAATGCAATTTGGTCAACTCTGTAGTGCTGAAATGCCCTGGTCAGAGGCCAAGTTCTAGTTGCTTTATCTGCAAAGTCACTCACATGCTGCAATAGTTAGAGTCACATCAAGTCTCCACTTACTGCCTTGGCTTTGCCCTCCAGGAATGAGTTGATAACAGTTTCTCTACAATATTCAGGTGCTTTTAAATAGATCTATCAGGATCTGAGTAGTTCTTGTGAAGAAAGTCCAAGGACTTTCACATTTGTCTTCAACCTTTTGCCATTAACAAGCTGAATCCAGTCAATTTGGGGCTCACTCAGAGGGAACACTCATTTTCCTGCCTGTCCACAAGCACCACAGCTTTGCAGCTTTGGTTCTGCTCTCGCTTTTAAGAATGTAGCAGTAAGATGAAGTGAGGAAATAAGACTGGGTAGACGAAACCCTAAAGAGAACAAGATCCAACAGCATTGTTAACAAAGGCAGACTCAGGAAAAAGTCACTTTATGTGCACTCACGAGACTTCCTCTAGCCCTACACTAATCTCCATTGCTGCCTTTGCCAGCTCTCAGGCACCAATGTGTCTTCCAGACTCTCATATCACTTCCTGGCATGACTCATGAAACCTGACAGTTCAGAACTTCGTAGATCTGGATTTCCATCTCATGTTTGAATGTTTTTCCCACCTGAATACCCAGCTACAGCTCTACCAAGTTGAGTGTCTTTAACTATTTTCACCATCTGTTTTCAGGTCCCTGTGCAATAAAACAGGACAAAACAACAGCTACCACCCACCTCTCCCTAACCCAAGGGAAGAGTGTGGTTTTCTTGCAGTTTTGCCCCTCACCACCCCTGCTTGCCTTCTCACTCACTATCTTTCTATACCTGCTGACTATCAATGTGGCTTCTCAAATAAAGAAAACAAACTCTTGTCTACGTCACAGATTCTCTGAAAACATTAAAAGGTTTGTAGTTGAACTTAAAGCTAAGGAATTCCTTTGTTCCCCAATACCCGAAGACAAAGAAGCCACAGTATTAATTCAGTTCAACAGCTCTGCAGTAGTTGTGATACAGCAATAGTCCTGGTTTATGAATTTTAAAAAACAACAAACAAACAAACAAACAGACAGAAGAAATCTGCTAGTGAGACAAAGAATTATTTAATATTTTGATACCTGCACTCTACTTCTACTACATAAATCATCCAAGAGTCACACCTTGAGAAAGAAAGAAGCCCAGGAAAAATCAAACACTTAGCAGGAGAGATACTTTTCATGTTAACTGCCCAAGTCATCAAACCAAAGTTCAGAGGAAATATTTTGGGTTGACAGCTTGAATTGAATGCTCAGCCATATACTCCATTCTTCTCTGCATATATATAAATAGGGAGCACAGGGGAAGTGCAATTGTGCAAAACAAGCTTTTTTAAGCATACAGAAAGTGTCAGGATGATAAACCACATAAGCACAGAATTAAATCAAAATTAATGGCCACTAGCTGGTATTTAACTTACTTTCATTTCTCTTTTCTTTTCATTTTTCCACCTAGCCTGCTCAGCTAATAAAATTGCCATTATAAAGGAGAAGGCACGATTCAATGCTACATCAATTATTATGACTTTATTGTGACATACTGGCATTCAGCTGATCCCAGAAGGCTATACTGATGCCTTGGATGCAATTAATTTTTGATTGATCTAACTCACTCTAATACTGCATGTAAAATGTTCATAGACATTTGAATAATTCTATTATATGTAGGAGATTACTGCACAGAGATCATTTGAAATTAATCGCCAGGTTATTTTAGTAAATTTAAAACACCATTCTAGTCCTATTGTGGTAACAGTTATGTAATTGCTTTACAAAGTAAACTAATGAAATAAATGAACTCTGACTAATATGTGGCATAACAGAGCTGAAAAAGCGAAATGACACTGTAGATATCCTATCTACCTCTCCAGGGCTGGGCATGGTGAGTCAACCTTTCCATTACAGAACTGAATGAGAGAAGAATGACCTCATAAAAAGGGTTTTGTCTCACTGGCTGCAGGTGAACTTAGTGGGGAGGGCTACTTCTCAGAGCAGCTAGGTGATTACTCAGTACCAAGAGTGTTTGCAAAACCTGAGGATAAAGAAAACTTCATCATCCCAAGGGGTTGCCACAGTTTGTTTAGTGTGTGTGCGATGATGGGTTTGTCTCAGGGCTGTGTAACACATGCTGCTACACACCAAAAGCCAAGTTCACCTTTGGAGCTGCTGGCTATCTCCCAGTTCAATCACAGACACATCCAGTTCACAGAAAAGCTTTGAAAGCCACAACTGAGACTTCCACATGAGCCAGATGATGGAAGGACCGAGGAGTTGGCTTTTAGCAAGAAGGGTAAGAGCCTGAATCTCTTCAAGTCAGGACCTGGAGAAAGCAACTTCACAGGTGAAGCAAACCAGGCACAGGAGAGGTTTTACAGGCATGGGGGAAAGGTGCTCATTCCTGGAAGCTGCCTGCAGCTGAGTCTCTGACTGTCCCCTGGGAACACTGCATCCATACTTCCAAACATTCCTCCAAAGCAGAGAAATACAACACTGTGACACTCTCAGTAGGGTCAGTAGCTCAGAGAGCCACAGGTGCCAATGCAGCCATTGTAAAACGTTAACTCCTAACTCTGAAAGTTGCCTCCAAGGATGTCACAACAGCTCCTGCCATCAGGAAATGTTCATGAGAAACTACAATTTGAAATTATTAGTAAAAATACAGAAATGACAACAGGAAGTGGACAAAAAATACTTAATATTTATGTACCTTAAATTATTTTTGTCACTGACACACGAAGGCCACGACCCCAAGGAAGAGGTAAAGAAGCTACCCCAGTTACAACCAGCCCAAGGCAGCATGGTATGGGAATTCAAGTCAGTTCAGATTAGCAATAGAGTGAGGAGGACTAACCACAGCTAAGTGCAGAGTGAGATGCCCTAACATCTCATATGGATTGCATTAGCCAAAAATGAAACCTAAGAGCAAATGTAAATCGTTACAGGAGTTTAACAAACCTCAGTCACATGCCTTCAGCACACTGCCTGTAAAATCACTGGCAAAACTGAAATTGTGGTAAGGAGGGGGGAAGAAGGATGATGTGGAGGGAGATGAGGTGGAAATTCTATCACAAAGAAACAGCTCCACCTTATGTTTGAGCAGTATGAGCATTTTGTTCAAACTTACCTTCCAAACACACAGGTGAGGGGAAATCCAGCTAACACAGCCCATAAAACAATGGTCAAGAAGGCAACTTTGCAGCATCTTTGCTCTGGAGTTATATTTTCCCACTCCAGTGTTTGCAGTATTACTGGTGGTAAAAACTGTGCTCTCCACAAAACAGATGTTGTGTCATGACCTCTTTAATTTTCCAGGCTGAATTCAATGCCAGCAGTCAATTTCCTAGTGGCAAAACAATGTTATGTTCAGCTGCAGATTTTTCATCCCATTCACAGCTGCAGGGGAAGAAAAATCCAAACAACCAGTCAAAACCCTTCATAAACTGTTAAAAGTAATCAGGGAACTAGTTTCAGGTAGTATATCTCAATTCAGGTGACAGAATCATTTACTATTGGAAAATTATATTTGCTTAACAAATAGTTTTAACCCTTTTTTTCAGGCTTTACTGTAGGAACAGATTATTTCTACAACTTAAGAACTTAAATTCATGCCCAAAATAGGGAGGTATTTTTAAAAGAATTGAGATGTGCTTTTTATTTGCCATGATCAGATGAATATGTTCTTGCCTTGAACACAAACATTCAAACCCAGAATTTGGTGGTAAAATAACTGATGATGTCTAAGCCTTTTATTAAATGCTACACATGGACTTTGCTCAAATAATACAGAACTGAGCTGAAGGATCAGCTGGAACATGCATGAAAACATTTCACAGTTAAAACACATAAAAAGTCCTTGGGGTCCCCTGGCTGCCACAGCAAAAGAAGAAGTAAAACCACAGATGGCACCGAGAGCAAAGAGGGGAACAAGGACATAGAGCTACAGGGGGACAATTCTTTTTGTTGTTCTTTTTGCCAAGATGGTGCTGTTGGTAATGGGTGGCAGTCAGGGCATCAAAGAACCAGAGTTCACCACTCTGGAGTCAGTCAGGAAGGGCGGGGGCAAAGGACATGCAATAAATTATTTCCCTCATGCAGAAATTAAGAAATTCAAAGCCTTTTATAAAAATCCATCTTGATTTGACAAAAACAATACTGTTCAGCAGATGAACTCCATGCAATTTCTCAAGTGATCTTCTAAAAAAGAAGGGAAAAGTTAAGACACTCCACATACATATCCAGGAAGCAGCACATTTTGACATGCAAGCAGTGTACCTTCTGTCCATCAGGAGCAGCAGGGCACCATTCCCTTGGCCAAAGGTTGTCACAACCCCTTTTTCTCAACCTGACTTTGTATAAGTTGTCACAGTCACCAAGATCCTATGCACCCTGCCAGGACATAAACAATAAGGAAACAACCCCCAAAACATACAGTTTTACAAATTATTTCAAAGGTGAATTTGCAAGCTATCTCTGGCATTCCATAAGAAATGGTCCCCAGGAAGTGCTACTTCATTAAATATTTATGAATACATCAGTACAAACCAGATTCCACTGATGTTTAATGCTTGCTGTGTAGTAACAGACACATTTTCTTTGGTCTGTGATCTTCTAACACAGGTACAGATTGGTTTGACACACACACACATTTATATTTACCTGGGTGAATGCATTTGGCAGTCAGTGCAGGCTGCCATAAACCAAACAAACATCAGCACTTTGTGATGGCAACAAATGGCACAGAAATCAATCAAGGTTTTGATATGTTGATACAATTATTCCTGTTAGTGGCCAGGTGATTTATTGATAAGTGAGATATGTCATCAAAATTGTCATTAATTGCAGTGCCAAAGATTAGAGGAACTGCAAGTAATGACTTGCTTAAGTTCTGCATGAGCAGCTTTCACTTACATTTACGCTTGTTTCCTATTTTGGACTGTAAGGACCATTTAACATTTCCTTCACAAAGCTTTTTTTTTTTAATCAATGGATGTCTTCAGATAATACTCCATGGCAGTGGCATTCTTTGTAAATTCATATGTCATCACTGTTGCTTGTCATTTCTAATGACAGAGAAATACTTGGTTATCACTGAAGAAAAATCACAGTATCACTACTTGTATTATTTTTTAATTTGATGAAGCTATTCACTGAGCAAACCTCCCACCTTTGTCAGGCATTAATTTTATCCAGGCACAAAGTTCTTGCTCTTTTTTTTTTTTGCCAATATTCTAGCCAGTAAAGCTCAAATAATACCTTATTCTGCTTATGTCTGCTCTCTATTTACTCAATACCCATTGGTTCCACTTTTCCCCTTCAAGAAGCAGCTGACTTGGTATTTAGCACAAATAATTGTTCCAGTAGTGTTCTAATGCAGCCAGGAAAGAACAACAACTGCCATCCTGTTTCCTTGGCACATACTCCTCACAGAAGTCTTTGCTCTGAACTCTTACAGCTTGTACAGAAAAAATACCTTTCATGGTTAAGATGTCTGATACTGTGACTACACTACAAATGCCTCTACCATTTTTCCTTTATTCTAATGAGAGGTTTTCCTTTTACAGGCAGTTTTATAAAAAGTAATTGCATTTATCAACTGAAGGCATGGTTAACATTGAAAATCTTAAAGACACATACCTAAGGGGAAGGAGGTAGGGGAGGAAGGAGGGAGGGAGCTTTGATTAGCATACACACACAAGCCTCCCCTAACACTCTCCTGTACAATCTTCCTTTCATGTTACCCCTACCCCACTGGGATTGCCCTATTTCATTAGTAATTTTTCTTTCATATACACATTAAATTCCACAATTCTCCAAACTCTTTACCAAAGTACTGTTAGTATTTCACTTTCCTCTATTTCAAATCTCCTCCCTTCTGTTTTATTCACCTCTTCTGGAATCCCTCTACAGCCACACACTTGCCTGAAATCAGCATCACCCTTACTACACTGAGCTACTTCTCCTCAAGCCAATAATGCTGGTAGCATCATCCTGTAAAATAAACCACAAGAACTCAACAATGGATATTGACTTACTATGTTTTTAATTCACTCTTTCAATGTTTTATCTAAAGCAATTCTTCCAATACTGATCTTTGTATTTTGGTCTATTCTTAATCCTATTATTTATTCTCCATCCAAAGCACCACCAGCTCTTTCTACACTTATAGCTGGTGGCACCTTTTCACACAAATGTAGTCCTGTATAATCCTTGGGGACTAAGCCACATGTCCCCAAATGGTGTTTGTACTTTACCACTCCCTGTGCACACATCTTTCTTAGAAAACAGCGATTTCCCAGAATCTTCCATTACTTTTTCAATGGCTGAAGTTTCCCCTCCTCAAGCAGAAGGGACAGTCCTCTTCTTTACATTCTGTTTCTTCATTCACCCAAATTACTGTACACCATACACACCTCACTTTATTCAAAGGAGATCTGCAAATAACCAATATTTACCATTTGCCTTTCTTTGCTCATTCAAGATTGAGTCCATATTTAATACATTAAATTTTCTACTATTTGAATAGGGAATATTAAGTAATGCACATCTGGCTGCAATCCAAACATTATCAGTGTATAGCCTTCCTCATTTTCCATTTCTGTTCCCTAATTCATTAAACTTAAAAGCCACTGTGCTCTCTGTGGGGTTCCTGTACATCCACTCTAAGTTCCTCCAGGCAGCATGTGTGGTGTCAGGGAAAGCACAGTCTGCACCCCAGCTTCACTGCCCTCCCCTCCCTGTGTCCATGATCCCCACCAGAGATCAGTGCTCCCACTCACATGGTGTAACAGCTGCCTCTGGCAGTGGCAATTGTTCATCTGCATCCACCTGCAATTGTCTCCCATTTTGCCCACACAGGTTAGCAGAAGAGAACTGGTCTAAACCTTGGTACAAAGAAACTTGGGGAGAGATAGGAAATGTCTCTCCCATGGATTTTGGTATATCCACACCAAAGTGATCTGGATTGAACCAACAACCTCTCCTTCAGTCCCATGGGCTGAGGTCTCTGGGCTAAGTTCTGCACTGACAAATCCAACCACACCTTGCTCTTCCTGCAACGCTCTTTCCAAAGACCAGGAGACTCCTCGAGGAAGCTGAATGATCCAATCCACAATTCTGCCTCTAACTACAGCCCAGAAGCTGCTTAAGCTTTTTTTCCACTGCCAAATAACTGCACAGCTGGAGGTTTTATTGTCTAGCCTTTGGTATGTCCTTCATCACATGCACTTCATCACAGATGCTGAACACGGGCTTTTTGCAGCACACACCACTCTGCACTATTTTTCTTCCGTTCTTCCACTTCCATTCTGTTCTTGTTCCTTTAATAATTCAGCCTCTGCATTCAAGTCCACCTTTTCTTACTCTACAGAGACTAATTTTCTTTTTCCTAACTGTAATAGATTAAGTCAGATTGGTTGCAGCTCACCTCAAGGCCCATCCTACAGAAACCTTAACGTTGCCTTGGATGTACTGCTCCCCTGACAGACTGCAAATGCCTTTTCAGCCTTCATCAATGCATCTTCAGCCATGAAAGTTTCCTGCTCCCACATCAGAATATCTTTCAGATGACCTATATCCCTGTATTTTCCTCTGGATGGGTAGAAATCCTTCCCTTTTCTCGTCACCTGGTGAGCAGCCAGCCTCAGCGGAATACTGAGTACCTTGAATGCCCAGTTACCAAACCTGAGCATTGTGTTTGTTTTCAGTTTCTGATTTTATTCTGCTTTTCTGCCTCAGTTGTGGCTTTCACACCAAAAGACTTGGTTCACCTGCACTCCACAATTTTGCAATTCTTCCTCTGAGCTGTTTCATTCAGGCAAGTTTGGCCAACTGCAAACAGAGTCCAAAAGCAGGATATGATGTCCCTGCTCATGGCAGGAGCACTGGACTGGATGATCTTTAAAGGTCCCTCTCAACCCAAACTATTCTATGATTCTGTGATACATTCAACTTCAAAAAGGTAACTTATGTATTGGTTTTGATGCACAAAACCACTGAAATTTAGAGAATAGAGAACTTAAGAGAACTTCCATAGCATAGCACACATCCAACACTCAGAGCATCTCTACCAGCAGACGGTTTGGCAGGAATTTCTGCAGCTCCCTGAAATGGACCTTCAGGGCTCACCTTCAGGCCACCCCTCAACTCTGTATTACAGTCAGGAATATATACTTGTAGGTGGTTTTCATCCTGACTTCTGGAGCTGCTGCCTCAAGAAAACAAGTTTTTTTATCCTGCCCAGGCTTACTACAGATGTGTTCTGCAGCTCTCACAAGTTTTCCTTAGGAAACTGAGGCAAGGTGCTCACAGCTGTGCAGCCAAGACTCAGGCCATGAGTCCTGACACTTATCCCTGTTGATCAGGGGAGGTTCTACTCAGCCCTCCTCCAACCTGCCTGTGCTGAGCAGGACTTGAGTGGAGCCCCAGAACTTCTCTCATCCTTGTCCTGTGCTTCTGCAGAGCTCCCAGATGAACATGTGTGAAGCTACTGTGTAATAAAGTCATCTGAGGGAGAAGAAAAATACACTAAAACTGATCAGTACAGTTCTGAAGGAAGCACAGCAAAAACCCACTGTTTCCAGAGGTTAATACACAGTTGACCTCAAAGGTGAGGACTAAAGGTGAGAGTTAAATATTGTCACACACTATTGCCTGTATTTTTAATGCATCAATAAACCCTACCTGATCAGCAAAGCTTCATGGGCATACTCTGATTCTTCCAAACACATTCTCCTGGTTGCCTGGAGAAGCACTTGAGCAGAGACATGCTTAAAAGTTTTATCTGCAGTGACAGAAATGCATTCAGAGAGGGAAGTAACTCACAGAACAAAGGCCTCTCCCCAGAGGGACACTCTGTTCCTTGCACATGTACTGTACTCAGCACGCTTCCCTTTCCTCATCCCATAACATCTCCTCACCCACACTGAGAGACTGCTAAAAATCATTACACAAATAAGGGAAGGCTTATGAGTGCATTTTATGGCACTTGTATAAAATTACTCCCAAAACCCCCTTCCATTAGGAAAACAGCACTGGAAGTCAAGCATCCAGAACAAAAAAGAAACCACAATTTTTCTGTGAAAGCTTCATTTGCTCCCTCCTCACTCCATGCTCTCAGGGCTGGCAAACAGGCCACAACACAACCTTCAGTAAGCTGACCAACATCTTCCTCAAGGCAGCCCAGGGCAGGGCTCTTGTGATTTTTTGCAATGAGACTGGCTAGGCTGACGTTTTACAACAAATAAGGGACATACCTACATACAGGAGTTGGTTATGAATGGCTTGCCAATGTATAAATGAAACAGGAATCAAAACAAACAAAAAAAAAAAGAGTTGAAGATATTCCCAAGTGATGACAGGGCACTTTTTCATAGACAGTACATGACTGTGCCTCAGTTGCTCTCTGAGACACAGGCACATCCCTCCAGAACAGCATCAGTGTCCTGTTTCATACTCCTCTCTGCCAAGGGGGGCCACAAAGACATAAGTCTGGAATATTCCTGCATTTGAGAACATTAAGAGCTAAACCTTGCAGTCTTCTCCCAAGCTCTGTTATGCTCTTCCCTCTTTGGAGCAAAAGTGTGTCACAAAGAACAAAGCATGATTCTTGTTTACTACTGGATGAGAACTACTCATCTGCCTGATGTGTGTTTAAGGACTGCTATCTCAGTTGGGTTTTTTAATTCTCAACACACCTTTAATTATTTCAGTCTCATTAAATGGGCCACTGATATAAACATCTGCCCTCTTGGTTATGTTTCTTCCCACTTTCTCAGTTGAGTAGGATGGCACAGAACTTTGGAGATAAATTATGCCAAACACATTATCCATGACCCACAAAATCTCGCCAGCAAACAAGACACAGAGCTGTGTCAGAGGTTCACTTACCACACCTAACCAGGAAGTCTGACAAAGGAACACCCAGAGCTGTTTTACCTTTCCCCACAATTACCAGAAAATCCTGTCTTAGCTGCATGGGGGGCATACACTCATCACATTCCATGAACAGAGCTCACTACAGGGATATGCAGTGACAGCATCCCACTGAAAAGGGTTCACTCCTCCTCCCACATCCCAGCAAGGCAGAGCATGAAGCACAGCTCAGATCAGAAACTAGAGAGATCACACATCTTTCCTTGGAAGCAATCCAAAGTGAAGCAGAGATAAGCACTTCCTATCAGTTTTCTTTCAATGCCCAGCTGCTCATGCTTCTGAGCAAGCCCTGCTGTTTCCAGGGCCCAGCTGCACATCACATGTGCACAGCCTCAAACCTCATTTTCAGCTTACATGGAAAACCAGCTCCATTTCCACAGCACCCTCAGAATGCAGATGAGTTATTTTGTGCTGAACAAAACCATTACAGCACATCTACTGAAGCACTGATATGGCTCAAAAAGCCTCAGATCCCTTCTCTTCGGCATCATCTTTAAAATCAGGTAATTAAACCACAAAAAAAAACCACGTTGTTCAGACAGCAAGAAATATGAAGTCCACAAAAAGAATTTCAAAGTTTAGATAGAAAGACTGTACAGGAACCAAGTAATTATTGACTGACCTCAAGGCACTCACACAATCCTTCACATGAACTAAGAAGTCAATACCCCTTTTATGGGTGCTCAATTGTGGTCAACATTCAAGCTTTTATCTATTACCTTTTGTGCCTGTTAAAGCAGATTAACCAATTAGGCAAAGCTGTAACTCCTATTTCTTGGCCTACAAAGGGGCTCCCCCTGCCCTACCTTTTTTACTGTATAAAATATTTACAACACTAGGGAAAAATCAAACAGTAGAACAATTGGTAAATTGGTTAGTTCCCAATAGCAGCATTGCCATTCACAAACTAATTCAGCTAAAAAACTTCATTAAATATCAGATTTATTCCTGGCCACTGAATCGATTTTTATCACAATGCATTGTAAAATCAAACAAAGGAACTTGGCCATTCCAATTCATACAAACAATTTGACAGAAACAAAGGGGAAAAAATTGACTATAATGATGCCACTTCTCACAAAACTACTACAGGAAATTTTATCTGTGTGTTAGGAAATGGTGCATATGTTTAGGTTGATAATTGAATTTATACATAAAATATCCTAGAAAATCCAACCAAATTCAAGCATCCAGTGTACCAGTGATACAAATAAAAGTCCAATAATCAAGTGGAGGACTTTCCTAGGGTGACTTTATGATGTTTGTATCCCCATTCATCCGTTTAGCCCAGAAATCAGTTCTGCACCTTTCAGACTGGT